>VZRU01013384.1:245818-328779 GCA_013398155.1 Pedionomus torquatus
AAAAAAAAGAAATGTGTCTTGCAGAAGATAATCATTATAATCAGACTATTTCTATTTTGCTTTAATATGTTCACCTCAAATTTTATTTTGTGCTGGACGAAACAGATTTTGCAAGGTTTCTCCAACAGGAAACAGAGCATTGATAATGTTAAGACATATACATCCTATGAAAGTTTCAGAAGTGATCCTCTCATGTTTATAAGGATCATTCTACAAGGTACATACGTGCATTACTGAAATATTTTTTCTGCACTTATTTTACTAGTTACAACGATTTTTGTCATGGGTTTACTTTTTATAAATGTGTGCTCTGTTTTCTCTACTGCTTACTCTGATTCTTCTTATTGCTTTCATTACCAGACAAACTTGAACCCTTACAGACTGCTAGTTGTTGTCCACACAAAACAATCACTGTGTTCGAGTCAGAGACACTGAGAATTTTTTGATGCAATCTGCCTGATCTGAACTCTTTCCTTCAGAAACACTTTGCCTTTAAAAAGAAATTCCCAGCATGAACCTCATCAGAAGCGACATGTAACAGACAGTACATGTGGTGTTTGGGCAGGCAGCAGAGAATTGAAAAAGAAGGCTTCACTTTTTCTATCCCATGGCATGTGCAGAATGTACATGTGGCCCAAGCTGACATCAGGCATTTGAAGCAAAAAAACCTGCTAAAAGCATCAGCTTCTGTTAATTTACTTTGTCAGACATTGTCTTAATTAAAAAAATACTAATGCTAGAAAGGGCAGTGCAGCTGAGCTACAACTGCTTCAGTTGTTTCTGACAGTCACAGTTGCAGACTAACAGAACAGCTTTGGGTTCAGTCCTGCTGTCCTCACTGAGCCCAGACTCTAGCTCCAACCAGCAAGGCTGTGGGCTCAATATTACAGAGAACATAAAGCTCCTCTTCATATTTATAGCTATTAGTACCTGTATTTGAAAGGTAAAATGTTTTACACTGTTGACCTTGCAAACAGGAGCTTGTGTAGGGCCAGGTATAGTCTTCCTGATTTGGTTATCTGCAAGGGAATCCTCCCAGTTTATATATCGCAGTCCTTCAAAAAAAATGTTCTTCAGCACAAAAAAAAATCCAAGGCTGCTATACTGTTTAGTTTGACCACTATCAAAATAAGCTATACAAATATCAAACAGAAAGTGTTAAATATCTATGTGGGTATCACTCATTAGTTTCTTTTCTGAAATCCTATCACCCTTATTTTCCACACCAGAGGTGCAAATATGCCCCTCTTTCCAGTTCATTTCAAACAAGTGATTTTGCCTGTAAGCTCTGGCAGGCAATACACGTTTGCTTATTTTCAGGGTTCACACAGGATTATTGTGGTTTTCATAAATTACAGTGAAAATAATGATAGATGTAAGATTTGTATGGAGTCTAGTTTTATGCTTGTGACATACAAGAAGAGGAATATGACTTTAAATTGGTGACAGAGATAATTTTACTGTGCAGCACATTCAGATAGATGTTTTTCATACAAGGTCCCATTGCTCTCTCCACACAGCCAGATTGCTTCCATTTGTTGAATTTACCAAGTCTGGTCTACTCCCCCCTTCAAATACAGCTCTATCACACATGTCTATTTTCCAAAGTTACTCTGCCTAGGAAATGAAATTGAGAATAATGGGCACATACTAAATGAGGATGTAGAGAAATGGCTGAGAAGCAGGTCAAGGTGGGTAGAGGAGTCTAGGATGCGTGAGTGGTAGGGAAAAGCTGTGCTCAGATATGCATGGATGTACCCAAGGGACCAGAGGAGGCTTCAGCCTCTCTTTCTCTGTTAGCGCTGGTTGGCCAAGCAAGCGTGCTCCCACCTCATAAGGAGTGGCTGCTGTCACACAACGCAGCATTTTGGACCAGGGCTGTACCCACTTGGGACCAGCCCAGGTCCTTTGGTACATGATAAAGAAGTTCTGCACAGACTGAAAGGAGAGTCACAGCACCAAGGAAACACCAACTGGTGGTGCCTAACACAGAAGACCAAATGTAGGGGAGATGGTGAGGGTTACTAAGAAAGATTTTTACATTGGGAAGGGCAGAGAGGAAAGGAGTTTCACCCTGAGAAACCAGAGGTTTTCCAGATAACGAAAAAAGCTGGAGGATCAGCCCACCTTCACAGAGATCAGCTTTTGTGAATACAGAATCCACTTCGTGTTTTGTTTTGGACTATTAAAAACATAGTGAATTTGCTTGTGAAGTTAGTGAAAACAGCAATTGCTTAGGAGCACTGAGGGAAAGCAGGAAAGCATTTAATAGAAAATACATCTTAAAAATGTATTAGTACATTATAGAGAGTATTACACTCTCTGTAAGTCAGTGGCTATTTCATGATATATATTAGCTCAATTGTGCTCTGACTTTACTACATCCAACCTAAAGGCTGAACTCAATTATTGCTATGAAATAGAGGAATTTTATTCCTGCTTTAGAGGCGAATATCATTACAGTCATCTTCAGACTAACCATTAACCCCTCCACAATAAGGAACATGACTGAAACCAGGCGGTTTGAAGATCACTATCAACACACCCAAATTATAGCCAGTGGGGAGGGTCAGTGATGCCTTTCTGGTGGCAGCAGCTAGCTGTTCTCGTGTCTCTGCAATAGTGGCACAGGGCTGCTGGGAAATTAATACAAACATGACTCCCTGTGTCACAGCTCAGCACGTCAGTCAGCAGCCACTGGACCCTGCACAGGCATCCCACCATGGTAAGACTGCTGGTACCTTCCAGCAGAAGAATTCATTCTGACCACAGTTGCGCACGTGCATGCACACTCTTCCACATCTACTGTATTCTAATTATTGTCAAAAAATTCTAGCAAAACTATTGGTCTTTTCTTTGCTACAGATTGAAATAAATGCTAGTTATTTTCTTGATACATCTTCAATGTACTATAAGAAGAGAAGAATACTTTTGCCCTTAGATTACATCAAAAGGTCTTGCTTAGTTTTGTTAGGTAACTTATGCTTTTCTCATATTACTTCCCCATGTTTAAACAAATGTTTAAACAAGAAAGCTGAGAATTCTTGATATGCTTTTGGGAGCTGAACATTCTGACTCTCATAAGTAGTTAGACAATCAAAATTAAGCGCCTGAAATCACTAGAAGTCAATTAAGAAAACAAATATGTGTGTCTTTGTTTAAAAATACAACCATGGTTTTTGTTCTTCTAAGTAGGGCTATGGAGGACAAAAACGTATGCAAAATGAGAAGTAAGAGATCCAACTACTATCAATCAATTATTTGTCTCTGTAGACTTGGTAACCTCTGATATGGCTGCTGTAGCACACATACGCCAATACTTACAATACATTAGTGGGAAACCTACACGGAGAAATGCACATTTCTGAAAGAAATGAACACTTCTGCTAATGTGCACCACAATGTTGGTGAACTCACACACTAACACCGTGCAGAAAATGGCCTGGGTTATAAAAGCCTGTGAAAGCTCAGCACATGCCCCGAGAGGAGCCTGAGGTTCCCACTGGGGCTCACTGGTCAGACTCTACTTATCCTCAGCAGCCACCGCAAGAGTTTCCAGAGAGATGCTGGTGGTCTTGGCACTGCTCCTGGTGGACAACTGTCCACCTCACACCTGGCTCAGCCTCGGCTGAGGGGAGGTAATGAACAGGCCGATCAAAATGAACCCAAGCCTCCCTCCCAAGGGAGGCTACTTTTGATCAGTGTTGAGCAACATATGCAGGCTTGAGCAGGGGGGCACGCAGGCAGCTCAGGAAAAAGCGTGTGCTGCTGTAACTAAACGACAGATTAAGCTGTGGACTGCTGTTTCCTAAGCTCCAGATAAGGAGCCTTCTGGACAGCAAGAAAAATATTGAAGAGGAAAAAGACCAGTAATTGTACACTTACTTTTAAGCTATTGGGAATTTAGCCTATATTAGAGTAGGATTTGTCTCAGTTTAAGATAGTGTATTTTTCAGCACAGATCCTCAGAAGAGATGATGCTTCTGTAATTAATGGCTTGTTTCTAACGTCTCTGAAACCACAAAGTTACCTGCTTAGCAAGTATTCATCTATGAATGAATATCTGGGCGTACCTTATACTATCTCCTTACATAAAAATTGGGATATGGGATTATAACGTACTTAGTCACTCTCAAATAAAATAATCCTAATTTTATTGACCTTCTTTACTGAAATATCAGATTTTTAATGTCCTTTGAGACAAACAGTATCAGGGAGATAGTAGAGCTGTAAATACAGTTTTTAGAGGCCTGATTTCATTGCGACATACAGAGGAGCTTAGACTTCTATTGTGTGACAGTAGAGAAATGACGAAAACCTATTTCTGTGACAGATCTGGACACAAAAGCTTTCATCCTGATCCAGAACAACTCCTGTGAGCTGTAATGTGAACTACAGAGACTCCTGCAAAGCACACAAAACCCCACCAAGAACCCAATCCTGTGTCGCTAAAAAATAAAAAAAAGGAATTTTGCCTTTAATAGAAGCAGGCCCCTTGTTTGCATAAAGAGCAACTTGTCAAACAGAATACGAATGCCAAGCTGGTATGTTATAGCCACAAGCACAATAGCCCCAATCTTGTTTTTAACTAAGCAAATCCCAGAGAGAGCCGTTTTCCTCCCAGATCTGGGCATCGGCTAAAAATTCAATGAATCAGCGTCTCAAAGTGTTCACGAAGGATGCAGGAAATTTGCAGAAGGGCACGGGCTTCTCATTTCAAAGAGAGGGAAACTGTATGTTTTTGTTATAAAAAAATGGGGTGTGAAAAAATCCTAAACACACAATAGCTCTCTTTCAAGTATTAAGTTCAGAATTAGATCTCCCAAGTTTCCCGTACATTAAAAGAAGAACACAGAATAACGATCTAAAAATCCTTCACAAAAAAACCAACAAGCAAGGATGAAGCAGTACCCGCCTGGGGGCCAATTGCCTCTCCAGCAGCGGTAAGGCTGTTACTAGGCTTGCAGTACCATTTGTTCCATTACACAATCTCCTGAAGCCTTTTACAGAGAGCTAAAACAACTGCCTGTACCAACACGACACATGGCTTTCCATCCCGACTCTTTGCTAATCCAGACGCTCCAACCATCTTTCTTTAAGATGCCATATGGTTGGCAGAAGCCTGTAGATCTAGCAGCACATCTGTTTGTATGTTACTTCTCCCCTCCAACTCCCCCCTCCACACCACAAAAGAGGGAGCAAATAATTATTTAACATGTAACCAGTTAAACTGCATTTAAAGAGGACGGGGATTATTTAGCTCCAGATATTTTTAAAATATAGACTGTCGCAGAAGATCGTTTGTCTCTCAGTGATTTGAGAAATACCGAGAAACAAAACAAAGAAATGAAAGGCACACGGACAAAATGATTGCTGCATTTGAATTATTCAAATGATTGCCATTTCAGACCTTATGCCCGAAGATTTATTTCCCACATTAGTGTGCCACTGAAGAAGACTGAATTTTCTCTCTGCTTTTGTCAGAGGTGAATCAGACAAGCAGACTAGGAAACTGTAATACACCAAACCATGCTTTGTTAAGCAAGCAGTGTGAGTCTGTATGCTAATGACTCTGCAGGAATACACTGACACACTGATTTTTTTGGTGTGATGAGCAAAGATTATTGACACTGTTGAAATCCTGGTTGCACTGGCATGCAGGCATCCAGGTTGTCTCTTTAGAATCCAGACGCTAGGAAGACAGGCTGCAAAAATAATTTTGTTTGCGATGAGTTATCATTTTGACCATTGATGACATAATTGGCTATAACAGAAAAGAAAATATACACTTTGGAGCCTGAAACTTAGGAAAAAAAAAAGACCAAGAACATAGAAATTATAAATAAATGCTCCTATAAAGCTCTCATCGACGACTTTGTGATGAATAACCATCTCAGTTAACAAAGGACAGGCAGTGATGGAAATGTGTAAGGACAGACGGCACAACTTTGCAATTCTGTCTGCTGAGGATTTGCAGCACCTTTTGTTCAGAAACACTACTTCCTCGTTCAACTTTTCATGCATCAGTAAAATACGACATCAAAGAGATAAAAGATAACAGCTCTACCTCAAATGTTGCTCACATGTATTGTTCAAGTGATTATTTGTGCAGAGAGAGACAGTACGTAGCATAAGGACCATGGAGCACATGTGTATGTTCTAGCATTTTTCAAGAAGAATAGAAACTAGACACAAATTTGCTCTAAATAGTCTCCCCACATCTACCATCCATTGCAATAAGAACAGAACATTCCTCTGCCTTCACAAAATCAGCTTTCCTTACAATATGGGAATGCTTGTGTTTGACTACATAATGTGCAAATTGTCTTTTCCCTGAGCTGTTTAAGAGTCAGAGTTTCTAAACTAATGTTGGGGAGACCATGTCCTACCCTCACAGAAAGAGAAGGCCAATGTTGGGGGTTTAGTTAAACTCAGCATTTTCAAGGACACAACCTCATTTCTAAGCCGATTACTTTATGGCTAGTAGTTTCCATTTTTTCTCTGTCCCAAGGCTATGAAAAATTTCATCAAAATTGCTTGGTATAGTTTTATATAAAACCAAACCTAAAAAGCCACTTTCTCCTCCCATAATTCCACTTTTTTCCCCCTCTTTTCCTTAAGAAAACGATGACAGAAGTTCACACACTTGAATTTCAAAATGCAAAATGTGGCAATGTATTCAATGATGCAGCAATTTAGCTCAGTTTAACTTTGGTAGGGCTTGATTTACTAGCTACAATAAATAAAGAACTGTATAGAGGGTGTTTACAGTAACAAGAAATGTTTATAAATAAGTACAGATTAAGATTTCAGTTAGTCATATGCTTAACTCTTCAAAACTTAAAATTATGAAACTACTTAAATGTAAAAAAAAAAACCACAACAAACCACAACACCCCCACACCCCCCAAAAAAACCCACCAAAACCAAACCCAAAACTAAGAGAAAACCTTCACACTTCTTGGATTAGTCTCTTTCAGACCTTGCTTGTTTTGCACACATTCCTGATCACTGGTTAATTTTTATTTCAGGTGTTAATGCCCACCTCCCCCAGTCTTTTTAGAGGACTCTGGCATATAACAGAAACATTTTCCCAATCATCTGACTGTATACACTTAATTTCCTTTATTTTCCTTGAAGGAGTGGATGAGAAACATTTTCCTCTTTGCATTTTCCTGAAAAATTCTCAGTAAACTCAATAGTTCTTAATGGGTCTAAAACTGCCTATGTTATGCACTAGGTAGCTTTGGAGAGCAAAGCGATAGTCAGCTCAGCAGGATCAGTCAAAACCAATTGTCTACGACCACAGTTATGGCTCTCAACATAAGCTTTGACTGAAGTTCTGGGAGAAGACATACTTGGAGAGCTGTCACACAGGCTCTCTTGCCCCATGCCAGTCCCTCACCAGCAAGTTCCAGTACCACCTTTCCTTCAGTACAAACATCAGAAACAGAATTTCAGAAACAGAGGGGCTGGCCCACAGAGGTCCTTTGCATGTGTGATACATATATTATATGATTAAGCATTTCAGAATTTAAATTTACTGTGTAGGCAAAAAAGTACGTTCCCAGATCTAGCTATGAGAGCGAAAATGAGCTTTGGATATGTTATATTCTTGTCTCACACCAGGTGAATAAAAAGAAACCATGGGGGAAGTCTTAGCCAAGACCTACTTCAAATTGACTACTGTAGAAATAATGTAAATGCTACATGCTTTCTTATTGCATGCAGACTTAGAAAAAAACCCCACATACTTTGTTTTTGTGGCAAGAACTGGAAAATTACAGAAGTGTAGTGTACGTCAAGAACTTCTCCCATGACTGCAGAGTGTAATTGCACTGCTGCTTACACATGCTCACTCTTAGTGATTTCTGATCGAAAGTGCCAATGATTTCACTATTTCACTGGACAGCTGTTTGGACCACTTAAGAAAAATATACGTTGGGTCTGATGAATAATTCACTATTGTATCTTGGTCATAGGATATGGAAAATCAGTGTGGAAAAAAAATCACACAAATGGAAAAGAAGTGTATTTTGAGTTGTTTGTTTGGTTAGTTGGTTTGGGGTGTGCATGTGGGGGCTTTTTAAAAAAGTTTTTAAAGAGATGGTAGTTATTATATGGAATAAAAAAGACTATGAAAATAGATTTAAAGCTTTTGGTATTCATATTCTAGGTATACCTGAAATGTCTGATATAAATAATAACTGTAAATCAACTACCCAGTTATTTGGGCACTACGTTTGTAATTTGTAGAAACAACATAATTTCTACACTAATTTGTAGAAATAGCAGAACATTTTTCCTCTATTGAAACAAAAAGAAGTGAGGAATTGAAAGCAAAACCCCTTCAATTTTAAAAGGACTACCTGGGGAAGTGAGGATACTAGCAAGGGAATTAATTTCTTCGTAATCACATGAATGCTCCTAGACTTCTGTTATCAAAACAGAAAGTGTAGAATGGCTACACTGAGAAGTGACTAAACTTCATACTGGCTTTTTCATTTTGCAACTCCTGTTTTAGTATCATTTCTAGTTCTGGATAGTGACTTAATGTACTTACATTTAAGGATACAGGAAGAAAATACACCTTATAGAGAAATTAGGTAATCAATAAAGTAATCTGAAATATTTCAATTAACATTTCTACAAGTTTCATGATATTCAAACTATTCCAACGCATGCAATCAGTTTTTATTATTCTAACACTAACACATTATCTGACCTTATTTTAATAATCAGGGTGATTCTTCTGAATTGCTTAGGAGCTCACTTTGCTCATATGCATCAAACAAGCAATCCCAAGTACTAAGCTTTTTGCCTCATTTATTTTTTTTTAAGAAGCCTACCATGTTTGACTTTAGCTTGTATATTCTAAAGCTTGGCATTAAATTGAAAAGAATGTTTAAAGATCAAGTGTGGGAAAACACAGAAATTGTAAAAATGTCCAAGATGTTCTGCAGTAGTGAAGTTCCAAATTTCTGTAAGTGTCAGCTCTGGAACCACAGTTTGGGCTTTTAAACTGCCTTCCTCATCTGACACACACAGATCATGCAAGTATTCAGCCTCCATGCTGTAACATAACAGTGCACATGAACAATATACTCCCCAATGAATTATTAATTATTCAATAATTATATATATTTTGCACGGTTTACTACATACAAGTATTGTGACCTATTACTGCAAGTTGCATTTGCATTTATTTCTGCAGATTTGTAGCATTTTAACTTCTGAAATTTTACTTGTAATCTGATGTCTCCTCCATCACAGCATTTTTATAATCAAAATTAATAGACCAAGATAGTCTTCTAAAATTAAACTCTGATCTGAAAGGTACATTGGAACATTTGGGTATCTCTCTTCAGATGCTGACAGGGAGACATGTGAGCGGATGTAGAGAGAATCTGGATATATGGTTCACATATGGGCCTAACAAGAGCAATCTCTTCATATAAAGATACTATTTCTCATGCTAAGTCTACCTTGTTTTCTAATGTCAGCTGAAAGGAATGTTGGAATCTGGGACAGTTTTCCGCATCAGAGTCTGTTATTTAACTGCCTGATGTCAGAATTATTGTTTCTCTTCATAGGACCTCTGCAGTTTGAGTATTTTGCTTTGTTGTTTTGGGGTTTTTGGAGGGGTTTGTTTAAAACTACCAATGCCACACCCTCTTAGGAAATCTTACTTTTCTTGCTTATTTTTTCACCCAAAGTACCCTGAAATTATTAAGGTACCCCAACTGATTATTTTTTTTCCACTGCTGCATTAGAACCATGAGATCACCACTGATGTAACTGTTAGGAAAGAAATTTGGAATTTGGTATTGCCAAGCACTGAATGTTTTTGAGCACAAGTCCTTCATCTGAGTCTAGATCCAAATCGGTCTTTGTGAGAGAATCTACTACTTAATCCCAATTAGCTTGTAGCCATACCTGAAGCACAAAAGTTTTGCTCAGAGCTGTCTGGAAGCAAAGCGTCAACATCCACTCGTAACACGCAACCATTTCACAGCTTTACCTCAGAAGACGTTAGAAAAGATAAGTACAGCATTATTTCCACACAGCACACAGATGATCTTCAATCAGCAATGCCAGCATCTGTACCACAGTATGGGTAAAACTGAAAAATAGCACTTGAAGAGGGCCACCATAAGTTCAAACCAAAATGGTCAGAGGTCTCCGATAGCTGCCAGAACTAAAAATTGAGAGGATAAAGAAGTGACCAGAACCCATGTTTCATGGATTTAAATGATGAAGGAAAACCAAACACATTAGCACCTCCGAGTTGTGCAATCCTAAGCAACAGCACTGATTGAGAAAAAAACCCACTGGAATAAGGAAAAAAACAAAAACATAGAACATGCAAGTTCAAAAACATCAAATAACAATTTCCTTAATTAAATTAGGGAAAAAGCTCAGGTGAGGAGGTTGGAGGCAAAAGTTGCCTCTTAGAGCTGGTAAGCTATTTCTCAGCTAAGTCATTACAGTGACAAAGGAGCTTAATGGTTTGCAGCAACCCATCACAGACACGTCTGTATTTAGGCCCTGATGCCCAAAAGATATGAAAAATTCTTTTTGATTCAGGGCTCTAATTAGGATGATAATTGGAAGAAATACCAAACCATCACATTTGACAATAAAAACTAATATATATATTGGTATATACCAAATATACCAAGCACTTTTGTAGCATATTTGTGGGGAGAAAACTAAGACCTGAAGTACACTAAACAAAGTACACTACCTTCCCTAGTTGGGATCTGGACTTAGTTCCAAGTTTTGAAGGAGTCCAGGTCTTTTGAGGGGATCCAGCCAGCAATTCAGGCAAAGATGTCTTCAAAGAATAGAGAGGCTTCATTTTTTTCTTTTTCTTTGTCCTCTTCTATTCTTTTTTAAATAAAAGTAACATCGCTGATTTGCGAGCACAGAGTTTTGAAAGGAAGGGAGAAAACACCATTACAAATAGCAAGCAAAGCTTTCAGTTTATGAATCTACTATTTCATCCATGAAATATCCAGGTTGCCTTCATCATCATTTCCAAAACACCACATTATATAAGGCAACAATGGAATATTAAGGCTGGTCTGTTTCCCATATTTTTAGTTGGCTCAGCTGGAAAGTGAATACAGGCTATTGCCTCAGGACAAGTGAATAATTTAACTCAAATGCAATTTTGCACAAAATTACTTTCACAACTGGGGAAAAAAAAAAAAAAAAAAAAAAATAACATNAAAGACAAGAATTTGATTTTTTCCCCCCCAACTAAACATAACCCACAAAGTTTAGTTCCCAGTGTTACTGTTAAATAAGCGAGATATAAATCTTGACATCAAACCATCAAGCTTTTCTATGCTAAGAGTTAACTGTCCAGGCACAAAATATCAAGTATAATACTTAAGCATTACATCCCAAACAGTACTGCACTGGCCTGGGTCAAATTTTACATGATATCTGCTCAAGAGTAAAATTTACGCTGGAGTAAATGCAAGACAAAATCCCCAAATTGTACACCAATATTTAGAAGAGGTCTGTTGCATGTGGAACTGGTTTTGATCTTTAGATCATAAACTCCTGAAGGCACAGATCTTCTTTAATTACATGACTACAAAGCACCATGTGTTTCCATTATGCTATTTAAATAATAGATTTAATTTGAATTTACAGTTGTTGAAGTAAACATTACTGACTAACATTACCCTCCAATCCGATGCAGAAAGTCACTAAACTATTAGGAAAAAATTCCGTCCCGTAAAGATTGCAAAGGAAAGAATCCCCAAATGTGCTATTTGAAAATCTGAATAGAAATTAACTTAATAGGAGAGAACAAATTTTAGTGGAGGAATTTTTTTAAGATTACACTTTCACACAAGTAACATTAACATCTTAGGTAAGCATAATTTTCAATTCTGCTCTACAGTTATCTGTTGTGTTGAAGGGACTGAACAAATCCAGGCATTTCCAGCAACCCACGTTCCACTAATTATTAAGAGGAAAGAAAGTAACATGGGAAGGATCAGTCATTTATCTTGCAGCACTGCTTTAACAGAAGTGGAACTAGATGATCTACTAATAAATTTAGCTATCAGGACTCTCTAATCATTCCTACTTTTACCAAAATAAATTTTACCTCTGTTTTTGCATAAATAATCCCTGTCCAAGAGGTTTTTGTTCATGTGTACACTCCAAATCTATTTATTCATTTCAGAAGATCCAGAAATCCTCTGAACATTTTTTTTTCCATTTTTTTTTCACAATTGGGAAACATTTCTTCCATGTGTTGAGATGGAGTACCTAAAATTACCTTAAACCAAGAAAAGCATGAAAAAGTAAAGGGAAAAGAACAGAAATCAGCACTATAAGAAGTGTTTTTCTTCTACAGTACTTGCAGTTCCATACTGAATGTTTTATTGGTCTAGTAGTACGTGTTCCCCTCTGACCCATTCCTTCTTTTCATTTTGTCCTTTTACTAACCTGCAGAAGGAAAGGGTGGAAATATAGGGCCTTCTGTCTGACCTAAAAACACACGGGCAGAAAGAAAAAATCCTGGATCTAAGTAAAAAGATGATATCCAGGCAAAAACAGATGATTATTTGAAGTGCTAGATTTGACAAAAGGAAGCCTCCTTATTAAATCCAGATCACCACAAACAGTCCCAACAGTTGAAGCATACTCAACACTGTAGGTGAAGGATCACCTGGAATTCACATGATCTTGAATTTTTGATCACATCATCAACAAATGCACGTACTTATGGTAAGACATTCTGGACTGAAAAAATAAAGTGCAGTAAATACGTGAAAAGCATAAGATTGACAGCTTGCTTAATACTTTGCATATGGAAACCACTATAACTTGTTTTGCTCTTGATCTTGTCCACTCCTCCATCCTTAATTTTCATATGTGCAACCCCTGTAAGAAAGTAAAACTTTTTGTAAAAATTGAGTTTTCTTTAGATATTTGCAGCTTTGAAATGGTGTTTGAAAAAAATAGAGTGGATCTGTCAGATTTGTTACGCATGAAGGTACAGGCCTCCCACATGAACTCAGCTACAACAGCTACCTAAATGATTCTAACAGAGGCTAATGATTTCCAATATGCAATGCAGCACAAAATCTCAAAATCTCCCATTTAGGAGAGGAGAAAATAAAAAAGCTTATTAAGTTTCTTGAAACATTAAGTTGGCATGTGTCATCAGATGTTAAAGGTTCTTTTACTGCAAGTAATTTACACAATTCTAAACAAAACTGGATGTCTAAGTCATAGGCACTATTTTTAAACAGTAAGCTGAGTCTTAAGTAAGACTTTCAAGAATATCACAATATATTTACTATAAAAGCAACTGTTCCAAGATGGCCCTAGTACCTGGATGTTTACTGCAATATTTCGGTGACCTACTAAGTGTTCCAACAAGTCTAAGCAACTGCTGCTTCAATCATGCTTAAAAGGAACTGGCCTTCCTTTAAAAGTGGAGGAGTCTTTCTTCATTTAAACTGAAACATGAGATACTAGTTCTAGCAGAGTAGCTGTGTCACCAGCTCCTGCATTAGTTACAGGAGGACTAAATGCCATCATACAGTGTCCCAGATTATAACATCCTTATTTATAGTCATTACTGAACAAAACTAAAAACAATATTTCATAACCTTTGAATATATTTCAATTTATTGTCTATAAAAAGAATTTCTAACACTTCTGTAAATGTGAAGGAATAATGCAGTCTTGGTTATTGCTGCAAAGTATTGTATTTACATGAAAATCACTGTGTAAGCTTTTCATGTAGCAGTATCTTCGTTAGTAATATTATAAAAGTTTTGTTTCTTTTGATACAGCTTGAAAACAATCCTGTAAATACTGATGAAGCTTATGACTTAACATTCTTTTCTCAATGTCTCTACCTCAATACAGAACACTGAAATTGGTATTTCAGTAGTAGCGAACTCCACAAAGTGCTTTTTCCCAAAGGAACTTTCTGCTTGTAACATTTAGATTAATTTTATATTGAGATCACTTCATTGTCCAGTAACATTAATTTCTTAATCTATTTCTTTCTTTGTCAGTAAGAGCATCTTCAACGTTAGGATAAACACAGCTTTGTTCACCTTTATCTAACACAAGATGAATTTGGAAGCACTAGCCTTCAAGAATTAACTTTTACAGAACATAGAACTATCCCAAATACATGTCAGGGTTAATCTAGAAAGAGCTTCCAAGGTTATCCTAAAAAGACTCATAAGCATCAGTCATATAAACACAGTGCTGATGAAATACAGTCTTCTCTGAGATGGGCCACATAAAACACAATAGAACAGTGAACAGAAAATACATCCCAGGTGCAGTGGTCAAAACCCTTTTTTTACTAGAGGCATCATAGCATTTCCAACACTTCAGCAGAACAGAGGCTCTTTTTTTAAAAGAGTTCTGTCTGAAAGAATCTCAAATATTGTATATTGCACAGTACCCAATTTATTCAAATTGCAAAGGTGAACTCTCAAACAAACCTTACTGAGATTGGGATATTTTGTTTCAGAAAGTTTGGAATTTCAAACACAAGCCTTGGGTGTGTTTGAACCATCAATCAATCTTAGAACAACAAACTCAACAAAGATGGTTGTGTTGAGGTTTAATATATACTTTTTCATATCAGCTAAAAGCGCAAAGAATAAATGAGGGTGTAGATGACTGTTGCCTCACAGTGATCATTATGGTGTCCATCCATGACATGACCTTCATTGCCACATATGAAAATGTTGGTTTTAATTCCCAAGCTGTATTATCTTACACAATATATATTGCTTATAAAACAAGAAAAGAACTACACCTTGATCAGATATCTCAAAAAAACACTATCATAAATAATTGCCTGCAACAATTAAACTTTATGGCACGAAGTCTAGACTTCTTCATGCCATATCCTACTTTTCTACTTTTCTTATTCACTACCAATTTCTCTGAATCCAGCAATGTTAAGAGGTCAACAATTTCATTATTCAGAATACACCAAGAAAGTGAGAGTGACCCTATATTATATCTTCATTTTTCCCCTTTGATCATCCCTTTATTTGACTGTATTTCAGTAAATTATCCATGTAGTTTTTATTTTGACAGCTCTCTTTACAGCAGTAAAACAAAATGTGTGCATTGCAAATGGCAAAGATTCAAATTTCAGCTATGTTTATCCAAAATAGCACTGAACTGCTTCTGTACTTATGCTATACTGCCTACAGCCTTACGGAAGGGGAGACAGATGGGATGAATTTAGCAGGGAAACAGCTGTGGCTTGAAGAAGAGACAAGCAAAAGTTTTGCTATCAGGCTTCATTATGTATCAAGGTACCAGTAAAATGTGTATCCGTAAGGCAGCCAAAAAAGTGTTTTTCATTTGACTAGTGATAATTACCTTTTCTCAACAGCTGACAATGTTCTAAGCAGCATTAAATAGGTATAATAATTAAGCAATAAGATAAGACAGGCAGTGCCTTGCTGGGGATTATTGCTCGCCTCGGGTGTGTTGCGAGGCACAAGGCTGAAGGGTGAGTGACTTCAGCCACCCGAGAAATGCAATAATCCCCCAGAAATACACTGCCTGGAGTGTCGTCTTGCTATTAAAAATGGAAATTTAAAAAGGACAAAGTGTTAGACACATTTCCTGTGGATTTTATTGACGTGGGTTAAACATTACACAATGTCAATGAAGAAATTCCATTTATGCCCAGCCTGTGAAAGTCTTTCGCTAAGGATACGTATGCCTCTGCTCAGCTTGTTTGCGCATTGTATTCATGAAACTGATTTGGGTAGCACAAGTATTCACATCATCAAATACACACATGATAAGGAACAGCAGATTAAAATAGTCTTCATAATGGTAAAAGTTAAAGTCACATGTTTCCAAACATTTGTTCTATGCAATTGTCCATACTTGGTGTCAATTTACAGATGAGCTTTTTGTCAGTTCCAAAACTGTGTATGTGTACATATATATATGCATATATACATACATGTTTGGTTTTTTTTTTTAAAATATATAAAACGTCAGCTACTCAAGTAATCCAAGTGAAGGAAAAAAAAAATCACCAACCCAAAGACCTGAAAGCTGTTTTTGACTACATGCAAGTCACATAGCTAGAACTAAGGCTAAATCCCTGGTAGTGTGGGAAGTGCTAGTGTAGGACTCAAAATGATTACACCATTTTACACAAGCAGAGAAAAGATTACTGTAATTTCAGACATGACACTGAGGCAATCTTTTGAAAATGGAGACCTGGAAATATTTAGCAACCTTGACTTGAATCAAATCAGATTTCTAAAGACCATTCAGGATCAAGTCCCAAGTAATGAGGTATCATATTTGGGACAAGGATGTACTTCCATCTGTAGAATGAAAGGTGGAATCTGCCTCTTTAAAGAACTTTCTTTAGAAAAACCAACTAATTCCTCCTTTCTTTCCCTCCATATATGAATTTACTGTTCACGAAGCACAAGTCAAACACAGAATAATCTATTACCCTTTTCCATTTCTTTCATATTTTGTATTGTCACTACTTCATTTGAGAAGCAAACTGAGGAGCCCTGAGCAGACATAATGCTGTCCTGAGTCCACTAGAAACATAGATGCTCTTTATCACACTGTCCTTCCTTATAGCCACTTCCACAATATCCATTTCATTCCAACTTCTGTGATAAGTAGCTGCAGGATAAGACATTTAAGACAGCATTTTGAGAAACTAGTACAATGCCTGTTACACTTAGGCACCCATTAGGACTATCACAAGGCACAATAAACACTTATAACTACTTTTTAATATTTAAATTTTTAGGGTGCTAATTTTTTGGAGCGCACTCAGCAGTTGATAATGAATGTGACTGGAGCTCCAGAAAAGAATGATAGTTTAAGTTAGATAAATAGGCAAAAGAAGATTCCATCTGTGTTTTAGAGAACAAAACCAGTGCAAAATCAAGTCTTCAGTTTCATAATGCAAAAAACAACAGCACTTCCAACTAGTTTGAAAGATTGAAAACAAAAATAACAAAGGGAAAAAAACCCAAACAAATCACCTTAAAGTGCAACATTAGTTACTGAACTACTGGCACAAGACACAATGAGTCTAAACACAAAGATTTAAAAGCGGGTTAGACTTGAATATGGAAAATGAGAGCATTTGCAGTTATATCAGCTTCCATAGAAGCAGGACTAGACCCTGCAGTAGCAATCAAAACACCAAAGGTATGAGGAAAAAGCTGCCTTCCAATAGCCTTGCAAAAATCTACTCTCATTATACTACAAACATAAATTGTCATTAGTTTTGGGTCTCCTTCTCTTACAACAATAACCTTGAAAGCAGGCAGGTGCATAGATTATGTTACAGAGCTGGTAAATTTTCATGACACACTTGCAAAGCTGCTTAAATGTTATTCATCTGTCTTCATTTTCAGTTCCCCACTATATGGGAATGGAGGGTTTTAAATAGCCTTAGTCTGAAAAATCTCAGAGATCAAAAATGAAAGGAAATTTGCTACTGCTTAAAGTAGCTTGGCATATGGGTTAATAGTCAGATTTTACTATTATTGTGAGTTCACTTAAGGCCCAATAGGAAGATCCCAATTACTGTTAAATATCCATTTAGGTATTTGCTGCCGAATTACTGCATAGTCTCGTGCTTATTGGAAAACATTTTTTTAAAATGTTGTGACACATCACAAGAATATCACAGAAATAAAGTAAAGAAAAATGAACTGTAAGAACACAGATGCAACACTATATGGAAGAAAACAAGGTGGGCATAACAGTCAGAGATTTTAATGATTTAATTTTTAGGTGGTCTTCACAATCAAGACTTATTAAAGACTGTTAAATGGTGTGTACTTCAAGGAGAAACATAGAGAGGGTTGTCCTCCAGAATCTCTACTACACTGGAAATGTTATCATCCTAAGTAGAAACATTTATTCTGTAGCTCTGGATACCATTTAGCAGATAACTTCAATGAACTGTGACATGCTTTTTGATGCTATTTCTTGCCATTAAACAACGATGGTTTTAAGAACCTGCCAGCAAAGAAGCACTTTGACCCAGCTGGCTCACTTTTTATTTCACAACTCCAGGGAAAGTGGCAAGAAAGAGTGGTCCATGACTACTACCATGGACCAGTGGTGCTATTACCAGGCACTGAAGCCAAAGTGTTTCAAAGTAGAAGATATGGTAGTGATTAAGGGGTAACTGGTGGATTAACACATGAAGGATCACATATCACCACCAGAAGCAAGACCAAAACAAAACAGTTAGAGGTTTGCAGCAGGAGAATAAAATTGGGCTTTACTGTACAACCATGGGTACACTTCTCTCCACCTATGCACATCTTTTTCAGCATCACTTGTAATGTGCATAAGGCCAACCATTTCTAGATCTTGCCATATCAAAGAGAGTTTGAGCTGAGCTGTCAAAGACATTACCTTTATCCACCTTCATTTTAGAGGAGAGAATCAAGAATTCTTTGTTAATGCTAAATTAACATTTAAATTTGAAAACCAGAAACTGTGCTGACAACAGAAAGTAACAAGAACAGCCTGGAACCTTATGTTGTGCTGGTTTATGTTACACATATTTCAGGGTTTTTTACATTCCTGGTAGACAAGAACACAAGCTTACTATTAGTGAGCTGAAGGCTCTCACTCCCAGAAGTTGATGGCATGAATAAAAACTATCCTCATGTCTGCTTTGGAGAAGGCAGAGCACATCAAAGCAGCAGAGTAGAAAATATTCTCGGGAGTGGACAATTACCAGAAGGGGTGATAGAGTGCTGATAGCCGGCCAACACAGAACCAAGCAAACCTGGCTATTTTTCCACCTAGCTTTTCTTTGAGGAGTTGACTATCCCCCAACTTTATGGTATCTCTTTCCGAGATATTATTCTCAGTTTCTGTAACACTGAAATTGTGGTGGCCAGCTGTCTTGACGTGCAAAGTGAATACAGACATCGTGGTTTTCCCTCCTACACCTTTCTTCCCACAAGTGAAGTGACTAGATTGTTGAGCAATCAAAACAGAAACGACATTAACTAAACCTTAAAGAACGTAATTTAGATAATTACCCATTAACACAACTGCAAATGCATGAAAAACCTACACCAAATTTAGAAGGAAAAAGAATATATAAGGACATGAATGTAAATTGAAAACATAAGAAACTGAAACATAAGTTAGACTAAGCAGCCTCTGTCACATCAACCCGAAATTCTTTGACAGATGATTTTTTGATAAAGGAAATGCAATAAATCTTACCTACACTAATTTCAGCAAAACATTAAATATTACACCCCATCAGCAATTGTTAACTAAAATGTTGTTGATAAGTAACTAAAATAGAGAGCAAAGGCAACAGGAACAATTGAAGGTGAAGAAGAAATGTAAGTCAATTTATTTAAGTTTAAACAGATTTTTGAATATTTTGAATTATGACTTAGCATAAAAAGTGGGAGTGGGTTGATAAATTTAAGAGATGCCATCAGTTTAGTGAAGGTCTGGGATACTTCACGGAAAGGAACAGATGATTCACAAGATTGGAACAGCAGAAATGGGATGAAATTTTACAGTATGAAGTCTTACCAAGGGACCAAATGCATTCTCAGTTCATAGGAAAAGTCTCTGCTAACAACTTGAATTTACTTGGGAAGAAGAGGTTCTGGATGCACTTCTTGGACAGAGAAAGATTATCAGCTGCCAATATTATGCAGCTGTCAAAAAGGCAAACGTGATCATAGGATCCATCAGTTAGGAATTTCTAGTAAATACATTAATTCCACCACCTGAGATATCTAAATGCCCTCATCCAACACCCTGTAGACAGTTCAGATTGTCCATATTCAAAAAAGATCAACAATTGGAAAACTGAGGGGGATGGAGAGTTTATTGCAAAAAGAAGAACGAAAGAGAAAAGCTTCACTTATTAATCAGAAGTAGGACTGAATAGATACAACCATACTCTATAATTATCTACATTATCAGTGCAGATAAAATAAAAGCAGAACAAAAGAACTACTTATTCCAATTTTGGCTCAAGGACAAGGAGGTACAAGCTGAACACGAATACAGTCAGACCAAAAATAAGAAGGATAAGTGCTGGAAACAGTTGTCCAAGTCGGAACAGCGAGGCCTAATGACTTTTACAAAGGAGCTCAATACATTCTCAAAGGAAACCATCTATCTATAAAAACTATATATACATATATATAAATATATAGTTTATATACATATAAGTACATTTATATTTTATATACACACACATTTAGTGATAACTGCAGGAGAGGAACATGGTACTTTGTGACCTGGAATATATATTTTGAAACATTATTAAGTTCTCTAAACATCTATCTGAAAATTTGCTGTGATATTTCCCTCTGCTTGTCGTTTGCTTTTTAAGAAGGCTAACAACTTATTTGCATCCTGTTTTGCAGCATTTTCTGAAGACGTCTTATTTCACTCTTGTTATATATTTTCAGGTTCTCTAACAACTAAGATAATTTTTGCTTTATGTGCCTAGTGTTCAAATAGTGGGGAATATATCTTTAAAAGCAGTATTTGGTGGCTGTGTAACCATTAACTATTTAGAATAGGAATATTATACATATAAAAGCATAAACAATATATGCATTTATAAAAACACTACATACAGACATATATTTAAAGTAAGAGAGGGGAAAAAGTAGACAAACATATATATAGTAAGTAAACAAATAGTGACCTGGAGGGGGAGGGAGAGAATTTGAACCTTGAACATCCATTCTCTATTCCACAGCATGTGAACTGCGTGCAAACACCCAAACATTACACAAAAGCGAAATACATTTTCGAACTCTGACAGGATTTGCAATATAGATATGGATATGTGTGCATGTGTGTACATACCATCTGTTGATTATTTCCTAATAGTACTTCTCTGGAGTATGCATTTCTAAACCTAAAATGTGAGTCTGTTAAGTAATATTTAAGCAAAATTCAGTAATAGTGATAAGGCCAAATTCTGGACAGAGGTGAGAGTTTTATATGGCTGCACTGCAATGCTGGACACAGAGACCACCAAGCTTTTTACAAACTCCTTCATGTGTAGCTCTACAAACAAGTTTGTCTCCAGTTATTACTGAAGACACACCAAAGATATATTGGTATGAATTATGATACTCAGGAAAAAAGTGGAGCACACTGCTCCTTAAACATTGAAGCAACTTTAATATCGAAATTGTTATGGACACTATGTCTGTTAATCTCTATTTTAAATATAAAAATTAATGTATTTTATACTAAAAAGCCAGAATAATGCCTAATTTTATTCTATAATTGCATTTCAAAAGAGATGATTGGTCTAGTCTAGTAAAAAGATAGTAATAGTTGTCTCAATGCTACTTAAGAAAATACTAAGCTATTAGTAAAATAAAAACAAAGAAGACAATACGTTCAACAAAGAATGAACTGGACTGGAAAAAAAATAGGCAATGATCAAAACTGAGTTCTTCCACCTATCACTATTTCTTGAAAACACACAGACAAACAAAAAACGTACATGAGCTTTAGACAGAAAATGTAAAATTTAAGTGCAACTTCATTGTTCCGGTTATCAAGGAACAATTTTAATCAATTGTTCTACTGGAAATTTGCCAAAAAGCCCCAAAATCTCTATTCTGAAATGTAATAGGGACAGCAAACTAGCTACTGTGATATTTGTATCAGTTGCTTGAAACTGCTGGTATATTCTTAATATACACGTCTCAATTTTCATATATATGTGTTGTCTCATATATCGCATATGTGATTTCTCACACGTTATCACTTAGTAGCAACAACAAAACAAAATTTAATGGTGGAAAAAAAACTTTAAAACCATTGTCAAACTGAATATCACATTTTCTCTCTACCTCTTTGAGTGGTCCATTTAAGAATCCATTTTAGCTACTTTTCCAGACAAGCTTATCCATAAGGATCATACATTTCCCCATAGGTAGAAAACAAATACAATTTGTCTCATCGTGCTATACAGATATTCCTGCACAGTTGCTGCACTACACTAGAATGTCTGAAGGGGAAGACACCCCAGGTAGTTGGCTGCAGAAACATCTCAGCAACATGGCACATAGTTACGACTTGACACATATAGTCTTTATAAAATCCGATGTCTATGAAGTCAAACAAATCTCCTTCTTATTTATAGTAACAGGCAAGAGCAGATCTCTGCCGTCTTGTTACACAGATGGTTGTAACATTTTTATAGTTAACTTACAACCACTGATGCCTGAGGAATAGACACACATCTGCCCCAAACTGCCAGTCCTGTAGGCTCTTCTTTTTAACTTTAGGTCCCAAAAATACAGTCAAAATACATGCAACACCCATCACCCACAAAAATCTACCTACCACGACAGAAAGCTCCATAAAAAATTGCATAAATTGTATTATTATTGTTATTATTCTTAGTGTTATACACATTGGAAAGTGATCACACACATTACAGCAAAAATAACTGTAATATCAATTCTAATTCACCCAAACGGAAGTTTTAGAGAAAATTCATAGCCCCAGATGCCATATACTGGACTGTTTGGAAACACGGTTGGAAAAAAATCATTAGGAGCTTCTAAATTTATGTTTTATTGAAAAGATTTCAAAAGAACCTCATACTTCATACAAACTACTGTCCATATGCTCTTTTTTTGCTGCTTGACAAACAGAAAGGCATGGCTGGCTCATCCTGAAAAAAAGAAAGCAATTGCCTAGGATTTTCTTCTCCTGCTTGAAGACTATACTCCATATTTGCTGTATTTCCACACATCATCTGGGTCTTTAACATGAAATGTACACAAAAGAGAGCTAGATAAATTAAATGCTTCCCATTTTAGACACTGGCTGTCCACAGAAAAAAATCTCTAAATAGATGACTAAAACCAAATGCTTGCATTACAAGAAAAAGAATAGATGCAAAACTGCAAAGCTATAAATGAACCTTGTACCTATGAGAGTTGTTAACTAAATAAAAGCTTAAATAGCCTGATGAAATCCCAACCCTTGGCAAATTCTACTTTTTAATAAATTAGTTCCATCAGTAATAGATCTAGGTGGACTCTTGTCTATTTCTTCTTGCTCCCCAAATCAGAAAAGAACAGAACTTGCAAGAAAGTGGATCTGCATTTACAGAACTGGCCTAGCTACAACTGAAAATGCATGGCTTGGAATTTGGTTTGAAAAGAGAAAAAAGGGGAGAATGAATCAACATTATGTGCACCCAATTAATATGACTTTGGATTTCTCCTTGCTCTGGAATCTATGTATTTTATGTGGAACAGACCATAGAAGGAAAACAGAAGTGTAGTTTAACTTTTATGTTTGCTACATATTCTTTTTATTCTTGGGTAGCTTTCTATCTTTATAGCTGCCCTATAAGAAATCCTGTAATTTCTGCTACCTGCTAATTTCTACTATTAACATAGAACTACAGAATGAGATTTTGAAGAATTTAATAATAAAATTTCAGGTTGAAAATTTATACCAGCATGCTCTTTGCCACATAAACAGACAGGAATTTATTTCTCCTAGGTCCAAGTCACACATGCTGACTAGCTCACTTCCAGTGGCACATCAGTTAACCTGTGTCATATTAATTCATATTTTTGAGATAACACTTTGAGATCTACTCAGCTAAACAAAACACTGTCTGAAATGGAAAGTACATAACTGCAAAAAACATCAGAAGAACAAACTTACATTAAAAAAAAAAATCATATATGTATCCAAATCAAAGATCAACAGGGTTGCTAGATTAACAACATTAAATGAAAATCTCTTCATAAACTCTACTGCAGTCTTAATATGTCACCCTAGACCCGCACACTATCCATCTTTCAATCTAAATTCGCCCCAACAGTGTACATAATTATATCATTTAGATTTATACTGACTTCTTATAATGCTGTATTTCACTGAGCAAAAACACACTGAAAGGGATAGATATTTGCATTGCATTGAAAAGACTGATTTAAAATAATCTTTAATGATAGCAATTTAAAGTAATCACTTTTTAAAAAAAAAAAAAAATAAATCTGTTTTATGTTATTTCAGATTATGTTCATATCCAGCACATGCAGACAGAAAGACAGGAACCGCAAAGGAAGAGTTATTTTGTTCACTTGTTCACTTTCAGGAATGTTACTATCACAATCACCCAAATATTGTTGCTCTAAAAGAAAATCCAAGTCATAAATTAGATCTTGAGCCTTCCAAAAAATAGTTGTAGCAGGGCCATCATACTCTCCTAGAAGAAGACAAGTAGTGACAGGTATTTCCTCTTAAAGAAATACCCCAATTCCTTATTATTCAAATGCAAATGTTTTGTCCCAAATTAAGTCAAAATTATTTTTACAATGAAAATTTTAGAGAGACCCAGAATATCAACAGCAGATAGAACATTAGGTAGGAACCCACTTCACAGGACTGTGTGGCAAAAAGACCAGTGCTATTTGTAGCTGCATACAAGGGGGAAACATATTGTGTTAAGTAGCAATCATCCTTAACATCATTCTGTTGTGATTATTAGTATCCGACTGATGGATGGAAATCTGAGGCAAAACACATTATTATTATTATTTGTTCTTCTGCCTTTACTAAATAGCATAATCAGATCTCTATTTTCAAAATCAGAAGAGTAAACCCACTATTTTTATTTGCTGGAAGTCCTTCAACATAAATATAAGGAACTGGGAGACTTATTTGTTGTAGTAGTTAATACTTTCTGCTTTTGTTCACTAAGATCTGGACACTTCATAGCCAATTTATAGCATTTGGGAACTGATACTGAATATCTATTACAGTTTCACATGGAAACTAGAAGCAGATTACACTGAAATTTTAAAAGCATTTTATTATATCAGCATTTAAATTATTACTTGGATTTTAAATTAATATAGTAGAAAGATCATAATTAAAAATATGTTAGTGACCTGTCTTAAAATGCTGGTAAAGTATACTGTTCATGATTCAAAGACCTCGTAATCTCTGCCATATTTACATATTCTAAAATATTAAATGAGACAAATGTTATCGCTGTCCTGTTTTCTCTCCTTGTTGTCAGCAAAACAGCAGCAGAAGGTAAGGCACTGCCTGCAGCATGACCACTCTGCTTTCAAACCACTTTTCTGTTCTGGATTAATGCTTTCAATCTTTTCCAGTATATAATCATTGCTGCTGCAGCAGAGAATGAGTAACATTTTCCAGCAGATCTATTTAGTCCTGACGGAAGAAAGGTTGTCCTAAAAGTCTTGCAAAGCAGTATTAAATTCAACTAGATACTAATAATTCTACAGAACAGCCGGGTGGGGGGTAGGGTGGGGTGGGAAGGGAGGGAAGAAAAAGATTTAGTTCTTTTTTCCCCTGAAAGTAACCCCAAGTCCTCAGTGCATGTCCCCCATATGCTAAGAATCCACCACAAGTAAAGAAACTAAAAGGGAGGTGAGATGAATGGAAAGATTATGTGGTCACATAGATTAGGGACAGAGTCATAGCATTTTGAATTTCTTTGTTCTCTGAGCTATAAAAGATGATGACAACCCTGGGTTACAGAAGAACAGGATGAGGTACAGAAAGAAATCTGAAAAGCAAGAGGAAAGAATGGGGTCTGGATGACTGAAAAGAATGTATGGAGAGCTTGCAAAAAACAAGCTGATAAGGACACACAGAAAATGAAGTGATGGCAGCAGAAAAAAAAAAAAAATTAAAAAAATCAATAGTTGAAAAAGAATGAACATACAAGACCGGCTGCTTCAATACATGCAAGCTCTGTTAATATCAGGTGGTCAGCAGTCAAAAAAAGCAAACAGAATTTTGCTCAGCCAGGACTACCTAGTCCAAATGAAGTTAAATTGCATTTTGCCTTTTACTAGTGACAAGAGGAAGCCTGGATGACTGAGTTTTCAGAGTTGCCTCTCAGTCACCTCCATACTTTATCCCCTACCTCCCCAGCCATGCTTAAGTTCTTTCCAATGCTTGTTACACTGAATGTGGAGTAGAAAACAGAACCAGAAAGCTTAGATTAACTTTTTGGTACCAAAAAGAAAAGTCTCCACAGTGGTCTTTAAGGACATCTAATCCAAATCACAGCATAAGGCATTATCAGTCTGGACACTCCTGCCACAACAGTCAATTAGTATCGGTGGAAATATTCCATACTAGTCTTGTTGTAGCTGCTCCCAGCTTTTCCTGAGGAAGCTGCTGCTTCTCTAAAAAGGCTAATGGTGCCTGGAAGCTGTTAATAGTTCTCTGTTACTAAGATCTTCTTGTAAGATTCATCTGCTTATACAAGTTAAATATTACTGTGAAAGGTAAGATGGTAAACCCCCAAAAATACACCTATTGCACAGCGTTACGGAATCCACATCTGTACTCTACACTCATATTAGTGAATAACCTCCCTTCCCCCTCCCCTCACTTTTTTTTTTTTTTTTTAATTTGGTAAGACAATTCATCCAAGTTAGAGCAGAGAACAGCCGAAGCAGCCCACACACATATGTACTAGGCTTAAATTCTCTGGAAGATTATGTTGTTCAAGCTTTCCATTTATTTATCCAAAATGGCACAAGTAAAAGACGTTATAAAAAAAACTTGACAGAATGCTTGGGGAGGGGGAAGGGGTGGTCATTTTCATAAGGAAAGATTATTACTTTCAAACAACCTAGTGTCATTTTTATGTTTACACAACACAACAGGTACAGTAGAGCATACCCCGTACTGACAGATAACAAGACCTCCTACCTCGACTTCATCCTCTCATGCATTCTCCCATGCTGGATACATTGTTGGTCCAATTCATCATTTCGTTTCTGCATCTTCTCCAATCTGCCATGAAGATACTCTTTTTCCTGACTAAGCTGGTTGATTTCAGATCTACAGAAGTAAAACACAGTGATGATGGATGTTGTCAGATTTCATCCTGCAGCGTGCCATCAATATGTGGCTTCAGCATTTATAAAATTTCATACATGTATATGTTATGCATAAACAGGCTATTACTAGAACTTACAAAAACAAAACACTGTTTCAAATAATCTTAAGACAAAAGATCACCATGCTGAAGGGTAACTGGTAAATATGCCAATGGCAACCAGTCAGTCATAGGGTGGCTATGCTAATTTTCAGCCTTATTTAAACAGGCATGTTATTTGATGTTAAATAAGATCAATAAATGTAAATTCATACTTGTTAAGCAAGAATTTGTGCAGCATTCTGAAAACACATTTCAAGTTCTTTATTAGTAAAACCTAATATCCCATTTAAAAATCGCTACTCAAAACTTATTTAAGCTTTGCTGTGCTGTACAGGCTGAACACTCAATAGTGGTGCTGTTTTAGAAACTTTATTAACCTAATATGCCCAAAATACCATTACACAGATTAAAAAAGATAAAAACGTATTAGAGAAAAGTGAATAAAACCTTGAGAAACATGAGACAAATCATACAGGCACATTCTAATCTACATAAAACTCAGCACAGTCTTTAAGAAAATTAGTCACTTCTATCAATTCTTACTCTTCTCAAGTGAGCACAGACAACAGATCCATGAATGACCCGGGACTGCTACTTGCTACATCTCTAACCATCAGCCCATAGAGAAACAGGCATGAGCTGTTTCTTAATATCAGGAAAAGATCTCAGATTAAATTGTGATAAAATATACATTATGCACTTGTACACTTTAACTCTTTGGAAAAGGTTAATGAGAACATGTCAGAATCTGCTATACCATCGAGAAAGTAAGAATCAAAAGCAAAGCAAATTTGTTTTATGGCATCTGCCACTCCAGATCCTGAGGTTAAAAAGCTTCAGATATATCTTTATATCTTACACTTAAATATGCTGCAATTACAGCAGATAAAGAGACTTTACCTTCCTGGCTGTTACAGAATGCAACAACAACTGACATTCTGAAAAATACAACAAAGCGCAGGATGGAAGGAATACTCCTCCCTCAAAAACATGTTGTTACACTGACAAGTCAAATCTGAAAACGACAACATAATTTTTTCATGTTTAAATAGAGAACAATACATGATATCATCTGTGAATTTAAAAGAACTTAGCAAGGGAAACTTTGGAAGAAGACAGTGTGTAATTGAATATAGAGAGGGAGTTACAGCTCTGGTAAGGAACATCACTGACAAATACTTCAGAATTATGCTGATGTATTTGTACAGCAAACCTAAAAGCACAAGAGTTTCCTGGACAGGTATGTAACAGTGGGCAGGATGTTATAGGAAGGTAACAGAGGTTGAATTTTTAAACGAATCATTTAACAGAAATACTAGTAACTTAAATGTCAGCATTAGCAATGCATCGTCAGTTGGAGCAATTGTTATTACACAGTACGAATGCAGTTTGTACTTGATACTGGTACCGTAAGAAAGACAATCAATGGATAAAAGCAAAGATCCACTGCAGAGCAACTTGACAGAGACCTGGCATAACAAAGCCCAATCAAGTGGTAACAGGGACTAAACTCAAGATCGCATTCCTTTTTTACCAGCACAATGCAACAACAGCATTTGCCACGTGAGAATACTGTGAATTATCATACTTGTAGGGTTTCCCAACTGGAGGATCCTGCTTCCTTTTCTGTATTTATATGTGGCTGTCTCATTCATGGGAACAGTAGAAGCAACTTTCAAGGTGCTAAAAACCTCAGAGTTTTAAAGGGACTTACTCATCTCCAGCACATTTGAAGGTGCCTGAAGTATTTCTGGAAAGGTCAAGGGATTCAGATTGACCAAAGTAAAAATGCTACTGAAAATTGCAATTAATGAAACATAAGAAAGTACTGGATTAATTGAAAACATGGTAACATGACCTCTAATGTCTAAAATACAGCTCTAAATGCCTGATGCTTTGAACCATGTTACTTGTCCTAAAACTTCTTTTGTAATTACAGTTGAACACATTAAAAAAAATTAAAAAATAATAATAATAAAAAAAAAATCATCCCAGTTAAAATATTATTTACACAATGTCCCTTCCAAGTAAATATCTAAGAGTTTGACCACCCAGATTCAAGTACTTCATTACACTGAGATTTTGGAGGATAGCACATACGCAGGGCAGAATGCCTATTAAGGTCAATGTTAAAAGATTCACGTGTTGGCATTAAAGAGACATCAATCCCAATACAAGACGGCAAAAGAGGCTTTCCTAAAAGAGGACCTGACAAAGATTCCCTCTGCATCTTTAAATGTACCACTCATCCACCTCAGTTTCCAAAGATTAAGATAAAACAGTTAATTCTATATAGTATTTAAATAACTTCAAAATTGCTGGGCTAACTCCCCTCACCCATAATTATAATAAGTTTGAAGAATGGTACCAAACACAATAGCACATTTATACTAGGAGTAGCAATTCTACCCAGCCAGGGATAGGGCCAGGTCTCTATAAATGCTTCTGAATCACTCTGCTCCTAAGCTGTCACAGCAGGGTTGGAAGAGAGAAAGGGGTGCAGATGCCAAAGTACACAGTCCTGAACTTCAGAGATAGCCCACAAGTAACGTCAGGCACAGAAAAATCTGTGCACTAAGTGCTATGTCTGATGAATCCAGAACAACTAAAGGACACTAAAGGACACAGCATGCACACATTGATGTGGCTCCACAAGAGCTACTCTGGGTCCAACAGACCAAGTAGTAAGCCATGGCGGACTTAGAAGAAACTGAAGTGTGCAGATGTTTGGAGTATGGTCATCTGAGCTAGACTGCATGGAATTGCACTTCTGCAGACTCAGGCTGGCCACACAAGTCATACAGTCATTTTAATGTATCTGTGTCTGTTCCTGGGATCTGACAGACTCACAGGACCTGTATGAAATCAATACTATTTCAAAATTGCATAGAATAAAGCTACAACATCACAGGAAAATGAAAATGTAAAATACATGCTTATGAGTAGCCAGGTAACAGTTTTTGCCAAAAATCTATTTACTTGTCACTATATTAAAAATTGTTGATGATAACTAGATGGGTAGAGATGGGACAACAACAAGAAGCCCTCTGTTCTTCTAAATCCATTCAACTACCAAGAAAGCCTCAACTTCTATAGAAAAACAAATTTAAATCTTTATCTACTGTCTTTGCTGTAAGAGACTGAAAAAAATATCCAACAAAACCAAACAAAAAATGGGTTCCTCCAAAGCATTCAAGAACAAGAGGCAAAGAACCAGGACATATTAAATAGTCACAGTTCAAAGTCAGATATTTTCAGGATGAGCTGATCTTTGAACACTAAAGTAGCAATACTTTACTCATCTGAACTCATCTGCAGCGCTTTTTAAGCACTGTCTTTTCCTACTCAAAACCAATTGCTTACTTGTGCAGTAATTAAATACATGCTCTAAAATATTTTCTGCTGACATAGTACTGTTGCATATAATTTTAATGACTGATCCTTCGGACAGACTGTTCCACATCTTCATACAGCCACCTTCAACAAATATTTTGCTCCTGGTATCGAGCACAATGACTGCAGTCAACCAAACATGCAGAAAAATAGTTCAGCCGGGTGTGTGTTCTTTACTTCAATTAAACTCACACAGTTGGATGCCTACTGTTGCCAAACCAGTAATATAATTTATACATTATAGTCCAAACAGTAAAACTACACTAAAAGTCATTTAACAATATTTATAACACCATAAAATACAGTGTTAAAATATATGAACTGCAATATGTACCAAAATTATAAAATTTGTTTCTCATCATCAGTGATTAAAACCAGGATCATTGCTCTAGCTTCAATACTCACAACCCTGGTGACAGATTAGAATTCAAATCTTAATGATCAATTTACAATTAACAAGATAGAAGTGAAACAAATTAAACCAACCATTATATATAACGAGACCCAATGGACTCCCATTGTTCCCCTTAATTACAAAACGCAAATCACAAATACACAGTGGGTAGTGTTAAGCATTAATCTACAACCTAGAAACTCAGACAGTGACAATCAGAGAAAAAAACCAACCAACCAGCCCCAAAAAATAACAGTGAAGAAATCAACAATATTTTTAAACATGCCTATGCATACAAAAACCTTCACAGACCCTGTCTTCCTTCTGCACAGCTTGGGGGGTTTATAATTTGTCTGACATTGTCTTTCTGAAGCTTTTCTTATCCTGTGTAGGGGCTATCTCACAAAAATGGTTCCAGTTTACATTGTTATATAAACAAGAAAAGTTCAGTTCAGATTTTTTTTCAGAAAACCTGTATTAAATATAAAAAATGCATGATTCAGAGGGGTCCTACTGAAATTATAGAAGTATGTAGTTGTCACAGACAAATTTGAAATGCTTCTTATTAGAAATAGGCCATTTACGTCCTATCAAAATCAGAAAAATTTATATAAACTTACTCTCACATCTGTTATTAAAAAAGCTTGAGTCTTTTTCCAAGTTACTAATGGCATTGCTAGTATACAGTCATTTCTTAACCACACAGAAACTAAGGTACAAAGATTCTAAAAGTATAGCAAGAAAATACACATCAAGGTCCAGAATTTAGTTTATATTAAGGCCAAACATAGAAAAAACCTATTCCATGCTAACATGCTAACCCTGCTGCCACTTCATGATCTGCTTTTATTAATGTACATGAGAACTGAATTATAAAATCTTCCAAAAGTGGTTACTTTTTATGTTTCAGAAAACAAAATTATATCATTCTGCCCCAGAATTGTGGTTCTATACTATATCCAGTGACAATGAATACGAAGATTGCCTTTTGGAAAGATACTACTGAAAGACACATAATGATCATACATTTAAAACTTTGATGAAGTAATTTTCTGCATCTGATTTCCTGGTCACATCTCTTTTTGAAGCCATCTATTAGTTTACCATTTTCCTCCCACCTCCAATTCCACCTTTCTGTTCTCACTTTCACACGCTTCCTTTGTCCCTACCTATTTCTCCATCCCTGTTACTAACCGCAGCAGCTCCTGCTTCAGTGAAGGCAAGCTCAAGCTATTCCAGGGCCACTTCTCAGAACTGCTTTCATACATTCTTCTATACCAATTCTTGTGCAAAATACCACTCTATGGAGATCTGAGAGGGCTCCTGTTCCCTTTTTCAGGTTCTTGACACAGTCAGCTAACGCTGCTAGGTGGAGAAACACTTGGCAATCTCTGCTATTTATTTTCAGAGAATAATGTGTTTTCACAGTATGTTTTCTGTCTTTCCTTCATCCTTTTACAGTTACTAGCCTGTGACTGTGAGCTCTAGCAATAAAGTCTGTGTGCATTTTTATTGCTGGAATAATAATATGATTCGAATCTATTTAGATTTTGTATTACTTTAGAAGAGTAGCTCAGCTTTTTCAGAAGAAACAGATCTGCTGCTCTTCTCCCATGAACCCATCACAACATTTGCAAGGGAAGATCACTTACATTTCCTCAAGTTTCTCATTTCTTCCCCAAATACTCTGGATGGGATTAAACTCCCAACTTCATCCACTTAATAGCTAGTCAAAATGTATGTTTCATATTCAGTGGAAAGTAGGATGGGCAGTGGAGGTAGTACTTGTGGGAAGTTATCATAACTTTTATATATATATATATATATATATATATGTCTGTCATCTTCTTATATCATTCTACCATTTCTAGAAACAGAATACTGGGATAAATGAGATCTTCTGAATGAGTGTTGCCCCTGTTACGTTACCTCAACAGCATGTTTAAATCCACCCCACAGCAGCAGAGTCCTATCTCAAGAAACGATTTCATCTATGCTGAATGTTTTCCTTGCTTCACATAAGCCACGTGAGATGAATCCTACCCTTAATTACCAAATTTACATTGCTTGAAATCTACAGGAGTTGCAGAATGCCAACACATCACTTAAGTCCTGTGTACTACTATAAATATGAACCCCGCAGAAGGTTTGAGAGACTATTTTCACATTTAAAAATGTAAATTCAAATTGTTTCCTAATATAGTACTATAAAATTCATAATTCATTTAAAATAAATAGTTCTGTCCTATAAAACTTTTCAATAGATATTTAAACCAGTTATTGCTTCCAGATTTCTAAATTTTTAATGGCTTTGTATTCAAACCTGCTATTGATTTTAACAAGAGCACCACATAACAAATGGCAGCAGAATCAGAGTTTCAATGCAAAACAATTTTGACAACAATTATTTCAAAGATGATAATGAATGGAGCTTTAAGTAAACAATTAAACTAACAAACTACAGTTTTGAGAACTCTAAATACTTTGCATTCATCACATAATTTCAGATAAACTCAAATTGTAGCTCTGTTAACAATTTTCCACTCTTCATATTAAGAATATGAACATCAGAAAGAAAATATCATGATATTATTACACTGGAATTATCTAAGAATTTGGAAGTAACAGCTAGAAATATAATATGAAAAGTGGAAAATTAGAATTACCCTGGATAAAAATCCATCCATATTTCTTAAGTGGCATATATTATATTGAGATGATGTGTAATACCTGGGACAAGATGAATAACAGTAAATATTAAAATACAAATAAAATATAAGGCATTATGTTCTAAAAAAAAAAGGGACACAATAAAAAAATATACCAACCTGTACTTTTCTGATATTTGTTCCAATTTTCTTGCCAACATACAACATTCTTCCTTTAATTTTGCTATGAATGTATTCTGGGAGGTCAGCAATGAATCCAGTTCATTTACTAGAAATTATAAAATGATAAAACTAGAAATTTATTTTACAATGACATATATTTATAGATAATTCAGAAATAATTTTATATATTCTTAGTTCCTTTCCCCCAGATCCTTCTGGTTTGGGTATGTTTTTTACAACTTCAGCTACTTGGACATAGGATGATAACATCAGCATTCACCAAATAAAGGCTCTGTGTCAGAATAAGCTAATGTAAAATATTAAAGTGATGTTACCACTTAATGTCTTGATGAGAAGAATCACCATAAAGCCTACATATCTATTTTGGTGGTTTTGTTTTTTAGCTGGAAGTTCATGGACATTTCTGGGAGGAATAAAATTGGCAAGCCACACCTTAGCAACCCAAACACACTGTAGACTCACTTCATGTTCTCCTTAAAAAAGCAGTTCTTTTATTTACCGGGTCCTGTGTTTACTATGATTAATATATATATTTTCTCTTTAATTATGATATAGACTTATTGTCCAGTGATAGTTGCAGTGAAACCATTGCCTAAATTAATTCTGAGATACTATCAGTTTGGGCTGCACCAAAAATCATGACCTAGAAATAAAGCATCTTCTTTCAAAAGGAAGATATTGCCAAATTATGTTTCTTGATTTCTGCTTTTAGAATTAGAGAAAGAGAGACCACTGCTACCCAAATTCCATGTATGTGTGTATGGTCACAATACACAAGTGCTTCTTTATGTGCATAATAAATTACTATCATTTTCAACTCCTTCTAATCCTACTAGAGATATATAAAAACAAACTCAGCCTTAACATCATTTCATTTTTGTATACTGGGAAAATTTATGCATCAGGAGGGTAAATTACACAGCTCTTGTGCAAAATGCACTCGGTCATATGCAGATGTGCTGGATACGATAGAGAAAAATGATTTGGAGAGCCTCTCTTCTTTTCCTGCTGTGCAGAGAGCAGCCATAATGTAGCTGTTTGCATTCCCTGAACACATGGAAAGGTCCTCTAGTACTGTGATAATGCTGCAAAAAAAGCAGAAAATCAGATGGCAGACGTAAACGTATCTGCTACCTCAGGTATTATCTGACACTCCTTAGGACTAATACAGGCTATATAATTTTTCTAAAGGTACTGCAGGACTGGTGGATAAAAATGATGTTTTATCAAACATATGAATATGCCATGTTCCATAAAAGCTGAAGCTCCTCCTTCTTTCTATGCTCAGGCATTAGAGATTTCCACTCTAAAAATTTCTTTTTCTTGTTTATAACACGTACCTTTATTTATGTTGTTGGCATAGTACTTCACAATAAGAAAAGGCTTCTTTTCTTCGTTTGGAAAACCCATTTTACTTTCAGATTAAAGGTTAGAAGTTATTGATCAGCTAAGTCAATTCAATGAAGTCTCCTATTATGAAAACCTGAAGTATTCAAAGGATTAAACATCTTTCTTCTAGATTGAGGGTGTGTGTGTTGCAGGGGGAAGGGGGGGCACACGGTAATGCTAAAAATGTTTGAGGCTGCAAAGATTAAATAAAGGAACATATCAATTTGGAGCCAGTGAATTACATCCAGCTGCGACAGTGAATTAAGAACCGATTAATGGCTAAAGCTTTTCTCCAGTTTGGATGCCGAAGCAAACTCATTAAGCTTTTAGAGTAGCTATAATGTGTGTACTGTGGGAACTGTTCAATGCTATTCAGGAGACTTTAACTGTAAGCTCAGAGCATTTCCCGCAGAGCTTCTGATGCTATTTTCTTTATATAACATGTGTGCCTGAAAATCCAGCCAAAAACAAGCCCTTTGTTTTTCTACTTTGTTGTGGTCTCTCTCAGCTTTACGTTTCTTGAACACAGGTAAATAAACTCATAATCCAGATGGTGCAACAGATGTGAGAGCAGCACTCTGAAATCAACAGACAGTGGGCAATACTTTCCATTTTCTCTTTTAAACGCTAACTAATATGTAATTCGGAATCTCCGGTGTAGTTAGCATCTGCTCCCTTCGGCCAGCCAAAGGTTACAGGTGTTCCTGATGTCATTTCACAGTAAGGCGTGGGCCTGGCTTGTGAGTGAGTGCCCAGGCTCTAATCTTTCCCTACCACCTACCAGTTTTCTCATGCTGGGCCTCCATTTGCTGCATCTTCTGTGTCAGCTCCTGCTCTCTTTGCTGGGCCTGAAGGGCTCGGGCCTTTGCTTCATTGCTAATGCTTTGCTGAATGCTCTCTTTCTCCAATCTATTAAAAAAAAAACCAAATAGGAAATAAAGAAAAATGCAGTCGTATCCTGGAAGATGATAAATTGAGAAGGCAAACCAGCACATTCAATTCAATTCAAAAGCAACACGAAATTTATCTGGCCAAGCTTTTCACATGAAACGTTTCCCTCCCGCTTCACGTTATACAAACTGACCTTTGTCTCACAATGTCAAACATTCTCCAGTGACTAGTAGAAAACGCATTAAAAATAGGAGCTATTTCCTGAGCAAAAATTAGCCTTTCAGACAAAAAAAATCATTTCGTTTCTGCAAATTTTAAACTTAACTTATTTCCCATAAGGAAGTTCCCCAGCATCACTTTGCACTGAATGCATTATTTGCATTTTCTTTTAAATGCTATTTATTTAATTCTGCAGAGAAGCTCAGGGACCTGACCCTGAGATGGACTGGTTCCCAGTGAACCAGCAGGAGATAAGTCAATGGGAGCGATTGCCACAGTGCTCATAATACAGCTACTCTGAAAGCTTAATGAGTTTTCTTAAGCAACCAAACAAGTTTTAACTATTAATTTATGTAAATAGGAGATGAATGCATCCGTTACAATAGAGAAAACTGTTAGTATAACAGAGGCCCAGCCCCTTGTGGTTCTGTTCACTGGGGGGTTGTACGGAAAGGTCTAAAGCCCAGTACTATTATCGAAGTACGCAGGCAAGAGAGCAATTTACTTGACCAGATATGCAAGATGGGGCAATCTACTCCCGAGGCAAAACAAATGCTAGACTACCACACTCCATTGAAGCATTTTATTTAATGCAAGCCAAGCAAAAACAGCATGGAAAATAAAACCACAAAAAGATATATGCATATAAATTAGAAAAAGTCTTAAACTGCAAATTCATATCTAGACTTTCCCAAAAGTCGTGAATATTTATCTGGTGCACGCTAGGATCCAGATTCAAAATTTCAGTGAGTTCACACATACAAGGATTGTTTTCTAGATTTCAAATGACATATATGCACACAGCTTTTTACTGAAACTACATTTAATGGCTTGGGATAGGTTTCAATAAGGTCTTATAAATGTGTTGTTTTGTTTTAGTGATAATACCTATTTCAGGGGATGGCAAAACAGAACATAGGCATAGATCATGTAAGGATAAAGCCACATCTCATGTGGTTGCTGCACTTAACCTTTGGATTGGTGCCTAATAACCCATCCGAGATATTGCAATATCTCAGCATGACACACACAATGTTAAATCTTCTCTCTTAAATTTACCCCAAAGCAATACAAATGGTGGGTCACATTACACTAATTCCTGGTCCTGATGTTGCAAGCCCTACCTTAGGCAAAACTCCCTTTGAAATCACAGGCAGTTTTTTCTGAGGTAAGACTGAGAGTGATTTGACATAGAGAATACATTTAGATAGCAAGAATATTATAGCACTAAGGAAACAAAGGACATTTTTCAAGGAAATTTCATATATTGAACTGCAATTTATCACATCATTCTCAGAATTACTTCATAAGCATATTGGGGCTATCCTAAGGAGCAATGCTTGCATTGTTTCCTAAGTGTGAGCTCCAAATATGGAAAGCACTACTATGAAAAATCTTTCTGTATTTGGGGGAATCAATCTATTTAAACCCCTTCCCCTCTTCCAAACATCTTTTATCTTCAGACAGTTGTCATGAGCATTGTTCTGCTCAAAAAACCCCAACACACAGCACCTAACACATCCTCCAGACACTTTCAGCTAGAGGAAGTGGCAGTAGCACAGTATTTTATCTGATAGTGTCTTATGTGAGATGGTTGTGTGCAGTTGAGTGCTGGGCTGTCATCTGGCACACAGCTGGCTGGCTAGCATTCTGCTGGGGGTAGCCTTCAGCATGTATCAAGCTGCACAGCTCAAGCTACCAAGGCAAGCCTGTAAAAAGGTCCATTCCTTATTGCTAGGAGCCTTCCTGTCAAACACATGCTAACAGGCAAGTTCCAAATAAATGGACAATCTACTACCATCAGAAATGCTCTCTTGCTAAGGTGATCTATCCAAAAAAGCCACTTACCTGTGCTAGTAACTGAAGAGAGCAAACTAGCAGAAGCTCAGAAACTGCGTATGCATGGAGTTCCCTATGGCTGAAGTGTATGTGAAGTGGGTGAAAACAGATGAGTTTATACTGTGAATAAAAGCTCAACTACAATATCAGGAAAACACAGGTAAGTCTTAAGCAGAAGGGTAGACAACTAGTCTCAATCTTAGCGCCTAGAAAATTTTGGGATAGAGGCATAGAATCATAGAATGGTTAGAATTGGAAGGGACCTTAAAGATCATCAAGGGGACCTTAAAGATCATCAAGTTCCAACCCCCTGCCATGGGCAGGGACACCTCCCACTAGACCAGGTTGCTCAAAGCCCCATCAAGCCTGGCCTTAAACACCTCCAGGGATGGGGCATCCACAGCTTCTCTGGGCAACATGATCTAGTGCCTCACGACCCTCACAGGAAAGAATTATTTCCTAATATCCAATCTCAATCTCCCCTCTTCCAGTTTAAAACCATTACCCCTTGTCCTATCACTACACTTCCTGACAAAGAGTCCCTCTCCAGCTCTCCTGTAGGCTCCCTTCAGATACTGGAAGGCTGCTAGAAGGTCTCCCCGGCGCCTTCTCTTCTCCAGGCTGAACAGCCCCAGCTCCCTCAGCCTGTCCTCATAGGAGAGGTGCTCCATCCCTCTAATCATCTTCGTGGCCCTCCACTGGACCTGTTCCAACAGTTCTATGTCCTTTCTCTGTTGAGGACTCCAGAGCTGAACACAGTACTCCAGGTGGGGTGAGTACTCCAGGTGAGTGCAGATTAGAGGAGCAGAATCACCTCCCATGACCTGCTGGTCACACTTCTTTTGATGCAGCCCAGGATACGGTTGGCTTTCTGGGCAGCCAATGCGCAATGCAACATCCAGTGTCTGGACAACACATCCACATGAAGCGCTGTATCTGAAGTGCCTAGAGTGCTGAGGAACAAAAAAATCTCCTGGAGCCAAACCTGTCTAAACTGAGTGGCAAGTCTTTCACCCACACCTTGACACCTTCCCTGCTCTCCAAATCCAATCTCTCTGCTCTCCTACAGAAAATTTCCACAACACATTTTACAAATATGAGAAAAAAGAAAAAGAACCACCAACCAATCAACAAAATTGCCATGGGTAAAACTTGCAGAAGGCAGCTCAAAAGGTTACAGGAGCTATAGGTAACATTCCCACTACAACCAACAAATACTTCAGGAATTTTGACACTGGCAGTTTATTTGCAATTACTCTGAATTGTGATGTTTTACTAAAGCAGAAATATTGAACTCATGGTAACTTTCATTTTTGTGCCATAAAGTCAGAAGCAACCAAAGATTCATTCACACTCAGGCAAGCTCAAGCTCTCCTTGAGCCTTGTTCTGAAGTGCAAGTTTTCCACAATAATTTTAGTTCTAAGCACTGATGGTTCTGAGCCCAAGCTATGGCTGTCAAGAGTAGCCGACGTAGTTAACTTGTTCACATCTTAATGAATCAGACATCAGTTTGCAGTGACTGAAAGCTATACTTTTTAAACATTCTTGACAAACCACAGGGCACAGTAAAATGTAACTTGTAACACAGGAAAAAGAACAAAATTGCTATCACTGGCAAAACTTAAAAAATCCTTGCTGAAAATGAAGTGAAAATTTACTTTGACCTCAAAGCTAATGTAAAGAGTATGCTGGCTGAATTTGAGCAAATTTAATCAAAAAACCAAACCCTTTCCCACCACTACCAAACAAAAACTGGATCACAGATCCATTTTCAATGGTAGACTGTTCTCTGCCAAATGGCTTTGCAGTAAAGAAAAAGGAAGGATGCGAGGATTAGTGATGTTATAGTCTTATTTGACATAAAAAAAACAGGCTGTTGATTTTTGACTGTAAAAAAACAGAACTTAGATTGATAAAGCTTTGAATTTCACAATACAGTTCAATTGTAGTTATTTCTACAAGAATTGTTTTACTTTTGTAACAGTAGAAATAGAAAATGAAAAAATACAGGATGAGCTTTGATGTAGAATTAGGCCTCTGACTGGAGGTTGCCAGTAAGTCTTCTGACAAAGCAACTATGATGAGAAGCAACCATGCTTCCTCTATTGACTATTTGATTTTTCCAACGGGTCAACATGTGACATTTTCTAAAAAGATAATGGATCCATTAGTGAGGACTATGAACTTAATTGGACAAATTAGAATAGTCTAGCAATTATCTCGGTTCAATGGCACACAAGAGGTTATCGATAACCTTATTTTTGACACCTTAATTTCTTATTAATTATAGTTAAAAATGTAAAAATATTTAAGACTTTCACATACACTTTAAACTGAACTTCATAAATTATGAAGGCATTTAATGTTCCAAACATTTGAGGTGTCTGAATTAACAAGACTGTTAGTCTAAATAATGACCAGTCCTGAACTCAGCATCAGCACTCGTATTTGGGCAGCAAGATCAGTAGAGCCTAACACTGAGGGGTTTACTTCCCGCCTAGGTGGTTAAGCACATACCTCTTTCCAGGTAACAGGTAGCCAAGTGGGCCAGCATTGTGAATTACTGTTGAACAGATCTCGTCAGAAGAGGGGAAGCACTCAGCTGAGGGATCCCTCAGCTCTTCCAGATAAAATGGGCTTCCTCTCCCAGCACTTTAGAAAACTTAGGAAGTGTAGCACAAATTTCTAGGTACCAAAGGGAAAAATATTTATTTTTTTAAAAGGTACCCAAGCACTTTAATTCCCAGGATCTTTAACAAAATCTGGCCTGCAGGCACTCCAATAAATTAGAAAACTTTTCAAAATAAGACTCGAAAGCCTAGATGTATTAGGAACTCTAAAGAGTTTAGCCAAAGCTCTGAGTACAAAGGCCCAGAAATGCTTTGAGCAGTCTACTTTGCAAGTCCTCCACAATACAGGTCTAGCAAACTGTTCATTACAAGCAGCTTTCTAAATCATCTTCTCACAGGTTATTTCATATTATTATTTCAGCTAAAAGTGTCAGGGGAAGAATGGAAAATCAGAGTATATCCTTATTCTTCTCTCAGGCTACAGAGAAAAGAACCAACCACAGCAACGTTCACAGTAAAAAAAAAACACAACAAAACCCCAATCAAAAAAACCCAAACCAACCAACCAAACAAACAAACCCAATAAAACTTGAAATGAGGTCACAATACCTATCCTATTATTTAAGGGGAAATATAAGAAAAATGTCTGCAGTCTTTTACTATCAGAAAACATTCAAATACTACTGTGATAAAAGTCATAAAAGAATGTATATAGAATAAGATCATATGTTGGGTCAGAATGCTTCACAAATTTCTTCCCTCTGTTTTCCACATGTATCTTCACAACTATGTCATACACAGGATAGGATAAGGGCTTGTCTTTTTTTCAGGTCAGCAGACAAGCCTAAACGTTGGTCTGCAAATATGAAAAAAAAATGCAACTTACTAAAAAGTCATTCTCCCCAGGAATTGTCTTAGATAATTTTCTCTATTAATGTAAAACCCCTAAAACTGATTTCAGACTTGCCTTTCCATGTAGCAGCCCTGCAGTATCCTATCCAGCTATTTACAGTGAAGAATGCATTTACAGCATTTTATCTCATGCTATCTGAAACCTCAGTATTTTCAAACATTTAGGTAAGGAAGTACAGCACAGTAAGACTCCAGATTCTGCAGGTATATAACTAAATGCTGGTTTTACATGTTGCTATGATTCAAAATTACTAATTTCAACACCTAAATTAACAGATGTCTAGAGGATATACCTTGCTCATATGTTTGGATTGAGTCAATAAGATTAAGGGTAACATAATTTCTCCCTTTCTCTTAAGTCAGGCTTCCAGGAATCTTGTTTAGCATAGCTGGTTATTTTCCTTTGTAAGGCCTATGTATCTTCATTTAATATGTCCCTTTTAATACCTAGGAGAGAGGACATAGCTGGACAGAATTTCCTGGTTTCCTCTTATAAAACATTGTAGATTTTTTGCCATCCAATTTTTTGAGTGCATGTGTAAATCTGCCACAGCATGTTTGGAAGACTGGATGAGTTTTATGGCTCCTGGTGCATTTACAGGGCAGAAGGAGAGGCATGAAATAAATGTTCTTATGTCAAAAAAATAAATAAAAAAAGATGCAGACATGAGTGCTTGTGCAAGAATTATGCAGAAATAACTTTGAAAAGCATCATGATCAGGTAATTTCTTTAAACCTCTCCAAGGAGCTGAAAACTTGCCCTTCCTGTATCCCATTGTGGGAATTACCTACTGAGTTGCTCTTTCTGTCTGTTTCTGGGAGCTGAGCGGATGCTGATTCTGGAGCCGGCTGCCAGGTCTCCTCAGTGGAAAGCTCAAGTTTCTGGAAACTGCCCCAGCCAGCACACTGTGTTTGGTGAGCTTCAGTACAATCTACATTTGCATGGTCAAATTTTACAGGGATCTAATTCTTAATTTAACTGGTAGATTTGGAGGACTGCATCATTGTTAATCACGCGTGTGGTCCTATTTGTGAGAACTGACACATAAAATAAAAATAAATCTTAATTTTTGTTTTTACAGTGTAAGGTGCCTAGTTACATTAGGTGAGAGATACCGACAGTTTCCTAAAATAATGAAATGTCAGAATTTTTCTCTCACAATGATGTGAAGCAGAAGCTACTACAAGCAGTTAGAAAAGTTATATAAAGGTCAAGGGTTTAAAAGTGGTAAAAAATTAAGTATTCAAACTGATTCAGCTCTTCAAATATGGATCTGGAGAGTTAGAAGATGCTAGAGAAATACCTTTAAAGTATGTCAATGAGCAAACCAACCAAAACTTTTTACTACCCTACCTGAGAGAAAAAGACTGGAAAAGACAGCTCTGCCAAGCTACTACTACTTCACCAAAAAACACCTCAAAAAACAAGAAATGCTTCTGGGGGAAAAAACATGAAAAGGTTAAGCTCCGTTAACATTTCAAATTTTGTTAAGACAATAAATATAATTATTTCACAAAATAGCTTAAAACTATTTTCTCCCAATGCAAATAATTACCCAACTGTGTCTTCATTCCCAGAATCCAAATAACATCAACTTGTTACACAACACCCTAATTTTTTACTGGGAATTTCAATTTTACTGAAACTGAAATGAGTGCATATGACTTCCTTGTTCCCACTGATTTTTTTTTCCAGCTTTCCCTACTGCAACTACACCATTAGAACCACCTCATAATTTTACTATATATTTGCACTTTATTTAATATTAGGAGATCTACAGAAAAAGTAAAACACCAAGTCTAAAACTTCCACTTTGCCCTTTACATGTTGAGGCATCAGAAGATATTATACATTAATGGCTGCACATAGAAAAAATTCCTACTATTTTTGAGTACTTGTTTCACTTGAAAACTATTTCAAAATTATCACTAACTGAAGATACTGATGAACAAAATGAAAAGTTGGAAGGGCAAAGGAACTGAGAGACACTGGGTTTTACTCCTATGAAAGTTTATGATTTAAAGAAACTTGAATATAGGTAACTTGGGTATATACATAACTGGTGGCATATTCCATCTCTACTTCAATCTACTAGGTTTACCAACAAAATGAAAGGACTCAATTTCTTACTTGAAATTCAACATAAAAGAAAGAATTTGCAAACCCCTAGCCTACAACAGGATTTTATTCTTTTGGTGTCATGTCTTCAAGATATTTACAGAAAACTAGGAGTTCCTCAATGTAGAGAGTAAGTACTTTTCAGTCTGGGTAATTGTCTGTATACCAAGTCACAGCTAAATATTATCATTAAGTGTCCTCGATTTCATTGCTAAAGAAGCAAAGAAGTGTCTCTAACAGTAATTAACATCTCATACTAGATCAAATATACTGACTTAGAATCTAAATACAATTTTTCTGACACATCTATAAGCCTTGCCAGCAAGTTATGTATCTTATAAGTAAAGTGCTTATTACCATTAGATCATAAACTAATTGGCTGATAAGTCCCTATAGAAACAGACAATTAAGTCCAGAACAGAAGTTGCATGGGAAGATGCAACATGAGAAATAGTGTTTTTTAAGAAGTCTTAGTATGTAGCCCTAAGCACTTCACGGTACTGTGGTCCTTTCTCTGGAATATTCTTTCTATCTTTGTTCCACAAGCCACTTCACAAATGGCTGAATGTTGAAATGTTTGCTTTTCATAGCAGATCTGTACAGGCATTTACTCTGTACACATAAAGTTATTTAAATTATTTGTACTTTATTTAAAATAAAGGAGTAATTTTCTTGACTTAGGGGGATTCTTGAATTTGGCAGGAGAAGTCTCTTACCATGCAGCCTGAGGACAGATTTAAACCAGTCTAAGGCAACACTGCCAGCGTAAGGCGCAGTCTCTTCATCCTCTTAGAATTAGCAGTCATGCAACTTACTGTGCAAGAACAAACAATTCTTTTTCAATCTGAGTAAATCCCTGAACCACCTGATCATGGAGGCACGTGCCTTCCAGTGTCAGCACAAGCAAGGGTCTGGCAATATGTGGACAGACATAGCCACATATTATCAATAGGGATGTGTTTTTTAGCAGCAGCATAAACTTAGACCAACTGCAAATAATTGGGACTCTCTACTCCAAGGCTCAGCTTGCTAAAACAGTAAATCCAGCCATCAGGCTCCTACCATTGAATCAAAAAATGATGCAGCTAAATGATGCAGAGAACTGATCTGCTATGAAGTCACTCTGCCAATTTAAATTTGTTCAAAACCCCAATGTTTTTGGTACGTTAACTTTGTACCAGCAAGCTTTATGCTGAATCAGGTATCATCTGTCCTACTGCAGCTGGCATAAAGTCAGCATAAACACTGCATTGCATGCTCTAGCTAATTCAAAAGGAAAGTGACTGCGTGCTCACACCTGATCCGGATCAGATGAGCACAGCTGACTGATCCAGTAGATCACAGATGCACTATGAATGACTGCTGAACAGTCACACACATTTTTCACAGACACTAGGTTTGGACACACAACTTGCAGTTAAGCTCCCACAGGCCTGATAACTTTGAAGTTGTTAACTTTCCCCAACTATTGCTGAAGTTGAGAAGCCGTGAGGAACAGTTCTCTCTCTGCCTCCAAAGGACCAAGCCTCACATGAACAGCTTGGGAAGAAGGAGAGCAATTTGACACAACAAAATGTCCTTCAGGATGACAAGACTGAAAGACAATATTGGATTTTGAGGAAATTTGATCTATGGTGAGATAGACTTCTCCCCCATTCTAGATACCACATATTCCAACAAAGTGCTAACTTGTGACCAGAAGTGAGAAAGATGAGAAATACCGTGCTAACATTGACATTGTACTTGACTGTTGCTGATTTGGTATAGATATTTCAGAAACATCCCAATAAAAGACAACGTTTATCTACCCATGTTTCACAGGAACTCAATATGAACAGGTGAGTGAGTTCAAAAATGAAAATCCAGCCTTATATGCCTTTTATTGTTTTGGTCAGCTTTAGCACAATTTTTTGTATTATCCTGATTGTAACCATCTGCACATTAGTATTACAAATAATGGACAGACAGTGTAACAGTTGAGGATTTTGGTTGCTTTTTTTTTTTTCTTTTTTTCCTTTGATCAGGTTATAAATCTTTCTTTATGCTGTCAAGAAGAAGGGAGAAATGGATTTCAATAGCAACTTTAAAACAAAACTCACAAATTACTACCATTATGTTAAGTGCTAGATATCCCACTGTGCAGTTTTGCTTTGTGAATTTTTACCTTCTTCCATGCACACTTTTAGCCACTGATCGCACAGCCTTTCAGTGTTTTCTGCCTTTTCCTTTAAATAAACTGGCTCTGGCTCCTTCCATCTGGTTCCCCTTCCGTCAGCAACCCTGCACCTGTTCACACCTCCTCTCCTGTTGGATTCCACTGAACATTTCCTCCTCTGCCAGGGCTATTCTGGCACTCGCAACCTTTCTGTCATTCAATCCATCTGTCAGAAGTGAACTTTGTTTACCACAAGCTTCTGCTTTCTTCTTCAAGAAGCAAAGCCCCTCAAGGTCATTGTCAAATGAACTGTCGGTGTGGATTTAAATCCACTTCTGCTAACCAGCAGAAGATGAACTTCTTTACAGTCCTGCATTTGTGAAGATCTGTTTGGGGTATAGGAGAAATATTACAGAAGCAAAAGAATAGATTTTATCATCGTTTGTTAACTCCAACAGCTCATGTGTTTTCCTTCATACACATACCTTCTTGCAAAGAGTACCATAACCTGAGAAAGACTTGCAGAGCCATGCAAAGTAGTGGGAAAAGCTAATAAAAATATTAGCAATAAAATCCTGAAAGCTCCTGACTCTCATTTTAACACTGTGGAACAAAGATACTGACTAAAAATACAAAGAGAAATTGGGAACAGCTGAATGAGTAAGTTTACAGTAAAACCTTAAAGTGGCCAACAGCATTCACTGTAAATTACATAATTGACAGCATCTTTTTTTTTTTTTTCAAACTTACCTACTGATGTTTCACATGCAACACCGTTCAAGGGGGGAAAAAAATTCCTGATTTTTTTTTTCTGTTTTCAAGCCTTGTAAAACACACATATGCAACTCCTTGTTAAAATACTGCCTTCCACATTGAGATAGATTATAAAGGTTCTTTGTCAAGGGTGAGACTAAATGCACGTTTTCAACAGGATATATTATTTTTAGCAATTCCTGTGCCCGTATTTCTTTTTAGGAATGCATTCTGATAACCACACACTCCTGAATTATTAACTAACCTCCTCAACAGTCTCATTCTTCTAAAATAAGAAATACCTTTCAATTTCACTGAATACTTTGGGTATCCTTTAGGAAATAAATAATAATATATATTTCATCAAGATTAAATAATGTACCAAAACCTAAAATAGATATTTTAAGTTTTGTACACAATTATAATGAACCACCCATTATATTTCCCTTTTACCAAAAATTAATTTAAAGTAAATCTTTCTGGGAGCAAATCCAGGAGGTAATCCAATCTCATTAGCAGAAATGCAGTTATACTTATGTTAGGTCTGAATTTGAGTCTAATAAAAATTGAACTGGCAAACAGAAGTTTAGCCGAATAATAACTTAATACTGATATATCTCTTATATGGAGATTAGTCCCTGCATTTGTTGTCTGATGCACTGAGCCTCTCCCATAGGATACAACATGCAGGTGAACAAAAGCACTGGAAATAGAAGAGGAACTCAGGAACAAAAAGAACATGCAGCAGTGTCCCACCTAACTACAGAGAAACTTTAATTCCCCTGTTTGATTTAAGCCCTGTAGAAGGCAACTGCACCACAAGAACCTCATCAAGAACCATTGCTCCTATTTCTACAAAAACATAGTTTGATACTCAAGCCACCTTGAATGCAGAGGCAACAAACAGTGGCATGCTATTGAGCATGCCACACTGCCAGCAGAGCCGGGGGAAGGAGGTCAGCCCTGTCAAGCAGCCGACAGCAGAGGCTGTGCTCATCTGCTCGCTCAGGACAGGCATCTCCCAGCTCACACTTTCCCCCTGACCAATCACCGACACAAGGACACTGAGCAAGGGGGTGAGGAGAGCAGTCAGGCAGCCAAAGCTGGCATGGTCAGGTGATTTTTCTTCCTCACTCCATCTATCAGCTACCTTCTACAGAGACAACAAGGCAAAGGCTGATGCTCTTCAGTGGCAAGTTTGATAAAGACCCCGCTTGAGGATTCTTTGGGTTCTCTGTTCAATTTTTTTATAGGCAAAAATTTCAGGAGCAGAATATTGCACAGAAGAAAAAAAAACATACCAAAACAAAACAACAATCACTGTGACTGCACAACGCCCCCCAATCTTGAACACACCATTAAAATCATTAAGCAGCTTTTAATACTGCTTACGTTCACAAATATCAAGTGCTGATAGAAAAAGTCCATTTTAGCTTATTGCAAAACCAAGCTTCCAGATGTAGTTGAGAGAAAAGCCCTAGAACAAGTCAAAAATAAAGACAAAAATCAGAACTATTTTTTCCAATTGCAAATTCAGCAAGAAATCCAGCAGCCTTGAATACATGTGTCTGAAAGATTTTTATGGTTCAAAAAAATAAATCATTATCCTGTTGTCATTAGTCATACAAATAGAAAACCTAATTTGAATGAGATCAAAGTAAATATTTGATCCACATGCATAAACTTATTACTGTTAGTGCTGAATAATAACTGCTCAAAACAAAGACCTTATAAAGATGTTTGTTTTCTACAGCAGTTAGTCTCTTCTGTATTTCATCTGAATTCACTGCTCGCTCCAAAGCGCTTTAAGTATTGTCACTGCTCCTGAACCACACTCTACATGCAGTAGCAATTTGGCTGCCTCAACAACCTGATGCGATGTATAAAAGATGAAATCATTAGAGAAATTTGATGTGATCAGTTGCAGTTTTAAATGCCATGGAGAAAAACTTAGATGAATCTAAGACTAAAATCTGAAAATGTATTATTGTCTTTTCCTTTAGAAATTTGTACTGTAGAAAAATAAATTAAATTGTTAACCATGTTTTAACTCTTTAAAAATGAAAAAAAAGGTGATGTATAAAGACTTTCATATAAAAAATTAGACACAATTTTGGATTTATCCTTTACGCCTTCACTTATATTTTCTTTCTTTCCATTTTAAACTTCATCGATGGCCTTTACATGTTGCTACAATCATCTTAAATATGTTTAAAAGATTAAATAAAAAGCTATTTGAATAATTGTGTATTATCTTGACACAATGTATATCAGCTTTGAAATTTCTACAAGGCACTGCCAGAAGACGACAGAGCCGATTTATTTCAAATCATTCAGTATCAGTCTTCGTAAACCAGCATATGGTCTTATCATGGCAGGTAAAATATTTTACCTTCTATAATAACGCAGAGCAGCTAATTTATCTACATGCTGTATAATCAGATAAACAATTTCAGCTGCACTATGAAAACCTGTAGGCAAGGGAGAAATTTATCCCCCCACACTTTATTGATTTTTCCGCCTATACATTCATATAATTGCTAACAATAGAGGCTATTCTTCCTTCCAAGCCCTTCTTCAATTACGTTAAAGCAAGACCGTCCTTTCAGTTGTGGAAATATTTGCAGTTTCTACAGCTGCAGGACAAAGAACTGAGACATTTTCACGGAGTTGCTTGGGGGAAAAGGAAGGGGGAAAAAAAGCTTTGCAAGACTCTATTGCAAGTAAAGCAGAGTGAATGACAACTTTCAAAGCTACCACAATCATTTACTAATGTGCTGCTATACCAAATAAGTCTAATTTTTTTTGACAGCACCAAATTAGATTTATTGCAGAAACTCCTGCATAAATAGCATATGGCTATGTTATACCACCTATTTCAAATCCCTGTAATGTTTCCTCCCCTCCCTCCTCAAAATGAATAATTGAGCCAAGCTATAAACCTTCTGCAGACGAGAGAGATACAAGTTCAAAAAGCAGATGCAGTAGATGTAGATTTCTTTGTTGAAATTGTCTAGAAGAGTATCACGTATCCTGATCGAACTAAACTGGGCAGTAATAGGTCAGGTCTCCCCTGCTACACTTCAGGATCCTATTTCCCCCCTTCCTTCATAAAATTTTGTTTTTATTTCTCTTTCACACTGACACTCAGCCAAATGGGGCACGACCTCATAATCCTCTCGCACATGACTACCTCTTACTCACACAAGAAATCCTATTGATCTTTACTTCTTACGCGAGTCAAATTATTCATGTGACTCGAGATCAGAGGGCTCGGACCTCCATTCACTCCTCACAAGCTCTCATTTATGAAGAGGGAAGTGCCTGCTCCGAGCAAAAAGAAAATACGAGAAAACTGGTTTCATTCACTGGAGGGGCCCAAGCCTGTGGGAAGGTGCCGACCTGTAGCTCTCCCCCAGTTTTTAACAGCAGCAAAGTTTTCTTAGCTGTTTGCCGGATCAGTCACCAGACCCATGTGCTTTTGTGTTTCTGTCAATCGCCAAATTCTGCGGTCTATGAGAAAAATAGGACAAGACGTAACCTTATCACGCGACAGGACAAAGACAGGTATTTTTGAGCTCGGAGGTGGCAGGATGCACCCCGGTGACCGGCCGGCCAGTGCCTCCCCTCTCCCCAAAGCTGGGGCGAGGCCGGCCGCTCACCCCCCACCTCCCCCCCCAAAGTTTGTGTGGTCACCGCACAGAAAAGACCTTGCAAGGTCTTCTCTCCGGCCGACGGGCACACCACTGCACACATCGTGGAAGGCTGTGGCTACCCCGCCGCTTGCCTCTCGGTGGTCAGTCCTCCCAGCTGCCCTATCCGTTACTGTCTGATTAGCTCTGCGAAGGAGCCCCTCCCCGGCCAGCTTTCCCCGCCATCTGTTCCACACGCGATGGCTGCCGCCCAGCAGCCTCGCGCTGCCCTCCTACCTGGCACCCGGCTCCCGGCCTTACCCCAAAGTGCTAACACAGGTTCTCGCTGCTGGCAGAGTCAGGATTTCATTACTACTACTTTGACAAGTGCAGGGTTGTTTGTAATTTCTCTTTTATCCTGATTTTGATTGTACAACCACCTCCCACTGATTCAGTTTGCTTCAGTTTTGTTGCTCACAGATTTTACTCTCCACATTAATCTCCCTCTGGCATGTTACTGCATCTGTTCCCTTTTTTATTATTAATTTTCAAATTCCCACCATTTTTGACAAAAAGGAGGTAATCTACACTCTGCTTCTGCCCATTTCATTTTCTTTAATTTGGAAGATAAGTATGAAAGCGTGCCAAAGAAGTTAATTCTCCGTTAACAGTTTATTTTCTGGCATCCCGATGCTTTTGTATATGAAAAACAGATAGAAATAAATGTTGACTGAAACACAACAACATAGTTGCAACCATCCCTAAATCTAATGAAAAGTAAACATATCAAGCAGAACCTAAAAAGTTTATTAGTTACCAGAGGTCTTTTATGTTATCACTCCTCCCTGCATTTTAAAATAATAGCTTTGTACATGATGAGCAGAATATATAAAAAATTAGAAATTAATTCACTGCTTGCACCTCATTTCTTCCTCTCCCCTTTCCCCCATTCCTCCCCTCAATTTAAGTGTTAGTGGTCCTTTCATCAGTCAGTCAGTCTGGGAACAAAAAATTTATCTCAGTCATTTAATATTAGTAACAGCATTTATTCAAACATTACCTTGCTTTCAGTATAGATGATGGATTCTTTCAGATTTGCTAAAACTGTTAGAAAAAGCACGACAGTAAGCGTGCTGCTAACTAGAAAAAAATCCAGTAGGTAGTACTAAGTACAGTGCAACTTCCTAGAAGGCTAGGCATAACCACCTTCTATAAATCAGGAAGTCAGTTTATATTACATCATTTAACAATATAGCTTAAATATGGAAATGAATGTATGAGGCACACTGCAATTCTAACGAGGATCGGTGGTGACGACATACAGCTCAACACCAGTTTCAGTCACTAAATAATGCCAGAGGAACCTGGTGGTGGAATTACAGATTTGTGCACTTTATTTATTATACATATAATACAAATTAGCATTAATGGAGGTGCTGAAACTAGCAAGAAGGACTGACACACACTAGGAAGGCTACAGCACTGCTAAAATCTACTGTACTCCCCAAATGCCACTTTCTTTAATATGCTACTTTCTAAGACATCATATAATTTTCAAAATTAAGGTAGAAAAGAAATATCACAGAATGAGGGGGAGGGAGGGAAATAAAATCCAGAAGATAAAACAGCCACTGTCCTCACTGCAATATGATTTTTTTATCCTTCAAGTGAGTGTTACAGCGGTTCAGGGTAGCTTGGCGGATCACCTGAAACTGGAAGCACAGGTTCTTCTCGTGTTTAGCAATTTTTCTCCACCTAGAAGTTGATAATCAATACTGCTTTTAATGTTTCATATAAGCAAAGGAGTAAAAAAAATTGAATTAAATTAAATTTGCTTCAATTCCACCTAATTACATCTCCCAGAAAATGCTAGATGACATTTTACTCAAATATATCTCAAACTGTCTACCTACCTCCATGGTTGAGAAAATGCATGATGGCATAGAAAAAGTTCAATTTTAAAATTCAGTGATTCCATCACTTCTTAAGATTTATTTAACTGCTGTCATGGCACATTGAAACAGAAACTACACCTGACTGCAAATGAAACAAATAATAGCTACAGAATTGTCTTGCAACAAAAAGAGGAAAGATTTTTAATGATTATTCCATTACGCAAGAATAGTGGAAAATTTTATTCAACTGGATGACACACTGAAACCTGAGCAATATGCATAAAAGATGCAATATGTTAACAATCTCCTCCACTAGCATACTGACATCATTTTTAATTATTATTCTCACAAGAACCAAGAACAATAGATCTATGTTTCCTACTCTCTGAAGAATGGATTCAGATAAGCTGCATTAGCAAGACTCAATTTGGCCAAAGTAATGGCAATTTAACATTGACCCCAGAAGTAGTTTTGTAAGATTCTTCTACTATGGTAACTGTAATACAAATAACCACAAAGCTGAAACTAAGGTAAAAAAAATAAATGCTTTAAACAAGCATGGTCAGTGTCATAGCATGGTGACATCTGCAAAGTTACAGGACTGACAATCAAAATTACACAGCAAACGTTCTGTATTTTCCCAGTCATTTGAAGACATACAAATTAGAATTACTAACTAGATTCAATAGCAGGAAATGCATGTTAATAGCAAGGATTTCTAAGCAACATATTGCTCCAGGAAGAAAGGTGACAGGAAACAGCAAATTTAAACTCTGTGGCAATGGTTTAGAATAGCTAATTGTAACCTTTTTCTTGATTTTAACAAGTACATTTTGTTAACTTAGAAGCTGTTTAGTTGGTAATCAATCAACAGCATCTGAAAACTAGGATGCAAGCAAAAAGAAGTGGGACTCCTGGAGAAGAGTGCAGCTCTGCAGAGTACTTTCTTTTTCTGTTTAAGACATAGTCAGCATGCTGTTTCTCATTTAATCCAGTCATATTTGTAATTTTCATACATTAAAATCCAAAGTTATTGTATTCATTTTATCATTCGATTTATTTACAATATCCAAACTTAGAATTAGTGGATTAGTAAAGAAGTTTTCTCCTTAGTAATATACAAAGCCATAAAAAACAACAAATTCTTTCTCTACATCCTCAGCTACCTCTGATTTTTGCCAGAACCACCCAGACAGGTCATGCAAGGCCACAGAAAGACTACCCACAACCGTGTAACAGCAGTACAGGCTTCCCTCCAGTCCAGCGTTGTGAGAAGACTTGGAGTGGACCAGCTGGTCCTCTCCTGAAAAGAGGGAAATCAGCAAGACGAGGCCAAGGCCAGAATACCCAAGAGATGCACTAAATCAGTGCAATTTCTGCAGCAACCTCCCACAGGCAGGACTCTAGAGCTTAAAATCTGTTTTCCTTGGCAAGTGTCACACTGAATGATTCTATAAGCCCCACAGGACTGCTATTACCACTACTCTACAAGTGAGTATATTTCACTGGCACAGCTGCCATTTGAGGTGAAGAGAAAAAAGAATAAAAGAAGGCAGACCGCAAACCACTAAAGTTCACATGCAATAACCATGGATGTACCAATAAATCAGAAAAATACTGAGTTCAAAACACAAAACTAATGCCGCTAGAGACATGTAACTTTTCTGTCTTCACTAATAAAGAAAACCTGTTGTGGCAGGAAGTGATCTGAGAGGAAGAAAAAGAGGACAGGCTAAGGAAAAGTTTCATTTCAGTAGGAGATCTTTTCCTTTGCTATTCAGGGAAATCAGACAACTTTGCGATAACATCTCTAACACTGCCCTACCAGTTTAAGTACAGAGGGACAAAGGGTAACAGTTCAGCTGCAACAAGTTGCTCATCTCTTTTTCCCCCTTCTTCATCCATTACAGAAACACCACCTAATGTACTTGTAGAAAGCAGACAGACACTTCAAAGATAAGGAAGACACAAAACAAGACATTGCAGAATTTGGGGAATATCAAGGAGAAAGATTTGAATGTATTTCCAAAGCTTCAGTGCACACATTTTTGTGACAAGCAGATGTCAGCACAAAAATCATTTCACTTCTTGTAAGCATATTTATAAGCAGTGCCCATAATATGAACATAAAGTATAAAAAAATAGAATAATGATTAGGACATAGCAGAAAAACAGCTGTACCAGGTAAGCGAAAGAAGCCATAGCAGCTCAGTATCAGTCTCAAAAAGTAGGTGTCTGTGAAACTGTAGGAGAGCAGGACCAGCACAGAGCACTAATTGCCCAAAATACCGTAACCCAGCCTGCAGTGATCTGCATCTCAGAAACTATACGAGTCAGAGACCACAGATTGAAAAGCTACCTGAATCTCTGTATGTTAGGTATCAGGTTTTAAGTACCTCACTATGTAAAAGTAGGCAATCATACTCATTTTTAAAAGTTGAGTAGCTTCACACAAAAAAAATAAAAATTGGCTAGTCAGATTTTCTCCAAGATATCCAGAGCTTTATTGCATATAATCAGCCTTTTGCTAAAAGGAGCATGGTAAGCCATTTGGTTAACTATCACAACAAATCATTATTAATAAAGTTCTGCTAAATCCAAACTTTAGATATCTTAACAACTCACCCAAAACTTTTTTCAAGTTCATTAACCTCTAGCATATTTTTTCTCTAAATACAGGCTGTTAGAGTGGTACTTTCTTCCATCTGTTAAACAACCGTGCTCTGAATTACACAGAAATGTAGCTGAATAAAAAAGTGATTCATTGAATTTAATAGTTTAGGCAAGGTTCTGTTTTATTTCCAGTTACTCAATGACAGATCTCTCAGAAAACCCAAAGAGTTAAAGAGTTGGATAAACATGTGGACTCCTGTTAAATTATAAAAATCCAAGGTGTTTTTACCCCTCTGTGTAAAATTGAAACTAACTTAACTTTTTTACCTTAAGGATTCAGTAAAAGCTGCCAGATTTATTTCTGGATGTTCACTCTTGGGGGGAACGAGGGGGTGGAACAAAACAAAATCCACACACACAACCAAAAGCCTGCAAACAGTCAGACAATAGCATTTTCTGTGGCAAAAGGAGAAATTCCTGCAGTTATCAAAACTCAAGCTGCAATGAATAACTGGCATCTTTACCTTCTTGTGTTTTATAGAAATATGTAATGAATAGTACAGTAAAAATGGCTTTGGGAGCTACATCCAAGGATGGAATGAGCTCAGGCAAAGTCTCTTGTCACAGAGTTTGTGTTGTACCACAAATCCACTAAGGAAGTGACTTAAACACCCTCTTCACACTAAGTGTTTAGTTTAATTACTTCATATTCATAGACATATTACCTTTTGATTGTTCAATCTTCAGTGAAGCTTAATATGATTATGTTCATTTATATGTCCCTGGTCATTCTGCTGCAGAAACTTTGGGTTATTATAGAGCTCCTATGCTTCAAGGTGCTGCTGTACACTACAGGCGCAAACCACAGTTAAAATGTCTTTGTCCTACCAAACACAGCAACAAAAGAGTATAGATGCACTTCCCGCCGCTCTTCATCCTGCTCAAAAGCATGCTAGTTCATCAACAGAGCTGAACATTGCCTTTTCTTCACGCTAGTAATGCACTTTCACAAACTACAGTTCATAATTCATGTTGTAGTTCATAACTCACTTATTTAAATCACCACTTTTAACATGACAGAGGGCTGCCCGTGCAATCAATGACTGCAAGTATCTATAACAACTGTGAGGAAGCCTGTGGCAAAAAATTAGCAGAATGAAATTGGTACTACAGCATGTAATAGGATAAGGGGTACCTGGTGAGGTGCAGTTGGTGCTCAGATTTACTCAGCAGTTCTGTCAGTTTTAGGCACTCCTCTCTGGCTCCTGTCACATCCTGCTGGGCTTGTTCCAAACGCTGTTTGTTTCCATTCAGCTCTAATCCCAGTTTTTCTATTTTCTTAGAAAATTGTAGAACCAAAGAAAGTATATTTAAGAAATACATAGAGATACCTTTTAAGACAATAAATCTTATTGTGCTAAAAGCTCCTAAAAACCAATGCACGCTTTTGTTTTAGAACAAAAGTAGTTTGTTGATAAAAACTGCAAAACAAACAAATTCAAGTATTTGAAATTACATTCTTAGGAAAAGCCCAAACGCATCTCGTATTTAAACACATATCATATTTAAATACATCAATATGCAATCAATATTATTGTCTCCACGTGGTTTAAGAGATCCATGCATTCAATCATTTTCTGATTTTCTCGTCTGAAGGCTTCCACACTGGTGTCCCAAAGTCCCGGTGTTAGAAGTCAAAAGGCAGGAGAACAGTGGCCATCTTCAGAAGTTGCTGGGCATAGGATAGCTCTTGTGGTCATTTATTTTACTCATCTATTACATGAGCAATAACACGGGGGGATTTAGCTTTGCCTTATTCATGTAATATTATGCAAGAGAATAAAGGTCATTTATTGATTTTAATATTATTGAGAGGAAGTTATTTATGACCTATAGTTGAATCTGAAACATACCAGCTGCCACTGCTGTTAATCCTCTCCTTTTCTTAACATCAATAGTCCTTATATGTCAACTAAACCAAGTAAGTAAATCTAACTTAGCTGATGAGTCTATTAATTTATTTTACAAATAGCGTTAAGCAAATTCACATGATCAGCATCTTTAATTCCAGTGAAACTTAACGAAACTCAATGAAAATACTGGACTTAGTACCTCTAACTGAATCATATTGTTAATGATTTAAACATTTTTCACAAATATTCTCAGAAGGATTACATTTTGCTCTAAATCCACACACAACATACAAGTACCTGTAAGAATCCATCTGTAATGTAATATTATACTTTGTCCTAAGGATGCTTTTAAGGAAGCCAGTGCAGTACAGAATAAAGCTAACAATGTAATTTTATCATCTAGTAACTATTCTTCACTAACTCCCTACATAAATATTTATTCGTTGTTGGGGCTGGAGGGAACTTGCATGTTTTTCAGTCAACTAAACTGTGAAAGGTCATTTGTAGTACAGAATAAAATTGTTCATACAAGGAGTTAGTGCTGAATAGCTATTATACTTTAAATTCATACCATAACTTATTTTGTGATAGCTTCTTCATGTAGGCAAGCCTCAATATCTTTTTCAGTTAATTAAATTATTCATTCAAACATCCTACAAGAACAAATGAATGTAATTCAGTCCTAATATTTACACTTGAAACCCTTCATAATAATGTTGTCTCTTTCCCTCTCATGAAAATGCCAACCTAAACCATTTACAATAAGACATGATGTCATAAGACAAACACAATCTCTTCATCCAGAAAAATGTTTCATAATGTACTTTTTTAAATTTAGTTTTAATTTTGCTAATTACTTAACTGTATACATTTTTCCTCCAAGAGCACTCAACAAAGGCTCATGAAGGAAATTGTTATTAAAATTTGAATGTCACCTTAGTCACATAGACCACCTACCAAATTAAATCAGTAATTCCAAGTTCAAATACAAAGAGAGTGAAACTATCTGCTAAATTTTAGTATTCTTCCTCTCTAAGAATGTAACAACTTATTACACTGTCATAATATTTTAAAAGCAGGTGTGCAAATTTATTTAGCTATATATCCTTTGCATTTTCACTTATTTCCGTAGATTTTTGCATGTTTTAAACATAACAAGAGAAGTCTCAGTGGGTTGTCCCTGTCATTATTTTTAAAAGCAGCAGTTCATTAATTTTATTTCTCCATTCCTAGTAAAGAATGACATAAGTTCCTCACCATCTTTACAAGTTGAAGATAGGGAAGTTCTGCAACATTCTTAAAATTTGCTTTACAGAATACATCCATTCAGCATACCTCTAAAGAAACCAAACCACAAACGAGTCAAAAAGCATCAACTAAGTATTTGACAAAGGACAACCACAGCTGAGAACATAAATACACTCTAGATGACTCCTTCAGGGGAAAGTTTCAAGGAACAGATGGGTTTTACACCATTGCCGCAAGTTAAACAGGCTCAGTCAGGTTTTGACACAGATCCACAGAAGGAAGCAAATTCCAAGCGCAAGAACCTCTGGTGAAAATGTTCTGCTTCCATCAGCCAGATGTTGAACCTGCAGGGTTGAACCCTAGAATACATCCATAGATTTCAGCTGTCATGAAAGTGCAGAGAGAAATTCTCAGACAATGACTCAGTGACAGGATTTTTAAAGATTCATGGGAGTCTTACGATTTCTATAAAAATTATCAAGAAAGCAACTGTAGGTTTTGAAGATTAATTTGACTTCTGCTATTTTCATCAGTAATTCCAAAATTCAGAATCATCTCCTTCACACATACACACACATGTATGTGTGTGGGTGTATATATATATATATATCTTAAAATACCAACATTTAGAGGTAATCACAGCATAAGCTATCTGAAGAGTAAGCATTCTACTCAAGAATTCTAGCAATGACCATATCAGAAAGAGCAGACAACCTCACAAGAAAGGGATGGCAGAAAAATGCCACCCAAGAGAACATGCTAACAGTAACTCAGAAATCAGAATCATTTAATCCAAGTATATTTACAGATATCAGTTAAATTCTTTTTAAAACACCAGAAATCATTCATTGGAAATATTTTGGTAGGATGCACACATCATCATGCTGAAAACAAACAGCCAATACTGTTTGTTTAAGAACTCAGACAACAGTTTGAAGCTTCTGAAGCCTCAGAACTTGAGACTTCTTCACACAATAAAACCGAGCCCTCTCCTCTCTTCTACAACCAAGAATAGTCTCATAAATGTATACACTTTATCCTGAAATACGTCCAATACAGTCCATCACTAGGTTGTCACAATATAATCAGAATGTAAAATACAGAGAAATTACAGAACCAATGAATTTTCTTCACTGTTCCGTAGAGAACCTTATCAGGCAGCATCTTTCCAAAACTATTCACTCAAGCTAGTTTTCATGTTACTTTTAGTTCCTTTTCTTTTACTGAGAAGCTGCAAGCAGTTCTGTAGCTGCTATCTGGGCCCCAACGTAATTGTAGGGACAGAAACAGAAACAAACTACCAACTAAAGTATTTTGCTGACAACTCTGCTTTTCATGCAGTGTTAATTTGATCCCTCCAACAAGTGCCTATCACTTGTGATACAGTTTTTTACAACATGATCAGAGAGTATTTCTTCAAGGTACTTAACTTTTCAATGTATGTGAGAGACAAGAGATGGAGCACAGAACTGCAAAAAGACAGATGACAATCTTGCATTTAAGAAAATCTGAAACAGATTTTCAGTATAACAAGGAACAGAATTATCATAATGTATACGCACAACAAGACTACATTAAGGTTGGAACAGGCAACTTCTGGTGCTTAACTCTGCAACTTTAATATTCTTATTACTTCTGCACATAATTTTTAAAGTACTATTTAATCTGTCCAGCACTGCAGTTGCCTAAACTCCCAGGAATATCAACAGGCACTCTGCCATTGAAAGGCAGCAGGCTAAACCTCAATAAGTGAAACATCATTAATAGTAAGTTGAAACACATTAATACTATTCTGTGCGCACATACCCAACTCAGTTACAAGGAAGAAGTTTTACTAAACAAAAATTAAAGCATTGGTGAAATAACACTGCAGTAAAATTTTATTCTATATCAATTATTCCTTTTTCAGTCTTACCACCAACCGTATTTTAGATTTTCAGTTTTCCCCTTTGAAGCACATGGGGCCCCTCTACGTATTTTTTTCTTGAAACACTTAAAATAAGTGTTTCACTTCTCATTTTTTATGATTAGTTTACAAATTATCTTCTGATTTTCACAATGCATTTTTAGGTGAACGCACTAGAGGTTATCATTCAGTGACATAAATGCAATTTACTGGAAAACATAAAAGATGTTTTCTCAAGAACTAGATCAATCTTCAAATATCCTTTTCATAGACTATCTGAAATTATCTTCACCTAACAATACTTATGTATGTTGTAAAAAAGCACTGTTTAATTAACTAGGCATCTCTTTATCTCTACAAAATATAATCAAATGAAATAACAATTTAATTCAAAACAAGCCAAATTAAAGACTTAAATAATTGTTTAATTCTTTTCTTAATGATGCTGATTCTATTGTATGCAGAAAAACGCAACTTTAAATTCCAAACTAGCAGATGTTTTTCATAGAATTTTAAATAGCAAACTGACAAAAAAGACAAACACTTTTTTTTTGAACAAATGAGAATGATTAAACAGTGATAAAAGAACTCGTACTCTGAAGTAAATGCAAAAGCAACTTTAGAAGACTTTTAACAAAATCAAAAATATACTAAAGCCAATTGAATTCATAAGTTGTACATTCATTGTTGTGATAGTATGCTCAAACATCAGGTAAGAAAATACACAACATAATCTGAAAAATAAATTCTGCACTTACTATACCATTGCACAAATTCTGCAATAAAATAATCTGGGAGGGGAAAATATTTTTTGTGAGTTTATAGTACTTCCTTTTTGTTTCATACTTCACTGTCCTCCATTATTACAAGATTAAAGGAGCATAAAATACAACCACATATAGAAGATCTAATATAAAGTAATAGAAAGCAAGATATAATTACTATGGTAGTCAGTATTTGGAGGTACATCCTCAAAAGGCAATCTACTTCTATAAAAACACATTCACTTCAAATTAATAGTAAAATTTTACAGGCCTGGATGCTTAGTTTCATTTACTAATCCCTTTAAAAAAACGAAATAAATGACAGTGCACAGGACTGAGTCTGTAAGGTGTTTCTAGCAGGTGCCACCAAAACGGGCATTCACATACCCTTAAATATTCTCTGTACCAGCGACAGGAAATTTTTTTCACTGATCTCACTCTATGCTGCCGCCTTTACTTACTAATATATATAGTTAATCAGGGACAGACAAACATACCCTACTACCACACTAACTCTTTTTTTCCTTTATTTTTTATTTCTTAATTAAAAACACTAACACACTAACAGATCAAGACCGTTTCTGTAGCTACATTTTGAGGTATTTCTCTTGGAAAGATGACTATTAGTTCATATGCAGCAGGGGTCACTTGAAGTCATTTCTATCCTAATCCTGATATCAATCAAGCAACTCGAGGTTCTGAGTGGTCTCTAAACCTCAGACCTCCCAGGCACGGCCATCTGACATAGCATATTGCACCTGAAGAACTATCCAACTTTGTAAAGAGAGTGAGGGCCATCACGAGGTTGACCCCCACCACGTCCCAACAATGTTTTTCTCCCTTTTGCACTCTATATGAATTATTGCTGCTTCCCAGTCAAATCTGAATGAGAATACAAAGTAGTTACAAAATTTAAATTTGATTTTAAAGGGGAAACCTCCCTTCTGGAAGTAGATTTATTATAAAGCTATGAGAATATAGAAATAAATAGTAAGAAATACAATGTACACAAAGACCACTTCTTTCAAAGAAGTCAATTCACAAAAATCATACGACAACTGCAAATTTTACAAATCATTTAGCTCAAAACAGAAGCGTGAAACCCTTCCATGACATGAAAGGCAACTAGCATAAGCAGAAACGCAAGAAGAGAAGTAACCCCCCTAAACAACCCACAGTTCCTTTGAAGGTTTTTGCCCTGTGGCTGGCTTATAAATCAACTGACCTCTAAAGACCAGAGGAGAAACAAAGGCATAACCTAGATAAGCAATGCCGGCTGTCATCTGTTGGATGGCTATTATTCTAGCCTGAACTGGTAGGACTCTTGAATTCCTCAAAAAGAAGCAACCACTTTTGTCACTCATACTGCAAAGAAACCTGGCAGTCCTGTGGCACTACATGCGCTTCACTAAAAGGCAGAGCCTTAAGATGTGAGCCGTTACCTAAGCAAAGGTCAGTAGCCACAAGCTCTCTTGTTTCCAAAAAGATTGAAAATTAATAGAGACGGGACACCACAATTTGCAAGGAAGAGCAGAAGTGCTTGAAGAACTTCCCAGGAATAGTGTGGTGGAAGGCTGCTCTCAAATACATCTGTCTTTAAATCCTGTTCAAGCAAACTTTCTACCTGTTATCTTTAGCTATGGCAAGAAAAAAATGCGCATTGCTAGGTATACATTTGTGAATACACACACATAATTTTTTAATTAAGCAATAATCTTAAGTGCCTGTCCTTGTTCAAACTCTCAAAGAGCAACCTGGCCCCTAGATACTTTGGATAAATAACCTGGGAAACAGACAAGAGCGAATAGCTGAAACGTGCTATACAAGGATTTTACCTCATTATTTCCCTGAAAATATTTGTTTTCAATTTGCCAAAATATTTGAACTGCAATACTATTCCAGGAACAAAACTTCCAAACCCATAGAGATTACTACACACTTTAACAGGCAACTAGAGATTAGCTCAGCAGCCACTACAGAGATAAGAAAGTGATTCTGTTCCACAGTGGAAAAACATACCAGTTTGGGTTTTTTTAAAATGGATTACACTCAGCAGGGGGGCACTGAGACAGGGGAGAGAACAGGGTGGTAGAAAATAGATGGTTTGCTTGCTGATAAAGGAATCTCAGAAAAGAAGGAATGCATACAGAAAAAAAGGAGGGGGGAGATTTCTCCTACTTCATTATTGAAAAATAGGAGAGAACAAAACTTATTCCTTTCATCCTTTTCAACATGCAGTTGAAATTGCTGATGTCGGATTGACTCTTTTTTCCTGGACAGCATTAAGGAATAGTTGCAATCCTATGTAGTAACAACCAACAAGAGATAGTCAGGGACTTTTACACTGGTTTTCTTCTGATTGTTGACACGACTACAGATAAAGCAACCATTTATTTATTCCAAGGAGGAAAAAACAACAGAAAACAAGCATTTCTTTACATATAATGCAAATACACACCATACCAATTCCCACTTTGAACAATGTTTAATACACATAAATGATTTTCTCTTTCCATACACTAATGGGGTGACATTACACGGTATCATAGAATCACAGAATGGTTAGAGTTGGAAGGGACCTTAAAGATCTTTGAGTTCCAACGCCCCTGCCATGGGCAGGGACACCTCCCACTAGACCAAGTTGCTCAAAGCCCCATTCAGCCTGGTCTTTGAACACTTCCAGGGATGGAGGATCCACAGCTTCTCAGGGCAACCTGTTCCAGTGCCTCACAGGAAAGAATTTCTTCCTAACATCTAATCTAAATCTCCCCTCTTCCAATTTAAAACCATTACCCTTTGTCCTATCACTACACTTCTTGAGAAAGAGTCCCTTTCCAGCTCTCCTGTAGGCTCCTGTATGACAGAATGCATATCAAGGTTACATGGGCCAACTACACCTATAAACAATAAAATCCTTACTATCAACTGGGTCATTCCTCTTAGTAGGCCAGTTGCTTAGGGGGAAGCAGACCCTAAGTACAGAAAATGCAGACCACTACAGAAAAATCTACTAGTGGGAATTCCAGGCCCAGGAATTTTTCATATGAGAACATGACACTGAATTTAATGAAGGCTGCTCATACCAGTGATTCTTCTGGAAAGCAATGTCATAGCAGAGCATCAGCAGCCATAGTTGTAATTAAACATTTCTTTTGTTATATCTTGCAGGGTTGTTGATCAATGTTTTTCCTCAAAAATCTTGAAATGAGCTAGTAAATTCAGTTATAAGAAAGAATTATGTTCCTCCTGAACAGGTCAGAAAATTCAAACCATAGCAAGTCATAAAATACTATCATTTTACTCCTTCCTTATTTACCTGTTTTCAAATTAATGTATTGAATGCCCCAAACTGAAAATGATACATTAAAGAGTTCAGTTACAGCGAAGGTCATCGCATTTTCTTAACGCTTTCTTGTCCAAAAGCGATGTGGTTTTGCTACTTTTAAGGTCATTATAATCAAGGTCAGACCACATAAGAAAATGTGATGCTAAGAGTTTCAAGCTGCCTGCTGGGTTTTGGGTTTCTCCTCCCTGCCAAACAGTACTCAAGTATGTTTATTGATTTAACAGAATTTCTTTCCAAAACAAAACTTCCAGAGCATCTTTTTAACTAATGAGGTCACAAAATCTCAGGTACACGAATACAAGAATACACACAACACATAATCCTAACCCATCTTCAGCAGTGTTATTAAAACATGCAATTTTATTAAGTCTCAAAACATCTAGTGATATCTTGAATGTCCCAGCTCGTGAAAAATCTAGAATTTTAAAGCGTGACACCTTAAAATGATATGTCAGTGAATCAGTGTATTGGTCTTGTTTCGGACACTCTGCAGCATTTCCAGGACATAAACCCACATTCTTGGCCTGCATTATTTATTATGAAGACAGAGTTGGTAATCTCTCCACTTATAATGTCTAAATTAGGTTACTATAAATCACGGATTTGTGACAAATGAGATAAACATTCCCAAAATACCTTTTGGCAAAATGCTTTTGGACTGCAATTTTGCCAGATTTTTATTTGTCTGCAAAATTGTCAGTCTATAGTGTACAGTGACACCATTTAGGTTCTGTTATGCTACACAAAACTGTTTTGATGTGTAGCTCTTTCCATTTGTATAGGTTGTGCCTGTCAGTGACTCTTCAACTTCTTTTTATTTGGGCTCATGAACTTCCACACAGGCAACTCTTCAAAATCTGTGGGTTTTGGTATAACTATATCTGGAGTTTTTAATTCTTTCACCTGTAAGGTAGACAACAGAATTCCATAATCCCCCACTTCAAATTACATCTGCCCAATTTTAAAGTTAGTATTAAAATAATGTTTTTTTACAGGTTAAGATTACCAGTCTGGATTTATTTCTACACAAAGTATTTTATGATTCCTCAAAACACAGTAAAATAAAATTTAAAAACTTCATTTAGTTTCTGAAGTTGGATTTAACACATTTTATTGCTTTATCACATGGAGACCACAACTCCCAGTGGTGCAACGCTACTGGTAAAAACTATCTAATAAGGGCGACACCTAAATTGGCTAGGTGTCTACACACTACTACAAAAGTGTTTTCAATTCTACATACTGAGGCTTGCAAGATTTTTATAAACCAAATAAAAATGACTTACAGACAATCAGAAAGCGAATGATTAACAGTATACTTCATTTTTATTTTTATAATGCAGAGCAGAAAGGAGCAAGCGACGCTAATCTGAGGAAAAGATTTCATAGTGTGTCAGAATTATGATTTCTATTAGAAATGCACAAATTATGCCACACGGTGCCTCAAAATTCATAGAAAAAGTATTATAAAAGTGAAGTCCTGCTGTGTCAAATATGCCACACAATTTTTGTTCTGATAACAGCTATTTAGATTAGGGCGTGACTTTTCTCCAATATAGCTGTGCTAGTACAACCCCTAGTGTGGACATAGTTTACTGCCATGAAGGCATTATACCCGTACAACTTATAAAGCTTCCTCCTAAGGAGGAAAAGTATTAAGTAAGGTGCTGTTATTTCAGCACAGCTACATCCACAATGGGAGGGCTGAGAGAGAAAAAGAGAGGGCAGTAGGTTATGCTACTTTACAACATACTGGGCCAGATGAACAGATGCAGGTTTTGTGTAGTGAAACTGCGTGGTATATGGCTTTCCAGCCCCCCTTCCTCCATAATCCTAATGTTAATCAGGATCATGATGGATGATATTACAAAACACTCATTCAATTTAAGTGGTAGCACTGCTCGTTGCTTCTTCCTTTTTATTTTAAGAAATATTCATGGCAATTATTAATAACAGGTAGTCATACCTAGGTACCAATATTTGTTATTGGTCTTAACTGAGTAATAAACATAGAAAAGAGATAGAATAAAAGAGAATCAGACCAAACATATATTACTGTCTTTAATTTTTTTAAAAGATACAAATTCAGTTTTGAAGACCTTTATAAATATCAGTGTATGATAAATACATATAAATATATGTCACTAAATACAGATATGTATCTGATGATCCTAAATTAGGGACTTTTGCCTATTCTAACAAACGTGAATAACTTTAATCCCCTTTAAAAAGCCACTGCATATAAACTCAAATACATCTTCAAACCCAACGTTTATTCACAGAACAATTAAAAATACAGTCATACCTTAAGGTACAGTAAACTCCTTTCAATATATCAAAAGACAATCTGAAACACAATTTTTTTGCTTTTAAAACAGAAAAATGCATCATTTAATATAGAATAGCATGAAAATACTCATACATTATTTGTTCTCTACTTTTAAAAAAATAAATATGTATTTATTATGAACAGATGGTGGCCAAGGAAGGTATCAACTGTCTCCTAGCCAGAAGGTCAGGTCATGGCTGAGAGACCAAAGAACAATTACTGTTTGCTATTCAGTAATTTCATAGTAGAAGATGAAACATTTTAAGTTTTTCTTTAAATATAAAGCTAGATATGATTGAGCTGTTTTCATTTAATTAAAATTAAATAATTTGCAATGATTTATTAATGTTTGTTAACATCTGATTTAAAAAAAAAAAACAAAAACCAAAACAAAACCTCCTTCCCCCAACTCCATAAACCAAACCCCCAAAATGTATACACACTCTTTTTGATTGCCTTTTAACATAATTATAGGACCTATACAGAACTTTCTTGGTTACTAGAGCCACAGCTATAAAACAGCTGCTAGATGCAGAGCCTGAAAATTTCAAAATAGTTTGTTTTCCTTTTTTTAAGGAACCAACAACTAAATTTGAACAATATAAGTTTGGGTTTTTTTACACAATTACTTTATGTAGCATACTATATGTAATTACAGAATTATTCTAATAATCTTTGTCAATACAAACTTCCCCTCCCATCACTTCACTTTAATTATATCAAATTATAAATCATCACATTTTGGTGGATTTATTCCCACACTGAATAAAATACTAGTATGTCTATACATGAGGTTAAAATATTTTGTTAAATTTTGTAATTTGTTCAAAAGGCAATCCTGAAGCAAGTTGGAGAACATGATTAAAAATCCAAGATACTTCTTCAAATATCTTATTAAACACATCCTGTTTTATTTGTATGCCAAGATTATGCCAACTCTCTTATCTGTGATATCTGTCAAGACACAGACGACAAGCCTGTTTTTTGGTTTTTTTAAGTGTCCTTAGGCCTAAAACACACAAGAGTAAAAAAAAAAAAAAAGCCAACCCTGAAAACAAACTGCTTTAAGGCCCCTGTTTTTCTGCACTGTCTGATTTTCTACACATATTGAAGAGTTACTCAAATAAACTTATCGTTTGGATTTTATGTATCTTTTGATTATAATTTATATTAATATTGCTTCCAGCCTAAGCTCGTACTTTATCAAGTTAACAAACATACTGTCCTACATGCAGATTCTGGGGAACTGGTAAATAAAAATATAATTTTACAAGTACTACACTTTTCCCTTACACAGGGACTGATTTGTTCACTTATTTAGAAGAAAAAGAATAATTTAAATCCTGTTGGATAGCTTACACTAGTAATAAAATGCATATGAAAAAAAATTAATCCTCGTGCATCTTCTATATCTGTGTATTCAGTAGACATCCACTATCAGGCGGAAATCACAACTTCTGAAGGAATAACTAGAGGTTTGAATATCTAGAGAAAAACAGATAGAACCTACACAAAAAGGCCACTTAAAAAGATGCAGATTACACCTGTTCAAGCTGTTTGCCAAGTATGTCGCAGGTTACTGTAACAATCTTTATTACTGCATGGGATGGTTTCCCACAGACTACCTATAAGCCATATACTGGTTTCTGTATTATTATAAAACACAGTTTTAGAAAATCAACACTTAATGCGGAGTGGAATTTTTTCTAAAAGGTTATTTTTGTTTTGTTTTAAACTTTTCTATGAATCCCAGCATTCATTAACCTTAGATCTTTAAAGAAACTGGAAGAGAAATTATTTTAATTTTTGGTATAGTTAGGTTAAACTTAGAGTTTCTAATGCTTTGTTAGGCTGCATGTATATTTAATTATGTGTAGATTTACTTGTGAGAAAGGGTGTATAAACACATGTATACAGTACATACAATTTAAGTACATTGTATGAATACATACAATAGAGTAATGCCATATGAAAGCATGGGATGAGTATTATGTAAAACTGAACACACTAGGGCTGAAAACAAGAATAAGATAACTAATAGGTATTTATTTAACAGTAATAGCTGGCTTGTTGCCATTAATTTAGAAACCATTTAGCAGAAATAAATGACCACTATTAGAAAAACTAATAATTCCAGCTTCTGAAATAACTCTACTTAGGCTTCTAATAACTGCAAAGTTATAGCAGTATTATTTCTTACCTGGTCCTTAATTTCAAGCTCCCTTATAGTTTTTGTTCTGTACTCTCTGAGCTCCTTTTCTGCCTCATCCTTCTTCATTTTGGTTTGATTCAACTGATAGCGCATTTCTCCACACACCTGTTAGATTATGCAGACAACACGATCTGTAGCTTGAAGAATCCATAGCCCATGGTTTGCAATTAGATCTTTTGGTGCCCTCTAGAGGTCATTGAAATGCAACATATTTTAATTTAAAGATATTTTAAGGCTGCATATGGTAAATGTTTTTATATAAAAAGGTGGATCTGAATACTCTATATAGTCATTAACTTTGAAATATGCAGTGCCTTCTAGATTCAATTATATTTGGATCAAGATTTTGCTAAGTATAAATATTTATGTTGTAAATATATGTGCTACTAAATACAGTTAAACTACAGTTGCTGGTTTTATATTCTTCTCCTATTCTCTTGAAAATACCAAGAAACTCTACATCAACAGTTTCAAAACTTAGAAGTAAAGAATCTTATCACACATAAGTGTGTAGTTTCTTATCTTGCCAATTTTCCACTCTTAAGAAAATGTTTAGATGTTAATACGGTTATTTACAAAGTTAGATCAGAGCATTAGAGACTTACTACAAACTGAATGTAGACTCTTTAAAAATAGTACCTAATTCAAATTTATACATGGGTCAGAAGCAAGGGATCAAAACAACATTTAAAGAAATCTATCATCACTTCCACAAGGGCAACAATTTTTCTCTGCTGTTGGGATGTTCGTTATGTTACTCCTCAATTCCTGTCCACCTGAAGGCAACTCAGCTTCAGAGGGTACATGGAGGAGCTGGGGGAAAGGAAAGAGAAAGAAAAAACCCAGACCCACCAATCCCTCCCACATAACTTTCACTGCTGCTGTGTAGGGATGTTATTCTCCCATTTCCCAGCCTCAGACTTTTAAAGGATTCTATTTGATCTTATCTGTCAGGAACGGAGAAGGAAGGTGAACAAGCTGTCCACTTGTCCTCTTTATCCTGTGCAATCACCTCCAATTTGTGCCTGTTCATTTCACCTTAATTAACCAAATATAAATACATAAACATTCCCTAATGAGAATGCAAATGTGTTTGACTGCTGCTACTCTTAGAAAACTTTCTTCCCAACTCACTCTGCTTCCCTGCCCTATTTGCATTCTTTCACCAGAACTGCTTCCCAAATGTGCACACTTTTAATTTGCTGATACAATCCTCTATGATTCTCACCAATCTCTAACACATTTTACAATCCAAATTAATTTCTATTTTTCAGTCTCATACCTATGCTCATTTTCACTACTATTTTTTTTCTATTTATAGAAAGAGAAGATGGGTAAAAGTAATCAAAATCTGGAATCAAACAAACTGTCATAACTTTAAGAGGCAGTGTCACTTAGAAATTCAAAGCATACCTTGTCAATTTGGCCCGGTTGCAAATAACACAAGGTAGTAAATGTTCTGAAGAATGGCAAAGTCCTAAAGCATTTTTTTTAAATAATAAAATATCACATGCAAGTAAACAACTGTAAACTGCAACTCCATGGATTACCAACCCTTTACTTCCATCTCCTCCTTTCTTTATACAAAGGGTGTAACAAAGTGAGGTATTTCACTTCCTCCAAGCAAAATAAAAAAAATACAACTATCCTCGGCTCCAGCTCCCCCGTACATCATATAAAGTGAATAACACAGAAAAATCAGCAGATGGTGCTGATAAAGGATTTTTCAGTGTCCTTGTAGTTTAGAATGAAGGAAAGAAATTAAATTCTCACTTTTTTCCCTAGTGCATGAAGAAAAAAATATTTCTGATAAAATCCAAAAGGAAAAATGTGTCTCAATAATGCCAAACAAAGTTTGGAAACAAGGAGTCAGATTCTCAAGCAGACACAGATGTCACTTCCACAGCCAATGAAAAGGTCAGGGTGATGCACTAGTCCCGACAGCTCAATGGTCAGGACCTTCCTCCAGGATGTTTGAGATTTCTCAATTCAGAACAGGGGCACAAACAGCGTTTTCCAATCTCTCAGGGCAGTGTGATAAAAACTACAACATAGCCTACTGCCAGGTGGCTACCTATTCAACTTTACATTGATTATCATTAACCAAAGCCGGGACTGGAAATGGTGTCACTCTCTTCAGAGATTGCTTCAAATCAGTAGGCTACAAAATTGTTCTTTCCAGGGCAATGAATATTTATACCTACTACCTCTTCCTGACCCTGTAAGCGGCACTAGCTGTTTGTAAAACCAGTCTGAAAAAACAAAAGGGTGTTTCAGAAATGGTAAATGAAACCATTTTGACATTCTTAAAATACTCCCTCATTTTTTTTCAGTTGAAATGGAATTAAATTTTCTAATAAGTTTGGATGATTTTTTGATGTAAATTTTCTGCAGTACTTTCATCTATTTCTACCAGCAGGGGCAGCAGAAAAAGACAGGAACTGTTGAAAATCTCTCCAGAAGTCACCAGAGGCCTAAAGAATTAATTGCTCCCCAAAAACTTGCAATTAATCATTGGGGAGGTAGGATTGTCCCTGGGATTACTGGTAAGGTATATAGCTATTTCAAGAAGCTAACAAATTTATAACAAATTTGAATTCTCAAATTGTCTAAAAATTTAGAAAAATTTTGAAAATCAGCTTCCCTTCATCTTCATGAAGTTGAAGTTATTTCCATAACAAGTGCATGGTGAAGCCAAGCTAATTTTGGATGTCAATTGTGTTTTCTTTCCCATGTGTTTACCCACATTAGGGCTCTAACAGACTGAGAAACGCACAAAAGAAAGCACCCAGAAGTGATATGCATGCAGAAATAGATGTTAAACTACAACTCTTAACTGGAAGAAAGATCTCTTTGTGAAAAGCATACCATCAGTATTAGTGAATAAAGCAGAATTACCACATACAAATTCTACAGGACTATACTTGAGAAACAGTGATTTGATACAGCTTCCTTTACATTAGCACCGCATATCCCAGAGGTAGCAATTACAGGACTGTGTTGAATACTATGTTGTCTCATTCAAACCAAATATAATTTGGAGGAAACACTGGATTGCAGTTTTAAATAGTAATTTGCACAGTCTGCAAGGTAGAAAGGTTAGCTTTTGCACCACAAGGTGGCTAGGCAGCCTGAAAAAGTTATCATTTTACCCGTAAAAGTGTGCCTCTGGGATATTTAGATTAAGCTTACATTTATCACACACTCTTTACCAATACAGAGGAAAACACAGAAAGAGCAGTATTCTCATCTTTCAGGTCACAATGATACGGAAAACCAAACTCAACATTCACTAATAAGTGTGCCTACCTTATTCATCTCCATTTCATGAGATGCAAGCTGATGTTGCGATTCTTCTAACTGGTTGACCAGAGAGGTTTTTTCCCTTGTAATTCTCTCTACCTGAGCCTCCAACATGGCCACATTCTCAGACATGGCCATCACCTACAAAAAAAACCGAGAACATTGTAATTATGCAATTTGACCAACCACAGATCTATATCTTGTGGGACTTTCTCCTTGAAAGCAAATGCATGTAGCCAAAATACATAGGATTTAAAATGATACCAAAAAAAATCTAAACACATACAATAAAAATGCCTAATAAAAAGATAAAATAAAAATATAACAGATTATGGCTCAATGATTAAAACAATAGGTTCATTATTTTGAATTACCTTATCATATGGTAGTTTATTTGAAAGTTTTCATCAACTGGACTAGTCTCCAAGACTTGTTACTATGGACAAAGTGTCAGAAGCAGTTGGTTGCATTAGTCTTGCAGCTGTAAGAGTATTTATTAACACCTTCTTATGCACCCTTATGTAGATAGATTTAGACCAAAACATGTTTCCCCAGTTTAAGAAAACTGTCATTGCAACCACAGGTCACGTTAAATTTCAAGTTCAGAAAACACTTCATAGTTCAAAGCAGGATGTTGTACAAAACCCATATAGAAAAATTATCTTAAAAATTGTAATATAATTCAGATCAAGTTGTGCTGAATGGTAAGAAACTGTCACAATAAAACAGAGACAGTGACCCTTCAGCTATTTAGCCCTGAAGCCTACTACTACAAGTGGAAATAATGGTGTCTGACAGTTCTAGGTTAACTTACAGGAATTCAAAGCCAAACCTAGAGGATGATAGATTCATAACCATTTTTCAGTCATTCTACATCCACCTGATTTATGTTTCACACCAATTTGCCCCTTCAAACAAATCACTTCATAAAGTGAGTGATAAAATATTCATACGGAGGTTGACTTGATGCAGAGTATACAATTTCTACCATCTCATAATCATGAAACAATAAGTAGTTAATCACATCTAGGCATAAATCATGCATATAGGTCATAGTTTTCATAGAAACATGGGTTTGGGTTGGAAGGGACCTTATGTATCATCTAGTTCCAACACCCTTACCACAGGCAGGGACACCTCCCACTAGACCAGGTTGCTCAAAGCCCCATCCAGCCTGGCCTTAAACACATCCAGGGATGGGGCATCCACAGCTTCTCTAGGCAACCTGTTGCAGTGCCTCACCACCCTCACAGTAAAGAATTTCTTCCTAATATCTAATCTAAATCTCCCCTTTTTTAGTTTAAAACTGTTATCCCCAACCTATTGCTACACTCTCTGAAAATGAGTCCCTCCCCATCTTCCCTGAAGGCCCCCTTCAGGTACTGGAGGGGCTATAAGGTCTCCTCAGAGCCTTCTCCAGGCTGAAGAACCCCAGCTCTCTCAGCCTGTGTCCATAGCAGAGGTGTTCTATCCCTCTCATCATACTTGTGGCCCTCCTCTGGACCAGTTCCAAAAGCTCCACGTCCTTCCTGTGCTAAAAGGTTTTCTACAAAATCATCCCATACCTTTATTTACCAGATATGACATCATCTTAGTGTCACTATATATTGTTTAATGTCTATATAGGATTTAAAAAAAAGACTCTAACTACTCAAAGTGGGAATCAGCTCCAGTAAAATACTTCTCAGTGGATGATGAAATACAAAGTAATTTGGTGACATGAAGGAGTGAATTATTCTACCAAAAAAGGTATGAAATGCTTGTCTAATGGGCTGTATTTTGGAGTGCATATTCTGCTCTAAAGCAAATCTATAACTAAACAGCCAAGCATTTCAGAGAAAGAACTTCCAATAGATATGCACTCAAACATGGAATAGCTTAATAATGTCTCATTTTCTCCAGTGTAAGGTTATTTTTTTTTATTTCAGTTTCCCTGTCAACAGATTTCTGATGATCACTTATAGCAGTTCACTTAGCTCCTATCACTGTACTTAATTTCTGTTTTAATACCTGGAACTAGAGTCAAGGAGTTTGACTTCCTGTAGCCACTTCAGAACATTATTCCACCATCTCATAATACCAAAAATACGTTTACTTCCTCGTTTATGTTAGTAGCTTTCTAGCCATTTCACAAGCAGCAGCACTACTAAAGAACCACCACAGTTTATCCTGTTCAGTCTTTGCTCTCCAGATTTTATGAACTGTATGGCTTATTTCTAAAAAGAGCCAAAAGAGCCTACAATCAGATGAGAAATTAGCTATATTGTTTCAAAACTTCTACAAGAAAATAGCTGAAGGTGTTAAATACTAAACAAGCATGAGAAACGGCAATTCATGGAACATTTATCTCTTTACTCTTCTTCCCTTTTCTTTCTCCAGTGCCCTTAGAAGTGCCTCTTCTGTCACACCTCACAGGCTTTTTCCTGTTAGCATGAGGTTTCCTCTGTAGATTCCATTGGGCAGAAAGCCTTTATGTTTTACGTTCAGATTACACTAGCATGTGGGAGTCTAAAACAAGGTTATTGAGGCTCTGTTGCAATGGTCACAGTATAAATGATGAGACAGATTCTGCCTCAGAGAGTTTATAAACATCAGTAAAAGTGAGAAAAGAGATTCCAACACATTGTGGCAGGTGAACAAATTAAGCATATGACAAGATAACTCTGAAAAATACCATATTATAATGCAATTATGATATTGTAACATTAATGCATATGTATAGGTAAACTGAAATTAGCAAAGAACCCTAAATTTGACATGCACAAAGTTCTAAATGCTTGACTTGGCTATCTAAATAATAATCTTTATTAGAAGCTATGTACAAACCTTGCAGCACATACTAATTAAGTATTTCCTTCTTTGATAAAGTACATTAGAAAGTGATAAGCAAACTGAAACAAAATACATAACCTCAAGAACCTAGTCTGTATCTAGTGACAGAGCCTATGACCCAGATATTTAGACTCAAGGGATCGCTTATTTACCAGCACTTTAAAGCAATGGTGGAATTGATTTACTAAGCTCTCAAATCCAAAACTGAAACAAAATGAAACACAAGCAAACAGAAAGTTTAAAGGGATGATACACTCATCGTAATATGCAAATACTCATACCATTGCTGCCAAGCCCTCCCTTTCCTTCTTCATTTCTTCCCGCAGTGCTTCTTTTTCACCAGTTCTCTTATTTAGCTGGGCAGCTAATTCCTTTTCAAGACGACTCTTCTGCCGTTCCATCTCACTTTTCAGCTGCTCACACTGGACTAGAGCCTAGAAAAAAACATTTTTTTAAGTAGAAGAAACCTAAAATTTTAAAGGAACATGGTATTTATCTAATCCTTTCAGAGCAACCAATTTGCTATTAGAAATGACATCTGGGTTTTGATTTTTTTTTTTACATAACTATTATGATGTTTATACATAACCTACTGTGTTAACCTCTAGAATAGGACTAACAAATTGAAAACAATGTGTATGTTTGTATGTATATACATGCCCTACTGTAATTTAGAAATCAAACTGCTTTTAGGAGCCGTGGCAAAGATGGAAGCTTTTTGCAAAGTGTGTTTTTCAAATAAGTAGCCGTTCTTCTAAAGCTAAGATTATTACTTGCCTTGCCTTTAAAATTCCTGGACATACTCATTAGACTCATTAGAGTCAGCATAGTTGAATCCTTGTAAACACTGTGGTTATTGCCTAACTGCATAGCCAAAGAAAAAATAAAACAAATAATACATGCACTTTCCACACGTTCTCCACCTGTTACGGAGTGCAGAAGGCTAGGAAGAAACCAGGAAGAAGTAAAGATATAAAGAAACAATTTTTTTTCCTTTGGTTTCAGGTTTGTCAAATTAAGATTAACNATTATATATTTATTATTTTTTTTAACCCAGTTTGCTATATGCAGTTTCCTTGGTGTTGGGCTATTCACAAGGCAAGCAAACCAAACCATAATTTGTAGAGAATGATCTAACGGTCTCTATTAGGTTCATGTCAATTCTATGGGACCCTCCTCAGGGTCTCTTTTCTATCCTAAGTCTACATTGGTGAGGGAATTCCTCTGTTGTTGCCTTGAATCCTTTTGTAGGAATGTATTGTGAGCAAACAACTGTCTGCAAAAGACTGAGGTGTACTTCAGTACATATATAAAACAATGCAACTCTAGAAGAATTAAGTTGCAAAAACAAATGTGGCTTTTGTTTGCTCCACTGTTCTGACTATATAATGAACAGTTCAAATAATTAGTCTTCTATGACATTTATGTTGAAAACATGTTCTTGGATTTGCTTCAACTATGGAAGTTTAACTTTATCAGATCTCCTCCTTGCTCTGTGTCATTGGCAAGAAGTAACAAACTGCAGAGACAACCANTACATAACCTACTGTGTTAACCTCTAGAATAGGACTAACAAATTGAAAACAATGTGTATGTTTGTATGTATATACATGCCCTACTGTAATTTAGAAATCAAACTGCTTTTAGGAGCCGTGGCAAAGATGGAAGCTTTTTGCAAAGTGTGTTTTTCAAATAAGTAGCCGTTCTTCTAAAGCTAAGATTATTACTTGCCTTGCCTTTAAAATTCCTGGACATACTCATTAGACTCATTAGAGTCAGCATAGTTGAATCCTTGTAAACACTGTGGTTATTGCCTAACTGCATAGCCAAAGAAAAAATAAAACAAATAATACATGCACTTTCCACACGTTCTCCACCTGTTACGGAGTGCAGAAGGCTAGGAAGAAACCAGGAAGAAGTAAAGATATAAAGAAACAATTTTTTTTCCTTTGGTTTCAGGTTTGTCAAATTAAGATTAACTTTACTAAAAACTCAAGCTTGTAAGTGTCCCGTGCTACAGGCTATAGATGTGTTTTCTATCCAAAGAGAAGAAAAGTAAATTGATATGCAAGAAGCACAGTAGACATTTCTAAAAAAAATAGGAAAAAAATAAATCTATCAATTTATGCTGACATGTCACTGCCAAAGGAATAGGAGTTAAGTGTTATATCAGTTTAAGTTAGAAATACACTTCTCTGTTAAAAGTAAACTGAAATATTCAAAACAGCCTAAAGGTAGCTTCCTAGCACGAGTAAACTAGATTTCATGTCATCTTTCCACTGATATTCAGCATATCCTATTGCAAGGCCGCAAAAGTAACATAAGGAAGCACACCTTATTACCTTTTATTTTCAAAATATCTTAAATTGCCTTTTTATTATTATTATTATTATATATTTATTATTTTTTTAACCCNGTGTACTTCAGTACATATATAAAACAATGCAACTCTAGAAGAATTAAGTTGCAAAAACAAATGTGGCTTTTGTTTGCTCCACTGTTCTGACTATATAATGAACAGTTCAAATAATTAGTCTTCTATGACATTTATGTTGAAAACATGTTCTTGGATTTGCTTCAACTATGGAAGTTTAACTTTATCAGATCTCCTCCTTGCTCTGTGTCATTGGCAAGAAGTAACAAACTGCAGAGACAACCAGAAGACAAGAAAAAAAATCGTTGTTTTAAATAAACAGCTGAGATTAGACTTTCCGTCAACAGGGTGACAAAATTATAGTTACAGCATTTGGAAGCCCAGAGTATTTAACTTCACATGTGTCTTATATGGACTTTCTTACTGGATTATATCTTTATATTGGATTCCATGATAATCACAGAGAAAAACAGCACTTCACCTTAAGAGTGGAATAGGATTGCAAAAATAAAGGATGGTTTGTACTTACTAAAAGAGATATGAAAAAGCAGTACATGTAAAAATGTCAAACTAATACAGCGTGAGTGAAAGATTTTGTCCTGTTCCTTCATATTGTAACAGTTTTTGAGTATGGAAGAACACACTAGGGTTCAGTCTTGTATGCAAACAGATAGCACTTCACACTTCCTTGCTGCAGTGAAGAGGATGGCCAGCAGAGACCCTACGGCGCCACTGTCTTTATGTGGCAGAAATAGTATAGGTATGAAGACCCATTTTATTAAAAGTTCTACCATTCATCTTACTAAGCCTTATTGTTAAGCCACATTTCTAACGTGAGCTACACTGAGTAAGGCTTTATAGGGATTTTCTTTTTAAATATTAAAATAAATATTTCCAACCAAATGAAAAAAGAGGAAGATCAGAGAACTTCACTTTGTTGCATAGAGGAGAAAAAGTATTTTGTGCAGTTTTATATAGCAGCAAATGAATAATATTTCTATCAGATAATAGTAGAACTCACCCCAAAAATGTAAACAGATAAGCAATTAAAAAATTTAACCCATCAGGGACAGGATGTGACATATGAACAGTAGGCTCATAAGGTTTCTTTCTCTGTCTGTTCAGTAACAAATAAGGAGCTGCAATATTCTGAAGTTAAATTTAACAAATACTTAGGATTTCCAACTCTCCTTATTTCTTTCCCCACCATTTATAGTTAGAGACTGTACAGATACACACACAGTTTTACAGCATTGGATGAGTAATACCAACCACTAATTCTTATTTGATCAATAGAACAATTATAACAATCTTGTTCACAGTTAAAACAACATCACTTCATTTAAAATGAAACAGAACAAACAAAACCCTCTCTCTCAACTCCATAGTAATTCACTAATAATACAGTAGATGTCACTAAATATCAAGGAAATAATTCAGGTCAGTATAACTTGATTGTATGTAGTAACTAGGGCTAAAGGAAGCATTAGATTAAAACCAGTTCCATCATTATTTACATAGCACCAAAAGCTTTGTGTAGGTAGCGTTAGACAGGACTTCTCAGCTTCAAAGAGTTCTGTTAGCTAATCAGCTCTTGCACTGCACTTATGTGAGGCAAAAAACTTGTTTGTTAAGCATTTGAAGTGATCTTCCCAGGCTAGCTCAGAAATGTGATAGGAGAATCATCCTCCTACATGTCATGAATGCCTTAGAAATTGAATGGTAGAATTTTCAATCACCTAGCTGTGAAACTATGCCAGAATTAAAATGATGGCCTAAGAAGACAACATGCCCTACAGCTTTGTTGAGAATTTAAGAACTCAAATATAGAATTCATGTTACTGCTCGAAAACAGTCACGTAGTACAATTCTTTTAAATCTACAGCTATAAAGACTATAAAGGTCATATGTGTGTATTCTCTCCTAAGCATGAAAAGTAATTAACATTTGTAGTACATATGAATACTGAAAAGCTCGGGTTTTTTTGTGGAATTTACCTTTGTTTTTTCTAAATTGGCCTCTTCTGCCATTTGCACAGCTTGTTTAACTTGCTCACAAGCATTAGATTCTCTTTGCTGCATCTGTTTCATGTTTCGTCTTAGCGAAACAAGTGCATCCATCAAGTCATCTCTTTCTCTGCATATAAAGAAAAAACAGATATTTCTTCTCCATCTTTTCTGAAGACAAAAAAACCCCAACAGGTGTATCAAATACAAAATACTAACAGATAAAAGACATAAAGGTGGTAAGAGAAGCAAGACTAAAACCAGCACAAGTTAAGAGTGAAAGACAGCATACTGCTAGCTTGGCAAAATACTAAGAACATCATTTGCTTGCTGACCAGTCCTCCGCTTCAGGATGGACTCTTAGTGAAACTGCCAGTACTGACAGCAGAGCTGAAGTCATGACTATACTGAAGCCGAGCAACATTCTGTTGGCATTCCAAAACGGGGATCCATGCAAACTGGAACAAAACTAAGCGTCTTCTGGATTCTACATCCTTTCTAAAGATTTGCTAAGAAACTGAAATCAATACCAAACAGTGAAGCACAGTCAGTAAAATTGCAATACTTAACTTCACCTTTCATTATTTTGATACATTGAAAGCTTTTAAATTAAGAGTAAAATTGTCCATGTTTTAGGTGCAACCAGAGGTTTTAGCTGAAAATTGTTGAGTTTGGATTTGTGGGTTGTTTTTTTTTCTTCATGTTGTGTGGAATGGTAACACAACTGTGTTTTCCAGAGAGCTAACAGTCATATTTTGAAACTTCATTTCAACAATATTTGGACAAAGTCCCTTTGAAAATCCTTACTGAAATATCTTCATTTTTAATAAATTGCATCACAAGGAAATGTAGTTTTCAAATCTTGTTAAAACTCAAATTGAAATAATGGTTTAAGAAAGATAAATAGGTCAGCTCAAATCTTTTACTTCAAACTGCACTATAATACAAGATGACAAAAATGTACTGATTTACAGTTTGTTAATATTTTCCCATGTCTCTGACAAATAATTACTTTTGTTTTGGAAATAGATTTTGAAACATGACTTTTCAACAACAGAGAGCTTTCCCAGAAAATTCTTGGACTTTACAATAGAAAAAAAAATACATAAAGCCTAGCACCAGCCACCTAACATGCAGACATAATACCCATAATACCCATTTGATGGACTGTATGTGCTATGTCCCTTCAGTCTTCTTGCTTCTAATTGGCCCACTACCTCATCTCCAGCTGCCTCATTCTAAAATTTCAGAAATCCTGAGAAGCTTCAGATATCTGAGAATACATGGCTGTTTAACAAACTCTAAGCAGGCTGTAATATCCTGTCATTATTAGTAGCAAGTAGAAAGACAGATTTTTTTTTAACATGATTGACTAGCAGAATTTAAGAAAAAAAAAAGTATTTTAATGCTGTTGGGATTTCTGAATCATATATATTGCATTCAGTCTATACAGCTGTTTTTTAAAAAAAATCATTTAAATAAAAGCTACAGTTAAAAAAGGTTGCAGAAAATAATTTCATTTTTGTCCAAAGGAATTTTCTTCCCTGAATTATTGTAGTTAGGGAGCAGCAATGCATCCTATCCCAAACACCTGACCTACTAAGCAAAGTCAAGAGAAAAAGGAAAAAAAAAAAAAGGATTACACTGATGACATATCCTAAATGTTGCCCAAATATAAGGAGAATAAAATGAAGCCAGAAAAACAACTTACAACTACAGAAAGATTAGAAGTTTTTTGCAGGCAATAATCAATCAAAATACATGAATTTTCCAAAATATTTGTTTTGACAGAGTAAAGGGTTTGTTTGCACAAAAAGTATGGGAAACCATCTATCAACAGTCTGATTATCTGAACAGTCCAAGGTATCATAATTACAAGATAATGACTAATGTTCTTTCCAGTTGAAATAAATAGCAAAACTACAATGGATTTCAAAGTGGTTGGGACCTACACTCATATTCTGTCACTGACTTTGCACTGTAACTTCAACTTGGGACTCCATCATCCCACAGCCACACATCTCCCTCTTAAGGCAACAAAACACACTGAGACTTACATAGTTTAAAGTAAGCAACTGTACTTTGAATGAGAAAGTAAACAATCCCCAAACTTACTTTGTCACCCTCTCAATGGTCTGCATGTGAACATTAGAATGAGTCTGGGCAAGAACTGCCTCCTCTTGCACACATTTCAGACACAGACCACCAACCCGGCTAGAATTCGAGGCTGAAACAAGCAACTTCTGGTGTTTGAGCCTTCCTTCCAAATCTTTGCATGTCTTCTGAGATTCTGCAAGGTCTTTCCTAGCAAGAAGAAATAAATGACATTATTTGAGCAATCAAATATTTCTACATGTTATATTTGTATGTAATATATAATTACAGAGGCAACTCAAGAAGAACTGTAACAATTTCTCTAAAGAGCATTATTTTTACACATATAAGCAGCCTAAGGAGGACTCTAACAGAGAAATAACAGCTGAATCGCCCAATCAAAACTATTACGAGACAAAATAAAATTATATTAACATATAAATATATTAATTTGTTCCTTCCCTCTGTAGTATCAGAAAACAGCAGTTACACAGAAAATTATTAGACAAAACTTGTAGGCTTACATACTGTCTGAATAAAGTAAAGGATTCATTAGCAAGTAATGTTATCAGTTGTATAAATATTAAAACACCCTAATATTTTTTCTGTTGTTCTTACTAGTAACATCACTAACTTCTCACTTCTATTCTCAAATTATTTGTAAATTTACAGAATATATTAAAAGTCTGCTATACTGTCTAGACAAAATCAATACGTAATGAGCACGTTCTCTCTGATCCAGTGATACACACAAACTTAGGGTCAGTCACATCTCCAGAAAAAACATGCTGATTTTTTTAATTGTCTGCTAAATTTTCACCAGGTGCTCTGAAGAATTTTCTCCAGAATTTCCAAACATCTGTCAGGACGGAGAGAGTGCAAGCAGTAGGAATGCTGACATCAGGAAGTTCCAGACAAACGCACACTGTGCACATATAGATCAATTTGACAAATTGTGCAATGAATGCAAAGCTTTCGGTTTGTTATGCAGGCCATCTGGGCAGCACACACATAGTAAGTCTGACACATTCTGGTTGCATTGGATTTACTGTGCACATGATACATACACTGTATGCATGCTTATTTCCATCTGCGAAATCTGTGTACTTTTTCCAATTTTAGTAGTTGGTCTATTAAATATAATCCACTCTAGCCTGAACAGAATTTGCTCTGTGTATATCCTTAGACAGCCATGGTACAACAGACCTATTGTTAGCAAATCTTGGACAGAAATCAGCAAGTTACACATAAATTCATGCTTATTGTTAAAAACAAGGATAGTCTCACTGAAAGGAACACAGTTTTTTAATTTAGCAAAATAATTAAAATTCAGCAAACTCTCAAGTGCTTTGCAGAGCTTACAGTTTGAAAGATCATGCCCCTTAGGAGAAATCAAGAAGCTGAATAATGTACTTGTGGAAAATTTCAGACTATTTTAGCCTCCAATATTTATTTCCAAATATATATAACACTCCAAACCAAGGAGGGGGGTGGTGGTGGTGTGCATGTTAAAAAATCGGATTACATAGCTGAAATTTAAGGTCCTCCTTTACTTTCACCAGCACAATTGGCTTTGCATGTTTAAGACTTCACCACTGCAAAGACTATATTTAAACATCTCCCTACCAGTAACTCTGCTACACGTGTGTGTGCATATAGAAATTCTCAGATATATGAAAGCACATTTAGGGAAAACAGTAATTGCAACAGATTCAGCAATAGCATCATGAATGCAGGTGTACAGGGAGAAGTTTACTCCAGAACACCAAATCCTAAAGTGGCTGCCTCTAATTCTGTTTTTCCATAGTTTGCTATCTATTCGAAGCTTTAATAATTTGAGGAACACATGAGGATTTACTTTCAAATATTTTTGTGTTTAAAGGTATGAAGGCAACTTGGCTGGAAACACTGCCACACATTTCAAAAGTGTGTTTTCCTGCTTTGAAATAATTTTGTGGCCTAAACTAGTTTGCTGTCCTGGTTTGAGGTAAAAC
>VZRU01013386.1:19408-34161 GCA_013398155.1 Pedionomus torquatus
AAAAAAAAAAAAAAAAAAAAAAAAAAAAAAAAAAAAAAAAAAAAAAAAAAAAAAACCACAACAAAAAACAGACCAGAAGAAAACCAGCCTCATAAGCTCTGCAACTCGTAGAAGTGTGTGGTTGTCTTATGGGGAGTGTTCATCTTCCACTGAGAAGAGGTCCCTGGAAGCATGTGAAGTGGAATGCTGTCATACTATGCATCAGCTTGCAGACCATCACTGTGCTCAGGCATGTTTACAAACTGCAGAAATTTCCTCTCCCACTGGCCAGGGAGAGTTTCTTTCAGTGCTGGCAGTGCCATTCTCCCTCCTGCAGGGATTTGGGCATGATGTCACCCAGAGAGCAAGAAACTGGGGGAAGAGGCCAGGCTGTCCTTCAGTTGCTGGTCTAAGCAGTAAGCACAGGAGGGAGNGAGCTTGGTGAGGCCATCCAAGCACAAAGTTGTTGTATATGAAATTGAAAGACACATGTTTGAAAATGCACACACACATGAGTGCATACACAGTTTGGTCATATTGCAAGAGCAGAAAGCAGGAGTCTGCCTCCATATACTGGACTCATCCCTCCCTGTGACAGAGTTGTCTTCTCCCCTGGCTGAACACAGCCATGTTAACCAACACAGTGAGCCAACCCGGTCAAACTCAGCTACCTGATGGTGAGAGGAGAAGGAAACCCAAACCCACATGTATTCTTGGGTAACAGAAAGGACTGGACCAGCCCAGTCTTCTTGGATGCCCTCAGCCCACTTGCCATCCAGCTGATGAGGGCTGTGCTCATTAAAAAACAGGAGGAGACATCCATGAAATTACAATCTACTGTCTCAATTCAACTGAGGAAAACGGGGCCAATGCCACGCTGCTAATGCAGGCAACACACAACCCTGATGCTGTAAAAAACACCACGCACTAGTCAGGGTGCTGCAGCCCCATTCTCCCCACCATGCCCAACTCACAAGCCTAGGACCCCACACTGGCATGGGGAAGGACATGACTACCAGCAGTCCTAAATCCACAGAATCACAGAATGATATAGGGTTGGAAGGAAACTCCAGAGATCATCTAGTCCAATCCCCAAATCCAGCAGTGCCCTTTCACTCCTACAAGCATGTAGGGAAGGAGGTGAACATTGCAGAACGTCAAATGAGAATATCAGGTCAGAGTGGAGGCTGTTTTTTAGAAAGCTTTTTGACTGCAAACAAAATACTTTGCTATTTTGCAATAAATAGCACTGTTGCTTTATGATTTGAAAATTACTGTAATAGAAAAAGCCCTTCCAATGAGCACCTCCCTCTCCTTCACCCCACAGCTATACTCTGTCATTTGCACAGAGAATGAGCCCATTCTTAGACAAAGCTAAACGAAGGAGAACTGCATGTATTATTAAATATCCTTAAGGGAGGACCTGTGTCACTAATCTGTGTATATGGCTCCCAGCACACACAGCACATTGCTCCCTTGTAACAGTGACATTTCACCAGGTTCTGGTCCCCAGTGAGGTACCTGCACGTACAGAGCGAATGACACCAGCTGGTGCTGACGCTCAGTTGCACAGACTGAATTTGTTGCACATCAGCTTCCTGTGAATTGGCTCTCTTGCTGGCAGCTGACTTTGCCTGCTAGACAAAATGATAGACTGAGGGACTATCACATTTCTGTCCACACATGATCAAACCATATCTTAACCTTCTCTTGGATGAGATAAAAAGGTCATATATCCTGAAATCTGCTAGACAGAAAAATTCCAGGATGCTAACTTATTTTTCCATTATATTTTTTCCCCCCTCAAGCTGCATCTCCAAGCATCACTACTAAATCTGAACACAATAATTTCAGTAACATCCTCAGAAATGCTTAAGGTTGTTTAAATAGTCTCCCATTTACTGCTTCTCAGTTTACAGATACAGCTTTGTAAGGACATTTCTCTGCAGCTGTCATCAGCACGGCATCATCTGACACACACTGGGATACTGCTTCCTTGACAGTCTTTCACCTGACAAATGTGTCCCATAATCTTTATCCCCAGATGCACGTGGTTACTAGATTCATACTACCCCTTCTTATGGGAAGAAATGAGAGAAAGTGAGAGAGCAAGCAAGATTGCTTTGAAGCATGGCTACAGCTGCTTCTTTGTTTGCTGCAAGCTTTGTCTTTGTGGTGTATGCCGTAAATAAACACATATGATTTTAAAGCTCCAGAATGCTTTTGTTACCTTTCCATACCATGGCAAAGATCCTAAAATGAAGAATTGCTTTATGTGTCACCCTGTAACACGCCCAGGTGCTAGAGGAGATCCACAGCTGGATGGATTATAAAGGCAACTGATGTAGGCAACAGCTGATTTTGCTTTTTCCATCAGAGGAGGGACACTGCCCAATGTTTCTGCTCTCAACTGATCCCTGGTATCAACTAGGCTTTGTAGTAGTCTTCAACCAACACCCTACTTGAGGATGTCTACCCCTGGCCATGGTCAGGACAGCCATGATCTGAAAATGCAACAGGCTATGCACAGCTCTTAGTTTGATAAACACTGCAGTCAGCCAAGGTCTTGAAAACTGAACTTCGTAAGAGGTTTGTAGTATTAGTTTTCTGGAGAGTTTCAACTATCAGAAGGTACTGAAGTTTTTAAACTGCCTTTAAGTGCCTCTATCCAGCCCTGTGTAATGACGGTTCACAGGCATTTGCCATAAGCCAAGTCCTACACGCGTGCAACACACGTGCTGACTGTACTTTGATTGCTACATGCTGTATAACCTGTAGTTTCTTTTCCAGCCTTCTTCAGATAGACAAGGTCTCTGCTGCATGTTAGAGATGCTGGTATTGTAATCATTTGAACTCCATGAGTGCTGGAGGAGGGCAGGGTAAGGGCTGGTGGAACTGAGAAGTTCAGCATTTGGAGGTAACTGTGCAACGTGACTGCGAGTTTCTGATCTGCATTTGCTGTCTGCACAGCTCATCAGCACTGGACATTTAACGCTATCTGGGGCCACATGTCCTGTATTTTCTTTTGCTCTCACTAAAGGCTGTTTACCTAGGTATGATGCCATCCTCATCCTCCTCCCATGCTACAGGCTTGTTTAAGAAGAGATAGTCATCCCACATTTTTTAATCTTTAAGGCTCTGCTAAACTCTACATTGTATCAAACAATTTTGACTTTCTAAATGCCTGTCTTAAAATACATTCATAGGTCTTACTGCCACTTCAAGTAACTTCAAGGATCTCAAAAGTTTAGCTTTGTGAGAACAACAACAAAAACTATACAGCGTTGTACCCAGGGAACTGAAACAGTCAGCTTTCCTAACCATATCCAAGCCACATGATTGCCTTTGACGAGATATTATTTCAGTTGGAGGGTATTTCTTCCTGCCCAGGTTTTGCTTCCAATTTGGCACTTTGATTTCTGTTTGGACTACATATCCCCCTTTACTGCTTTTGCAGATTCCTCAACCAGTTTGACAGGAAGAAGCTGGAGATTTTCTTTACCGTGAAGGCAAACTATATTGAACTAACCAAAGGCTTTTAGAGTATCTTTGAAATTTTGTGGTTGTTTCATTGGTTTTTTTTTTCCTGGAAAAACTAAGCAAAATTATTCACAGCTGGTAAAGAAATAGGGCTGGTTATTCCAGTAAACACTATGTGTGCTAGCAGCTGTGACTTGTTTTCCATGCAGCAGAGATCAAGCAAATGAACTTGCTGCTATTCAGACTATTTGTCATATATAGGAAATAAAGGGAGTCATTTGCTCAAGAACACATTCAACTCCTATGGCAGCAGCTGGCTTCAGTGAAACGGCATACATTTTGGTTTTGCTCGGAAACTTGCTTGATGCATTATTGCCATGCACAGAGACTGGTGAAGCACTGCCAGAGGATGTAGGAAGCAACGGCTTAGTCCTGCCGGCTTCATGTTCCCCATGTGAACAGCCATGGCACCCGAGCTTCTTACAGAAAAGGTTCTAGTAGTGCCAGCAAGAATTTGGGATTCCTTCCCTTCATGATAGCCATAACGTACAGAAACCATTTTCCCATCAGAGCCACTGGGAGCATGTGAGGATGAGCCTGCCACAAGCAACAGGCCCTGCCCAGTTTACCCACCCCACTGCACTCAGCACAGCATCCTTCTTCCCAGTACAGCATTTACCAGACTTTTCTGCCACCAAGGTGTTTTAGAAAGGAGTCCTAAGAATCGGTACTAATTGCACACTAACCCCAAATCCAAAGAAGGATCTGAGAGACTTAAGGGAAAAAAATGCACACAGATGATTTTTTGTATTCAATCACAAAGTATTTTCAGTTAAGCAAACCCACTGCCCAAACAACAAAATCCTCACTCCAGTCAAGGAGAGGTATGTAAAAGCAACTCCAAGAGCTGGACCTGCATTAAGACCACATTTCTTATTCAAGACAACAGGTGTCATTTATGAATTTTATTTTAAAAAACAATTTCTATCATCCATTTAGAGCCAAGATTGCCTGGTCAACTTATAACTACGATTTCTCTTTTGAACCCTGGTGCGTTGCTCCTCTGAACAATCTGTGGTCTCTTAGTTCCTTTAAAGCTGAGGTTTTATTTCCCTGGGATAGAGAACAAAGCCTACTTTTACATTTCCTGCAAAAAGAGATTTAATGCCTTTCTATATAACTGTATAGCACTTTTGTGGATTAGACTTCTTTATGAAATACCGCATTTGATTGAATTTTCTGATTTGTGTGACATTTATTTTGTATTATCTATGCAAAACAGTATAATGACAAAAAATATGGTAATCAAATTACTCTGGAAATATACTTTCTCTTAAGTTGTCACAACTATGAGATGTATTTAAAAAAAAAACAAAACCAACTTAACTTGCAAAAGAAAATCAGATACAGTAACTAGGCAGAATCAACCCATGCTTTTATTTCCATTGCATATAAAAATTTCATATGAAGGTATCGATGTACAGTACTATCCCATGGGCTGTAAGAGAGGCTAAGAAACCAGTGAAAGAATAGTCATGTGCAATGCTCACACAAGTTGCCACTCTCAAGACAAACCCAAAGGAAAAATCAAAGTAAAACAATAACAAAAAATTGTTCAGGATTTCTGTTGGTATAGTGTCCCTTTTATACCATTTAAAACAAAAGCAGTCGATTTCCTTTGGGCCAGGGCTGCTAAAATCTACAGTTTGTGTCAAAAAGGAGGCTCTATTTTTCCTTGAAAAAGAATCTCTCCTTTCACAAAGAAGTCACATGCTACAAGGGCTGGGCATCACTGGAATGGAGGAGAGGTATCTACCTCGCTCTGACAAATTCACTGGTATCAGCTCTGGAGCAACGTGACCAGTCCAAACAGTAAGAGATGCTCAGTCCAACCAGCAAGCCTAATACTAGTGTTATTGAACGCATCTAAAGGTTTACCACTCTCCTGTAGATCTACAGCATTATGCTATACACAACCGCACAAAGCCTTACATACACCTATAGAAAATAAAACTTTGGCTGCTGCCAACACTTACGTTGGTGTTGGAAAGCATTTCCAAGATTAAAGCGGCTTTCTGTCCTACTTTGTGGATTCTGCTTATACAGTGATAATTTGTGCTACTAAATAAAGAAGGGATATTACAGACAATCGTAAAAGTGTAAGAATTATACTGTTCTGATTATTCCATTTCCCAACTCGCATTAAAATCAAACGCTTTTTAGAAATGCTTTCCAAAGCTGTTTCAGTGTAATTCAGCACTGAAATACAGCATCAGGTTTTTTTGGGGGGTGAGGAGGGAGGCAAAGAATGGCTGCAATAATCCCTTGATGATAGCCCATAAAAAGATAATCAGGAAGCCAATACAATTTTATTGCCAGAAGCCTGGAAAAGCTTGAACTTCTATCAGGGTCATGAATGAAAGCTCGCTGTAGTATCATGCATATTAGCTTGTATGAGTTAACCCATTAGTTAGCAAGTAAAAAATACGGTAGAAATGCCCAGCCCTAGCCCCACAGCTACCTTTCTTTCAAATGCAGCAAAACAGAAGAAAATATTGTTAAAGTTAAGGCACAGCCCTGGGACCAAAGACCTGCAGCTTTTTTTATTGATATATCTTTATGTACTTTATACTCTTCTTGAATCTTCCATAAACAAGCTCTAAGGTGACATTGAATATATTACAGGAGAAAAAAATGTACAAGGAATATGTATAGACAATTATCATTCTCTCACCAAGAGTTTCCAAATATAGCAACACCACCCTGACAAGGATGATGTTTTAATAAGAACTGATAATTTACAATTAACATTACAGTATGTACATTACAATAAATACATGGTTGTAAACAGAGACAAACAAGACTGTATTACAGGTAAGGTCATTTGGTGAGAAAAATGCATGGCACAAAGAAAATAAATAATGCATTTGAAAGGAACTGTCAAAGCTTTCTGAAAAATCCATTTCTTTCAAGTTTTTAAAACTTCTGAATGCTATTTGTTCTATCTATATTCTTCCATTATCATTTTTAATGACACAAAACAATTTTAACAATTCAAATACAGCATTATTGAGTACAGTAACTTGCAAGCTAAAGTGTACTGTTATAAGCAAGGTGAATTTTCTTTTTTCCCCCCACTCAAAATGCACTCACTGCATTTTCTTATGGCAAAAATATTGAGAACACATAAAGCCACTTGTAAATCGTATTGTCTTAAAGCAGTGTGCAATGCTAAAACACACTTTGGCAAACGACAAAAAAAAAGATTGTACAGTGCATTATATCCCCATTTCTGCATTATATCCCCATCTCTAAGAAATGATAAATGTCTGTTATTTGATTGTCCACATGTATGGATGAATATCTCACAATACGGTGTTACTCTTTTCATTTACCTTCAGTTAGTGCAGATACAAAACCTTTTCAGTTCCTATTGGTTATTTTGGAATTTATATTGCTTTTCCATTAGTAAGGTTCCAGGCACTCGGGGAATGAAAGGATTTTTAGATGGATCAGGTTCAGGAAGAAACGACGAAGAACAAAAAAACTGGTCAAAAACTGAAAAACACGAGTTCTCTTCATTCTCTTTCCTCCTTCAGCATCTTCTGTGCTAAGGTCCTGTGAGGGCTAAAGGTAGAAAAAAAACTATGACCTGGATCTAGAAGATGCAAAATGCATTTAAAAACTGAATTATTAAACAGGTTTTAGTCCTAGATCTCAGACAGCTAAAAAAGCCCACCTGTACTCACATCTGCAAATTTACTACAAAATTAATCCAAAGGGCAAGTAATGGCTGTTGCTCTTCTTTTGTTAAGAAATCATCTTGATACTGTCATTTTACTGGAATTTTACAGTGGAAGCCTGCCAACACTAGCTTCCCTATGCAACTATTTCCCATCTTCTATGCTCAAAACTACAATTTTAAAAAGAGTAAAGTGGAGGCAATAAATTTCCTCCTTCTTTCATGTTACCAAACCAACAGGGCTGGAAAATGACAAGTATGAACTCCTTCTTCTCTTATACCTTTCCAAGTTACAGAAGCTTTCAGTACGAATCAAACTGAAAAACAGGATTCCCTCAGCACAAGCTGGATAAAGAATGAAAAGGTCTGAGATTGAAAAAATGGGGAACAAACTACAACTCTCATGATGCATTGCTCATTTACTCACAAACATAAAAAGGCAAGACTGACCCGGCCCTTCTTGCAACAAAGACATGAAAAAACAATGCTAATCATTATTTTTACGTTGTACACGTCTCAGATTAGTAAATGGTTTAACTAGATAGCTGACACTGAAAAAAAGTTATAAAGAGGGTCAGAACTGGAACTATTACAATAATGCTTTTTTCAGTAGAACAAGTATCCCATACATTGTCCTAGATTCTTCTGATTTAGCATTCTATAACTCCCAGCCAAAAATGGTCAGGAAAATGTATTTCAGATGGACATGTTTTATTAGTATAGCAGAAGGGCACTTTTGTTTTAAGACAATAATTACGTCACATTGCTAATGAGCTCTAGTCCTGCAAATACTAATCTTAGTGATTAGGATTTGTCCCAGTGAAACCAACTGGGACCAATTCTTGTAGTAAAACAGAATTGGCAGGATTAGGCCACTATGATGGCAAAAGTACAGACTGAATTCCTCTCATACGTTTGGGAAAATCGTGATAAAAAGCAAAAAAGCCATCATACTGAAAGAGTTTTATGTAAAAGAAAAGGTATTCATGGAACTCACTAATATATAAAATAATAGATGTTTACAACTCAGTATTACCATGAGATTCTAAGTATGCCAAAAAATAAAAAAATAAAAAAAAAAAAAAGGGAAGAAAAGGGAAAAAAAACCCTTAGGAGTATTATTCTCCAGTGTAGCACAGATTTGTACTGAAAACTTGCAAGTTACTCTTTGGAAAAAAATAACCAGTGGCAGATGAAGTCTGAAAGCGTTTTTTTTTCTTTAAATATAATATCTTAGTACATTTAATAATAAAAGTAAGCTCTACAAAAGATCTCTCTTTTACATATTATACAAAATGCAGAGGTTAGTGCAACCCACTGGGTCACACTTTTTTTCAGTCACATTATCAGGAAGACTTGAAATTAGAAAATTATGTATTTTCCACAGCTCATCTTCCTATTGGTAACAGAATCATGTTGTGGCCCATCATTTATGTGCATTTATTTTGCAGTAGGAACCTCAAGTTTATTTTCTGTCTGTTTCCTCTCATGATGAATATTATCCAATGCTTTTCTTGTGAAATACAATGAATTCAAAAACTATCAAAGCATACCAGAATTCGGTTTGCAGGCGGTACTCCTCTGAAACATTTGCTTTATCTAATCAAGTCTGCCAAATGGAGAGCTTATTAAAGCGTAGTTTATGGATGTTCTCCCCTCTGTTTTCTGGTGCCATGGAGGTGAAAATTCTGGTTACAATATTCCTGAGTGCCAAACTGAGTCATCAAGGTCAGTTTTGATCAACAAACGTCCTGGCAGATGACAGCAAGTTGTGACCACGTTTGTAGCATATGACTTACACTTGGAAACCATTACCTAATAAAAAACAAAAAAACAACCAAAAAAACCAACAACAACACCAACACCAACACCAACAACAACAACAACAAAACAAACAAACAAACAAAAATTTAAAAGAGAGAGAAAAAAGAAAAACTGAAAAAGGAAAAGAAAGAGAGAGCAAAGAGAGAAAGAGACTGTGTCTTCATTGTTGTGTGTCAGAAGAATGGTCTTCTACCACACAAGGTTCTGCCTGGTTCTCCTCCTCTTCCACTTCTTCTCCTACTTGCTCATCAAGAGGAATTTCAGTGGATTCTGAATCCTGGGTGCAAAGAGTCTTCGAGTCACTGCAGCTGGTGTCTTCTTCTACTTGACTTCCACTGTCCTTTTCGGTATCTGACTCACCGTCTTCTTCCAGTGTTAGTTCAAACTGGAATTTTTCAGTTTGGCCCTGCCTACCCTCTTCCTGGTCATCAGGTGCAGGAGAGGGACTTTGAGGGATTGTGCTCTGGTACCATTCTCGGTTGTCCTCCAGTGTATCTAAGATATCCTGGGCATCGGGGTGAACAAGATCTGCCCACGTCTCCCACAGAGGATGAACAATGTAGTCTATAAAACCCACCTGTGTCAAAAATACAAAGTTAGGGGACATGCTCTTATTCATAAAGAATTAAACAATTATGCATATAAGTCACGCAAAGCATAAGAAATACAATGTTAGTAAGAGACACTAGATGCACTCGTACCCTAAAAAGCGACTGAAAGAAAACCATGCTCTTTTATGTAGCAAATAGTGTCTTACATTTCAAACGTCTGATTCAGGATATTGGGTAAGGACTTGGAAAGAATTTGTTTTCAAATGACTGTTCATTCCAAACAACTTCATTGCCTCTAGCGGAGCCAAAGAGCTGCTTTATATTTAATTCTGCTTTTGAAGGAAACCCTAATGAGCAGCTGTACAATATGCTCTTTTGACATGAATGCTACATTGTAGGTCAGAACAGCGTCGGAATCCCTACAGCAAACACACTGACATGTGTTATGTTTTCGCAGTAAAAAGCTCAGCTCCCCTCACTTACTACTCAGGGGCTATATTAGTTAACTGGGAAGAAGAAAGGAGATAGTGCATTCAGAAATTAATCAAAACATGGCGATGGACCACCCTTTTCTGTTATTTGTGTTATTTAACTGCCTACTCAAATTGAATTACCTGTGATTTTTCTACAGATGCATTGTGCTTATCACACATAGGACTTATCTCCATTCCCCTCTCTCTTTCCCGATCTCCTTGACGGAAAAATTCCTCCATTATTCTGTCTGTCCATTGGCGGTAGAGATGGAGTGGCTTGGTTGGATTGCTTAGATCTGCACAGTGCACCATATTCTGAAGAACCTAAAATAGATTGAACACCTGCGGTGTTACAACACTGGAGAAAACCAGCTCCTTTTCCATTTACACTTTTGGTAGCTGTGAAACAGAATCTTGAAAATATACGTAGTGCAAGATTTATTCTAAACAGCAAAAACTTAAATGCTTGGGTATTTTTCACATTTGCAGTAATAGCCATGAATTACCTTGTGTCTGCTGCTGCTGCATGTATAAGGCATAGAAAATCTTTGAGAGCAAGACCAATCAGGTACTGATAATTTGAAGGGAAGGCCAAAGCCTTGTTTAGTCCAGAAGTACTCTGTCACCTCACTGCTCTCTCAAGAGAGTCACTCAGTACCTAACAGAGTATGTCTCAGTTAGGAAACAAAAGAGGGAGTAAAGGGAAGGTAGTGAGCCATGGTGTGAAAATGGGGAGCTGATCTCACCCATGCTGGAGAATGGGCAGGCCAATGTTATCACGGACGTAGGTTAGTATCAGTGACCATTTGCAGACAAATTTTCTTACCTGAATCCTGTCTGAATAGTTATCAAGAAGCAGGACACCAGAACTGGTCACTTTTTTGGTTTCAACCATAGTTTTTAAATCAGCCAATAGATTCATATGCTTAGACATGTCTGTGGCAAGTACCTTAAAGGAAACAAACAAATAAATGAATATTACGTAAATTATCCTACTGATTTTTTCAAAGAATCTCTGAACACATAAACAGTTCAGGGGAGGCAACCGGTAACTCATGTGTCTGAATACACTACAAAAGTCTGCATCCTGTATGTCATTAGTATCCAAAATAGCAAGTTTTCATTTTGGTTAAGAATACAACAAAATGATTTTTCAGAATGATCTGATCAGCCTAAATTCATCACCAATTCAGCACCAAACTTCTAATAGAAACGGTGAAACAGCACAAAATCAGCTTGAAGCAGGATTGTATATTTTCTAAAAACATAGAGATGGTTATTGAAACTGAAAAGAACCCAATATTCATGTTTCAATAAAACACAATAAAACTTCCAATTTTTACTTCATTGATTATGGGTCTAATGATATGTAGTTTATCATAAAAGGCTTCTGTGCTTTATTATTCAATTTGCTACCACTGTGGAGGAGGGACTGTCCAGCAGAACTCACAATGTCAATGACCATTTTCCTCAATGATTGCCTCTGTTTTTTGGTCAAATTCTGGAAAATGTCACAATTTTCTTCCTGAAGCAGCTTGAAGCCCACAGCTAAGTGATGATTCTCCAGTACTGATGAGTCATTGTACATCAAGGCAAGTTCAGAATCTGCAAAAACAATTGCAGGGCAGAATGTTACTAAAGCCTGTGCTTCTACCAAATCCATTAAATTCATAATGGATTTTCAGATAAACTTTTAGAAACAGAGTTCCTGTCATTCACAGGTTATCAAAAGTTACAGAATTAATCACTGAACACCTTCACAAATCAACGAAAAGTAGGTTGAGGAAAATAAATACTTTGCAGTGATGCACGTACATGTGCCTGGAGTGGCAAGTTAGGAAAAATACAAGGAAAAAGTTTTTCAGAATGCATTTTCATATCTGCATGATGTCACATGGCAAATACCACATGCAAAACATACCTGAACTAAAACAGACTCTGATGTTTTCTCCTGTCTCCCTCCATCACAGCTGTTAGAATTTCACTGTTTAAGTCAAACTGCAGCTATCCAGCACTCAGACCTGGGAATACAGCAAAGCTGAGGCTTTTGCTGCAGGTCAGGCAGAGAGCACACATCTTGGTTTTCAATCCATGTCCTTCTGCACTTAGCTAAGTCACTCAGATACCTAGCCAATTAGGCCTATGGGTCATTATTCCATGAAAACTGGGTATTTCAAGAGAAGGCTGGTAGGATGGTAGCAGTTTGTTTCTGGTCTTTCTCTTGGAAGGCCATGTGGCTTGAAAATGCAAGCAGTGGCCTTGCCTTCTACCTCCTACTTCAGGGTGGTCAGCGCCTGATGATGTAACGCTGCCTCCTCCAGCTGCATCGTTGTGAACCCAGCCACCTCCACATGGCTGCCCAACAATGCCTCTGCCGAAGCACACGTGCAAGGTCTGCATTTCTCCACTTACACCAGCTGAACAGCCAGCTCTGACAAACAGGAGCAATTACTCTGCACAACTCTAGCTTCTACTCAGGGATACCGTAGTCAGCTTGTGTATGTTTTAAGACACAGCTTGCAAATGAATCTGTCACAAAAAACCAAACACTTTTTTATGCAATCACACTTGTCATGTGTGATATTAATTTCTATTTATTACAACTGTTTTATCCTCGATCTAACCATATGTCAGTCTATTCTGCTCTTTGTCTTCTTTATCTTCTTTTACAGCAGCTTTGTTTTAAAATCCCTCTGGCTCAGTGGGGTGCCCATAAAAGCTCTGCTCTTCAGATTTCATTAGTCTCATTATCCATCCTCCTGCTGTCTTTCTCTCCTGTTATGAACACATCAAACTTTTGAGTCAGGAAACCCTTCCTCTACCTTCCCTTATCCCAGTGGCAGCAAAACCATAATAGGAAAAAGAAAAAGAAAGTGAGTTTGTCAAATGATCTTTCTTTTGTTTTTCACAAAATATCTACAACGCTTGCCTACTTGTTATTTTTCTCACCATCATCAGCCATCTGATGAGCCCCAACTCTAAAACACTCAACATTGCCAAAATACTTTGAAAGGGCTGGAGCTACGGACAGAGCTAAAATGTGCTCAACCTTGTAACAGAGGTGGAAACAGAAGAAACTTCCCCCTTGGTAATATCTGTAACACATTACAAGCTTCAAGGAAATTGGTCTGGAAGGACAGAGTTACAATGATAAAAGCATCATCTCATCTGAGGCTTGTATATTCTTCAACAGCATTCAAGAGGCATTAGATTTTTAGACAAATGTGTAATGGAGTTTAAAATCCTTAAATAGGGAAATAATGTTCAGAACTGCCACACAAGTAATTATAAAAAATAAGCTGAAATATGACAAATACATAGATACTTTAAGCCACTGTATCTATTGTGCTCTTTTAAGATGTATTAATATGCTTCTTAATGAAATGTTAACACATTGTAAGGTTCATTGGAAAACAAAACCAGCAAATGATCTTCTAGACATTAGGAAAATTTATGATTCGAGAGACCTAAATTAGATGGCCTTTATTTCTATCTCCGTTCCTACGGTTTCTTCCTTGTACACAGAAGAACTCAAAAGGGATAAAACCCCTTTGTCTCTTTCAGCTTGGCAACAGCAGTTCCAGATAGCGATATGACCAGACTGATACTGAAGCCTTCTCTCAAAATCGGAATTGAGAAGAACAAGACACTTCTTCTAAGACACTAAATAAACAACATCAGAATCACTCCTGACTTAGCTGAATTCCAACTGTTTGCCTCAAAGTGAAAGCTTTATGTACCTTCAACTATCCAGTCATCCTGCTTAAACCTAAACACTCGATGGCTTCCCTGCAGACCTCAGAGCCACCAATATGTCTTGATATTAATTTTCTGATTAGCCAGCCAAACAAAAGCTTTACTTACAGATGCCCACTTTTAAGAATTTAGATATTACCCATTGTTTTTGTGCACAAAGCTTGGTTCACTCTCTTCCTATACGACACTGCAGAACAGTACTGGTTACCAATAGACCACCAGAAATCTAGAGTCAATCCCAATCTTCCTCCATGTAGATAAGTCATTAAATAAATTTTACTATAGGGGGGCCCTCAGGCCATTAAGGCAAATTAAATTAGAGTGGAGGTCTTATGTGAATGGACAGCAGCAATGAGACAGGAGAGAAGCTCCCTTCTTCAAACTACAGTGCTGATTTGGGATCATGCTATTTTCACACCAGTGCAATAGATTCGCCCAGCCACAGGAGTGACAGTATCTGTAACTATGCAGATAGGTCAAATACACAACCATAGGTATGTTTCCATTTCCATAGCTTTTTCTTCTTAAGTGCTTGGATTATTATCATTATTTCAACTTTTGTACTTCCGGGTCAGTTACCATAAAAGAAAAAGTTGTCAGATGTCAAAAGCAGTCGTGTCATATGATGGAACTTGCACTGTCCTACAGTGGGCTACCCAGTTATAACAGTAACATGCACTACCAACATCAGAGCAGGTTACACTGGGACAACAAGCCATTCAGTAAATGTGTCATGATCAGGTTGATGAATCTAATAATATTTTTCTTCTAGTAGAAGACTAAAGACAAGGGAGAGATTCATGCAATGCCACAAGAACAGCCCTGAAGAATGCAAAGTACACCAGGTTTCAAATTTGGAGGTGACATTAGGGTCTCATGATTCATTAGGGCTTTTTCCCTCTGCCCATTGAGAGCAAGCATGAGACTCACCCCCTTCCTCCGCCCGCC
>VZRU01013386.1:34425-56698 GCA_013398155.1 Pedionomus torquatus
CTGAGAAAAATAAGTCTGTGAGGTAGAGTATTGAGAGATCAGAAATCTGAAACAGCAGCCAGCAAGAGATGGGCCTGCCAGTCTGCTTGCTGAAAAGTAACTTGTTTTCTGAATTTCTTAAAAATATATGGCTATCTTTGGTTCTAATGTATGCTTCCAATATAAGCACACAAACTGTTGTAGTCTTTTTTTTATTTTTATTTAATCTTTCTTCATTTTTTTCTCTCCAACTTTACTTATTTAGTATAAATTATTTCTAAAGTCACAAGAAACGCAAAATAATATCCAGTTTAAAATGCAAACACCTACCTATTTATCAAGAAAAGTTACAGATAAAAGCAAACAATGAATGAACTGTGCATTTTTCAGTGCTATATGCAGATCTTGCAGCAGATTTGAGAAAACGACTAAACATCAAACTTACTTGTGTTGATAAGAAACTGGTTTGAAACCCCAGGGTGATCTACGTCATGTATTGCACTGGCAAAAATTGCTGCAAGAATCTCCAAATCAGTGAACACTGCCTAGAAAATCAATTAACAGAAACGACAATCACTAATCAATGAAAAAGTGTTTTCAATAAAAAGGACTCTACTTGGAATATAGATTTGAACAAGCAAAACACATTTGAGACATATCAGGGATCTGAAGACATTTTACACATACGCTATCCCAACCTTTTCTAAAATTGTCAATTACATAAGATTTCATAAATATTTCAAGTTTGGCCAAAGCAAAGTGATCCTTACTTTACACTGACAGTACCACTGAACTCTGTAACAACTGAGGTATATTCAGCTTCATCCTACGAATAAATCCACTCTTATTAAAGCACTGAGTACAGATTAGATCACTAAGTACAGCCTGACTCCCACATATTGTCTTATACTTGAAAGATGCACATCTCCTAAATGATGCTAAAGGAAATGGTGACAGATTACAAGGCATCTTACTTAACATTTACTGTCTTCTGAATGAGATTATTGGGAAGAAAGAACTGCAATGTACTTGGCATGTCACTGAGCCCAGAATCCCATTGTCACAAGCCCCCACATTATATAGTTGGTTTCATAATTGATCAAGAACAGCTCAGAAGTGTGTAGGTAAACAGTGGCACAGGGCAGACATTGCTATTTTACTGGCTAAAGATCTGCCGACAACAAGAGCAGGATAAACAGCTGACTTAGGAAAAAAAAAACCCAAAATGCTACTGACAATCAGTTCAGCCATTCGGTGAAGCCAGCAGTAATTTAAGAACATAATCTCATCTTGCTTCTTGAGATAAAGGAAATCTTTCCCAAGAGAATTCCCAAGTGTTTGAGGATCAAGACCTGCCAACAGTGTCAAGGTCCACTTATACTCTCTTTTTAGGAAGAAGATGAAACAGAAACGTTCAGTAACTTTTTAAAAGATTATAAAATACAGTCAAAGTGCAGACCTCCTTGAAAATGAGGGTGAACCCTTTTGGAACTACTAAATTTCAACTGCTTGCCTTTTCCAAACAATTTACTGGGATGTATCAATGTTTGCTATACTAAGACCTAAATTGTGCTTAAAAAAGGGAAAGTAATCTCCATCTTTCTTCTGCTTTATTCTACTGCAGAAATTTAAGCACTTTCAACAAAAGAATTCTTCAGAAAAGAACATATGAAATGTTATCTTTTTCCATACAATTTTGAAATATTTATCAAAAAAAAAAGAGATAATCCAATGAAAATTTAGTACATGTCCCATTCCGCCTTAGGAACAAACACAGAAGTAGGCTTTCAGGAATAAATATGACCAAGGAACAAAAACATAACACAAAAAAACAAAACTCAAAACATTCTATTGAGGCAATCCCATTTTATCCCTTTCTTTCCTAATCAATTCCATTAATTGTAGTTAGTGAGAATCCCACATGGGGAAATAAAGTCTGAACAGGATGCAGTATTAATGAGACAGTGGAAACAAGTTATGCATTGTGTTGTGATGAAAAAGGTTATGACAGCAGAAATTTGCATGATTTAAAAGAAGATGTGACATATTTTGCATGATATTTACATATAAACAAGCTTTCACCCTCCTTTAAAAGAACAGAAGTAATGAAATAAATGTTAAGATTTCTTTTAAAAATATTGCATAAAGTAAAACCTTTAACATCTAGTTTAGAAGTCTTAGTATGTCCCCTTATCTCATGCCTGCCTCCTTCCCACCTCAATTACCTCTAATGCTGGGGTTGACAGCAGGACATGGGTTGACTGAACAACATCTGCAGCGTGTATGTTATTGTGATATGCCACATCTGCATGGTAATGGTCTTCTAGGGTCATCAGGTAAGTTATTAAAGTATCTACTGGAATCTTAAATGTTTTCAACAAGTCGCGTTCCTAAAATAGGAAAAGGGGAACAATTAAGATTACAAAATACAGAAATATCTCTAAGATAACCAAAAAAGCAGCACAGCTGGTACTACTTGCCTGAAAAATGGTGTGCATGATGACTGTCAAAGGTCTGTTTCCAGATAACTCTGCTACTCTGAAAACCTGAAGGCCCCATTTGTTCACATCTTCTAGTTCCTAGAGCAGAATCAAACAACAGACACATTGAAACCTCACACACAAATTCCAGCAACTCAAACTTTGATACTGCAAAAGTTATATGCTAAAGCCTGAAAGGAGAAAAGCTGCTGCTACAAATCCTGCAATATTTGAATTTGCAGCTCTCACCTTTATGGATTTTAACTCACTAAACAGGAAAGAGGGCCTCCTAAGTGGATTGCTCCAGACAGGAAAATGCTACGGTATCTTGAACAAGCTGAAGTAACCCACTTTGCTATCTCAGTGGCCAGTGACAGCAGAGTTCAGCAAGGAGGAAACCTCCAGAGATGCTGTGGTTCTGCTGCTGTCTCCCTGGTTCTCAGAAACTCTGTTCAAATAAAGGGGGAAATTCCTGAAAACATAAGGATGGGTTTATTTCAAAATGCAAACCACTGAAGTTAATGCGTAATAGCTTTATGCCAGTTTTAGATTACAGCCAACTAGTTAGCAAAAATCATAGGAAATGTCACTAAAACAAAATGAGAGGTAGGCAAAATGATACAACTAAAGACAGGACCTGGAAGTGTTGTTTTAATGTGATATATCAGTTGTGCATTTTCAAAAAAAAACATAGTGCTGCCATATATTTTCATTCCTGTGACAGTACAAGGTATGTTTATTCTTCATTCTTCAGATTATGAATCCTCATATCACACTTATTTAGGAATAAGCAGATTTATTAATGCATACAGAAATGTTAATTTTTATTCTATCTCCTGATGAAATCCTCGTCATGCGGAAATTAACCCTTAAGGCCTAAGTCTTATTTTATTTGTTATTCTTCCACTTCACCAACTTTATATTTCAAGTGAGACCAGGCTTTGGTGCAACAGCTTGAAATTAATGGTTATAAGCAGAGAAGGGAGTAATACTGGCAGGTCCACTCTCTATTTTAATTCAATAGTTTCAATTTAAGGATTTACATATTCTCTACCTTGGCAAGAACATCTTCTTGGTCTGTTTTAACTCCAAATCTCGGAATACTGGAATTAGTTAGGCTGGAGCTGTGCATCAGTTTTTTGACTCCACTGATCTGGGACATTGGCCTCTTCTTTTTCTCCTTCTCTTTCTGAGTTGGAGAGGGGATTTCAACTTCATGTTGTTTATCTTCAAAAGAATGAAGAAAAACAGAGTAATATTTAGAGGAATTACAAGTATTACAAAATTCACCATTGAGTTGCATCTTATGGGTACTGTTACTCTTGACAGAACTTTTTTGTTTTCATGTTTGAAGATTTTGCAACAGATAATTCATACCAAAAAGCAGTAAAACCATGAAAAAATAAACAGACCTATACCTTGGTATAGGCAGATCTCTGTTTCACAAATTGCCTCACTGTTTCTGATCCATTTAAATGTGACTTGTGACTGTCTGATTTCCACTTTTCCTGCACACCTAGTGCTGTAGAGAGGATCAGTCTTTTCATTAGAAAAATGTTATTAAAACTGAACAGAAACCTAAATCTTCAAACATTTTGCAAGAAAATCTAAAATTTCTTCTTTTCCAGGAAATGCATTCTCTGAAATTTATTTCAAGAACAATCAAAATGGAATCTCAGGTAAACCTTTACAAAATGTTTTGAGGACTCAAAGGACCACACTCTTCTCAGAAGCTCCAAGTGACAGGACGAGGGACAACAGGCACAAGCTGGAACACAGGAAGTTCCATTGAAATATGAGAAAAAACTTCTTTACAATGAGGGTGACAGAGCACTGGAGCAGGCTGCCCAGGGAGGTTGTGGTGTCCTCTTCTCTGGGGACCTTCAAGACCCGCCTGGATGCAGCCCGGAGTCATGTGCTCTGGGCAATCCTGCTTTAGCAGGGGAGTTGGACTAGATGATCTCTAGAGGACCTTTCCAACTCTGACAATTCCATGATTCCTTGACCTAGTATCTGGGGATGGGTCTTGCTTGTGCTAAGACTCTGCAAAACTCAGAAAGCCTTTTGCCAGCTGTATCTACAAATGCTCTGGATGTAGAGGCAGTTCCTGCCAGCAATGTAGTGCACTTCTGCACCTACCACAAAACCAGGATAAGCAGTACCAACAAAAGGACTGATACTAAACCCCAACATTTTGCTGTGGGTTTTTGCCTCTGCAGCAGTATCAGTGGCATCACTTCATACAGTTCCTCAATGTATGTGTCAGCAAAACTTCAGGCAAGGATTAAACTGAGAGTAAAGTGTATTAGGCAATTGACCAGCATGGGGTTGTGGAGCACTGTAGATATCTGTGGTCCCCAGAGACCCAAGTTAGTGCAAGAAAGGACTCTCCTGCCAAAACAGCTCAGAATTTGCATATTTTTTTTGTTCTTTTTATTCTTACAGTATTTCACAAAGTTTTAATGACTCCCTCCAAATCATCTCTATTTTTTTTTTTCTGAAATAAACCTGCAAATATTCCAGGAATATTCCAGCAAATCCAGGAAAATTCAGAACAGATGATTCTAACATAGCAGCATAGCAAAAATTACAGTTCAAATTGCACCTTAGAGCAAAAACCATTGAAAAAAATAATAACAAATTGTGCTCTTCAAAACATATCTGTTTTTTCCTTCCTGCAATAGTAATTTTGAATAAAAACATTTAAGGGGGACAGGGGCAGCAAATCCATTTCTGATTACCAGATGGTTACTGTGCTTGCTTCTTCCCTTTCTTTTTTCCATTTCTTATTTTAAATTACCCTTTAGCAGCCACATTTACTGGGCAACTCAGGTTCTAATCACAGTGAAGAAGAGACTGTGGAAATGTCACCAAGCTTTAGCCTGCAGCACTGAGTTCCCTGACTGCCCCTGCCATCCTTCACCACTCTCCACACACAGACCATCAAGAAAAGGGGGAAGCAAGGCACTGCAGCTCTTGACTGGTGCAAACCGACAACAGATAAGGAGCAGGGATTCGTGTTCGTGCTTTGATGTTTATGATTTCAGTCATATGCACAAAGTTTAGACCCATCAAAGGAAGGTTCATAAGCTGAGCTGTCAGACTAACTCAAGTGAAAGAAAGTGTCTGTCTGAACGACTCTAGATCTCCAGAGGGATTCCATGGGGCTGCCTCTGCTTTTGTAACTATGAGTGCACAGGGCAAAGGATCCTGCGTCCATCTGAACATCCAGAAAAGACAGCTTGCCGTTTTGACCCTGATTGTGCTATGCTCATAGGCAGGTTCTCTTACATTTTCTGTTCATAGGAAAACAGGTTAATGACATTGAAAAATAAAAATCTTGCATATTATTATACTTAACTTAGGAGACTTAATTCTTACACAACAAATATACTTGTCATTATGGATATCTTCATACATGTCTTTTAGCCCTATTTGGGAAAACAGTCCTTTTTTTTTTTTTTTTTTTTTTTACAAACAAGAACGGAAAACCCAGTTTTCTCATGACACGTTCCTAATTTTCAAACATGAGGAAGTCTCTAGATGTTCAGAAGAGAGATTATGTATTAAAAATATTAACTAACTAGACTCATTAATATTTTCCATGGAGAGAGTATTTTACCTCTTCACATTGCTCCTCAGAACCTATGTACTTAGACTGCTCATTTTGGAAAGAATCTATTTAAGCAACAGTTCTGGAGATGAAGTGTTTTCCCTGCTGTATTCCTCTTGTACCTACAAATTTAAGTATCCTAGCTTTTCTCTTATGCAGGCACAAAACAGTACCCATGGCTCAGTAACTTAAAACTGATTGTGTTTCCAGTCCGCCTTCTGCGCAAGACTGAGGTCTCATGTGAAAGGCTGACAGATACATTTCCTTATCCTGTCAAAATGAGCTTTAAGTTTCCAAGTAAAAGCAAGCAGAAACTGGTATCTCAGTCTTTTCAGGCTAAGTGGGTCATCTTCTTAGGCAACCGCACACTGTGACTTTCAGGGCTCCTGCAGCTGTGCAATATTGCTTCTCCATGACAGAGGCTCATTCCTTCTTTTATTGTCTGAAACCCTGCCGTGCTGCAGTGCCCAGGCACGCTGCTGCAATCATGGGTAAACTGAACAGACATGTTAAGCCATCCATTTAGGGTATGGTGACAAGCAGGATAAAATGTAAAACCCCGCTTCTTTGAAAAAACCCAACCTAATCAAACCAGAAAATGCACCAGCTACGTTATCTCACAGAAATAAAACAAGATGTATCTTAACATGTATGACTAGCACTTTTTGAAGTTCTTGTTATCCTAATTTAGATGTGTTCAGCTGTGCTTCCACTTACACACAGTCTTTTTTAACCAATGATGTTATTAATCAATGAACCAGCTCAAACGATGTTTGAGACTGCTATACTATCTTTATCCTCAGGATGTTGATTTTGTGTTCAAAATCAATAGGATGGAACTAAGTTTTATTAATTTTCACCAGTTTTAGCAAAAAAAAGGTATACTTTCTTCTGCAACGCCAGAGGAGGAACCATACTCTGTATTATTGTGTTGGGCTTTTTTAATGCTCACATCCCACCATGCCAAGCTCTTGAGCCACAGAAATTCTCCTGGCAGCAGTCTATTCAGATGTTGACTTAGTGATATTCACACACCCGTTCATGTGTGGGCAGAGAATTCCAAAGCATTGGAGCTGTGTGCTATGAGATTTTTATGAGGTTTCCTGTGCTTAATTTCTTAACATGGTAGCAATATAGTAGTTGTAATGTTACACAAAAATATCTGTATGAATATTTATCTGTAATTGCACACACAGGGAAACCACAAAGACAAACTAATTGAGCTGTGGGGAAATTAACTGAACATGATCTCTCTGCTCAAAGACTGAACAGTGAGACCCTAAATGNACATGGAAAGCTACCTGCTTTGAAGATCTATCACAGCCCACAGAGAGATTAAAAAAAAAAAAAAAAAAGAAGGAAAAAAGGTAACTCCCATCATTGTCTTACCTAAGAATGTGTTTGATATATACTCTGAGACCTGGTTGCCTGATCTGCTCATTTCAGATAGATGGGTTAGCTCCCGGTTGAGCATTCTTTTAAACTGGAAAACAAAGCAAAACAAAAAAGCACAAAGTTAGCAATCAAGTTGTATCTTGGTTAGGATGAGAAAATGCAGTCAATTTACAGTTGGAGAAAGGGTATGACATTAAGAATATGTACTAAAATATGATAATGATGAAAGCAAGAATCGCGTAACATTGCTCTGCTCTACTAACTTATTTGTGGGTTGGACAACATCATTCTTAACCTCCTAAAATACCCCATAGTAATTTAATTACTATTGCACAGGGTCCTACTAGTAACTTAAAACTGTAAGACGTACAAATACATACAAATAATTAATATTACTGTCTTTTTTTAATTTGGAGGGAAAATCATACAACTTCGTTTGCATAGGACCCCTTATCTACTCGGGCTTTCTTGTGCATTTTCTGCAATTCATTTTGTAGTATTTCACAATTTTCTTACCTCTCATCATTAATTTACTAAAATATACTTGACAGCACTGCCCAAAACCATCAAAATATCTTACTGATTTCCTACACACCAATATGAATAGAGGTAGGTTTTGTTGTCTGTGACTTAAAATCATTATACTGCATCAGCCCAATGACTTGACCATTCCATAATCTCAGAAAATTGTCAGTATCTGTATGAAACACTGGAACAGAAAATACCTATCTGCAGAAACACCTTCCTTTTCCTTCTAAGTTAGCAATTCACTCTAGGTGTTCATTCTAGCATAGAGGTGCATACTAACATCCCACAAAATGTGCAATTGATTAGGTACTCATCATTGAGCCTTTCTTGATTCCTTCTAGACTCCAGGGTTAAATGCTATCTTGTGGCACTGTGTTCAACCGGTTAAGTATATAATACACGTCTAGAATCTTATATGCATTTTCATTGACTATAGCTCTGCCTTAATCTTATCAATGAATACAATTCAGCAATATTTATTAATGATTCAAACAACTCTTGCCAATGTAAATTAGCATCTGTGATGACTGAATTTTGCCTCCCTGTGTGCCATCCTCTTATTTTGTTAGATTTGTCAGTCATCTTTTCTCTCTTAACAAAGCCAAATTATTTGTGCCATATTCAGAAACATTATTCCCCTTGTTCCAACAGTTATTACTATGTATTATATCAAACAATAGCTATCCTTAGTATATATCTGTATAAACATTCCTCTATGTTGAAAAGCAGTAATTTATTTTTCTATATGAACTAAAACACTGGACTAAACATTAACCACCTCCTTTCCATTGTACTGGAATCATCAAAGCCCCTTCTTCAAAGAGGCTTTGCACAGTAAAAGGTGTTATCTTCTTCCCAATGTCTTCTTAAACTACCAATTATTGTATTGCTTAGTGTGCCAAATAAAACTTAGCTTTAATATAAGACTGTAACCATTAGCCACTGCATTTTCCTGCCATCTTGACATATCATCAGCTCAGGAAGTTTCTGAGATACAAAGACTGAATCCTACTTTACTTATAAGCCAAAGGCTCAGCTTTGATCTCAGATACAGCCATGTACTAGCAAGCCTGCAACACATTTCTGAAAATTAGAACCGTACTGCAAATACAGCTGCACATTCTATGAACCACAGGGCTTACACATTCGGCACGAAACCGGTATCAGCTTCTACAGTTAGGATGTTTGCCGCCAACATCAAATGTTAAAAAAACAAATCAAACTTGCCAGGCAGTAAAGTGACTAGACCAAAAATCCTACAAGCATTTTTAAAAGCCTATCTTTAAAGTTTTTACATGCTTAAATCAAACTTGCATGTTTTTTCTTCTGTGCACACAAAGGTGAAAAACAGAATTATTTAAGGCAAACTGGAAGATCTCAGGGAATAACTTGTCTCCAGATGGTTACCAGAAGCTTTAAATTAAATATTGTGTATAGGAATCTTAATAAAATGTCAGAAGTTGACAAAATCACATTAACTTCCAGGCATGTCATCAGTATATCCATTATGGCTGCAATATAGTCCCAGCTAGTTCACTGGATCCCAACTAAAAAGGACCACGTATATCTGGTTGTTTCCTAGCAAACTCTTTTAGACAATGCCTAACTTTGCAATGCTGTTCTTGCTGCAGAGCAAGACGACCAGGTCACGTTCTGCACTTTGGAAAACGATCATCTGGCCGCCACTAATACATACTCTTCAGGAACTTTGCTTAAAATTTTCCTAGCTTTGAAAGGACAATGAATTGGTGTTTGTTTGCACTATGCTTTTTCTGCAGCTACCTGACTCAACAAACAGAAAAGATTTTTTATCTCCAAATCATAAATTTAATTGTGGGGAGTAGGTAGGGAGAAGGTTTGTTATTGCATACTGGGAATCATCTGATGGAATTATGGAGTTACAAATTTCCAAGTAAACTTTTCTTGTATGGATGTCTACAAGAAATGGAAGGTGTATGGCAGTCTTTTCCAATGCTATGCTCCCCACTTTTTTGATTCAAAGCCTTGTCTTCACACCTCCTACTGCTCCCTAAGTCACCAGAACATATAAGTTCAATGATCAGCATGAAAACTGCAGAACAGTTTGCATTGCTGCTGACAGTACAAGTTTCCCAGCTTCTGCAAGGCCCTCTGCTAACAGTAAATTCAACAGGAGAAGCCTTTGGCTTTGAAGAACCATAGCAGCATGATTTCCTCATACTCCTTCCCATGCTGCTGACGCCACAACAACAAAGCCTTAGTTGACATTTATTTTGAAAACATCTGGATGAAGATGTTTAAAGAACTGATTTGATTTTCTAATTACAAGACAAAGCCTTATGATCACCATCCACATTGGAACAGATTAAGTTGAGGACCATATGCAGATAGCAATTTCTGATGCAGAACAGTAACACTGTCTGAGAACATAAAATAAAAAAACGAAGAGAAATGAACAGTGATCAAGATGTTCAGACATATTTTTGATTATACCATATTTCAGTGTCTCTGTATGTCACTTAATCCTCTGATGTTTAATATGCATTTTTGCCTTGAAATAAAGTTATTTTTTTTTCTTAAGAAAAAAATAACCAAAACAAAAGCCCCTACATTTTCCTGGTTGCACCTGTTTCTCAAAGATTTCATTTGGGCCCAAATGCATCCATACATAGCTGCTGCTTGACAGTGCTAACTTTTCATATATTGATACATCCCTGAACAATGATTTTATGATGAAACTCTGCCTAACTCTCACACAGCTCCCAAAAGATTTAATTGCAAATCACCCAAGTTTCTGTTACATCTGTGAGTCAACACTGTCATCCAGTAGACACCTCTTACTTGCTTGAAACTTGGCTAGACTGTGCATACTGTCCTCTTAGAAAAAACATTTATCATTTTATTCAAAACAAGTCAAACAAGACATGACACCACCTTTTCACTAATAGGAAATGTCAAAGATAACATTGTAAATAATAATTTAAAAAATCTGAATACCATATATCCCAGTTGAAGAAAATCAATCATAATGCATCAAAACTACAGTTACTAATAAACATTTACCCCATATACTAGCATTATGATATTGTCAGCTCAGCATGCAGAGGAAGAAGAGGATTTTGGCTGACGTACGCATATATTGTATTCTACCTCAGAAAGAAACATTTTCCCATGTTAAGCCTAGGTATTATTAGATTGGAAAAATGACACATATATAGCCCTTTGGAATATCACAACCGTTGACTATAATCTAGAAAATTTCCCCTGGAATCAGACAGGTTATAAAATGTCCATTAAGCCAACTACACAGTTCTTCACTGCTGAATACTGATGTTACAGCAACAGAGTAGTATTATCTGAAAAATTCTAAAAATATTTCCCCCAACAGATTTTTTTTTTCTATTGATTTTAGTGACTTTATGTTCAGCATGGGGGAAAGGAGGGAGAAGAAACATGACCCACAACACAGACACAGACACAATATTGAAATAACATTAAAAAATATCCCAAAGTAATAAAACTACATGTACACTTTTACCTCTCCTGAAAAGCCTAGGAAGTCTGATAGAAGGAGAACCGTAATATAAGACAATAAAAGTGCCTATGTTGATGAGACAAAAATAGTTTCCTAAATAGTGGTCACCTCCAAAGCACAGGCTACAAATGAGGAATTGAGTTTGTTAGTCTAGGTCCCTCTGGGCTGAAGGCCAATGTGTGCAATCTCTGCATATATATTACTGCTGTCAAGCTAGGATAAATACATTTGAGATTTTGGAGAAAAATAGGGTACTTTTCTGATGTTAGCAAAGGTACATAGAAAAATTTAGACAAACTTTTGCAGTAACAATGTTCCCAGATGGCAATGAGAGCATTGCCACAATTTTGGAAAGACTTTGCAGCTATTCTAGAAAGATGACTTCAAGTTCAGCTCCAAAGACACTTCAAAGACCCAATTAGAGTAAATTCATACCCATTAAGAAGCTTTGACTCCATGCTTACTACATATTGGTTTTATTAATTACACTTTAAAACATTTCGCATTTACAGCATGAAGTTCTTGCTTCAGTAATAAAAGCTTAAGTAAATATGCAACCTACAGTTAGTGGTGCAGGGAGATCAACCATGCAGAACCACCCTTGCTGTAGATGTCCAGCCTTGCTAGGGCCTCTTCCAACTTTCCAGGCTTTTTGCTCCTGACCAGGTTACCTGCTGCATCTCAAGGACCATAAAGAAGCTGCCTCCTCTACAACCTTTGGCACCATCACAGAAGGTAATCTATGGACCAAAAGGCCCCATCCTTCCTGTCTTTCCTCCAATCCCAGTGGAGGCTGGAACTAATTCTAAAAGAAAAGTGTCAAGAGGACTGGGGCCAGACTCTCTTCAGAGGTGATCAGTGACAGGACAAGGGACAATGGGCACAAGCTGGAACACAGGAAATTCCATCTCAACATGAGGAAAAACTTAACCACTTTAAGGGTTCCAGAGCACTGGAACAGTCTGCCTAGAGAAGTTGTGGAATCTCCTCCTCTGGAGATACTCAAAACCCACCTGGATGCACTCGTGTCTAACCTGTTCTAGGTGACCCTGCTTTGGCAGGGGGTTGGACTTCATGACCTCTGAAGGTCCCTTCCAACCCTGACTAGGCTGTGATTCCAAAATGCACCTGGAGAACAGTCTGCACTCCAGAGCACCTTTTATTGCACTGGCTCCCAAGTCCACACCACCCAGTTTCAACCTTTTTGGCTGCCTCTTTACTATGTAGCATTTCTAAAGACTCACATGAATTGAATACATCCATGGAGCATTCATTTAACACTTGGAACATTAATATTACATGACTATGTTTTCTTTCGGAAATATCTATCAATCTTATTTTTAAAAGATGTTTGTAACTCAAAAAAGGAGTAAACTATATTATTTTACTGGATTTGGAAAGTCTTGTATTCTACAGAAACAAGACAATGAACTTAAAACAGGTCCGCCTTACAAATTAATGGAAGGCTTCTGTATATATTGCTTATCAATGCAACCTACCTTTGATTTTAGCAGCATTCTGAATACATAAGTTGCATTCTTGGTAAATATTTTGGTTTGAAGCCCATGTGTTTTAATAATACCAAGGTCACAGACTGGGTTTTATACATAAGCTATAGTCATATACCTATCTCTAAGTCTGGCATTGTAATAGTGGTGTCTATTGTTTAAAGGAAAGGTACTCAGTGAAAGCCAGGGGTACGTAACTACACGTGACAACCATTCTGTGACATATAATTAGCAGAAGATAATGAAGTACAGCCTGAACCATTACCGAAATGCACATATAATTAGGGATGTAAACATATATAATGATCTCTGAGACTACCACGTTTCGTTCTTCCTTAGAATTTCATAATACTAGAAATGATTGCTTTGAATGTCATAAAAAGCAGATCTTCTTTGCCTCTATTCACATGTTTCCTATCATGTGTGCACGAGTTCAAAAAGCACTTTACTAAAATTGTGGTCAAGTACTATGTAGCTTCTTTACTAAAATCATTCTCTCTACACAGTATAGGACACTGCCTACACAGAGGACATTTTTCTCCATGTGCAATCAGTTACTGCTAGCATGCTCTCTGTTGAACTTAAATCAGCAAAAAAATCTATCAATTTTAAAGGCTAAATAGTAAGAGTGATTTCCCCCCCCCNTTTAGACAAACTTTTGCAGTAACAATGTTCCCAGATGGCAATGAGAGCATTGCCACAATTTTGGAAAGACTTTGCAGCTATTCTAGAAAGATGACTTCAAGTTCAGCTCCAAAGACACTTCAAAGACCCAATTAGAGTAAATTCATACCCATTAAGAAGCTTTGACTCCATGCTTACTACATATTGGTTTTATTAATTACACTTTAAAACATTTCGCATTTACAGCATGAAGTTCTTGCTTCAGTAATAAAAGCTTAAGTAAATATGCAACCTACAGTTAGTGGTGCAGGGAGATCAACCATGCAGAACCACCCTTGCTGTAGATGTCCAGCCTTGCTAGGGCCTCTTCCAACTTTCCAGGCTTTTTGCTCCTGACCAGGTTACCTGCTGCATCTCAAGGACCATAAAGAAGCTGCCTCCTCTACAACCTTTGGCACCATCACAGAAGGTAATCTATGGACCAAAAGGCCCCATCCTTCCTGTCTTTCCTCCAATCCCAGTGGAGGCTGGAACTAATTCTAAAAGAAAAGTGTCAAGAGGACTGGGGCCAGACTCTCTTCAGAGGTGATCAGTGACAGGACAAGGGACAATGGGCACAAGCTGGAACACAGGAAATTCCATCTCAACATGAGGAAAAACTTAACCACTTTAAGGGTTCCAGAGCACTGGAACAGTCTGCCTAGAGAAGTTGTGGAATCTCCTCCTCTGGAGATACTCAAAACCCACCTGGATGCACTCGTGTCTAACCTGTTCTAGGTGACCCTGCTTTGGCAGGGGGTTGGACTTCATGACCTCTGAAGGTCCCTTCCAACCCTGACTAGGCTGTGATTCCAAAATGCACCTGGAGAACAGTCTGCACTCCAGAGCACCTTTTATTGCACTGGCTCCCAAGTCCACACCACCCAGTTTCAACCTTTTTGGCTGCCTCTTTACTATGTAGCATTTCTAAAGACTCACATGAATTGAATACATCCATGGAGCATTCATTTAACACTTGGAACATTAATATTACATGACTATGTTTTCTTTCGGAAATATCTATCAATCTTATTTTTAAAAGATGTTTGTAACTCAAAAAAGGAGTAAACTATATTATTTTACTGGATTTGGAAAGTCTTGTATTCTACAGAAACAAGACAATGAACTTAAAACAGGTCCGCCTTACAAATTAATGGAAGGCTTCTGTATATATTGCTTATCAATGCAACCTACCTTTGATTTTAGCAGCATTCTGAATACATAAGTTGCATTCTTGGTAAATATTTTGGTTTGAAGCCCATGTGTTTTAATAATACCAAGGTCACAGACTGGGTTTTATACATAAGCTATAGTCATATACCTATCTCTAAGTCTGGCATTGTAATAGTGGTGTCTATTGTTTAAAGGAAAGGTACTCAGTGAAAGCCAGGGGTACGTAACTACACGTGACAACCATTCTGTGACATATAATTAGCAGAAGATAATGAAGTACAGCCTGAACCATTACCGAAATGCACATATAATTAGGGATGTAAACATATATAATGATCTCTGAGACTACCACGTTTCGTTCTTCCTTAGAATTTCATAATACTAGAAATGATTGCTTTGAATGTCATAAAAAGCAGATCTTCTTTGCCTCTATTCACATGTTTCCTATCATGTGTGCACGAGTTCAAAAAGCACTTTACTAAAATTGTGGTCAAGTACTATGTAGCTTCTTTACTAAAATCATTCTCTCTACACAGTATAGGACACTGCCTACACAGAGGACATTTTTCTCCATGTGCAATCAGTTACTGCTAGCATGCTCTCTGTTGAACTTAAATCAGCAAAAAAATCTATCAATTTTAAAGGCTAAATAGTAAGAGTGATTTCCCCCCCCCNGACTGATCAAAATCCTTGAGAATATACTGTAACAGTTCTGCATTAGCAGAGACTGGTCACAATGACCTAATCGGACACAGTGACCTAACGAGAAATTTACATTTCTGTTAAAAAAATAAAATCTATTACAAGATTAGGTATTAAGCATAAGAGATTCAGTCAGGTGTGAATATAATGTTTAGCTATTTATTAGTCATTTAAACACTTGCATTATATGGTTTAGGAGAAATCAAGATTTGCTTTAAAACAGGATCACTTGGAACAGCTACTTTATGTCAAGCATAGGATGATGTTTCTTTTTCCTTTTTTACACACTTGGTAACAATTATAAAGGCAACATAATTTTTTTTAAGCATAAACACATAAATAGGGCTAAAACAAAGCCCAGACATGATTTTGTACTACGTGAATTTCAGTTTTGTATGTTGATAGGCATATTGATTTAATTCTTCAGCGCAAAACTTTTCCATAACAGAGAAGGAAGCTTATTTAATTCCATTTTCTAGCACTATTGCAGTTTCAAGTTAATTCACAGCTGCTCTTCATAATAATGTAGATCAATATTACAAGATGACTATTTCCCGTGCTTTAATCAATAAGCTGTGACACACACAGAGGCTAGCAAAAAAATGCTGCTGGAAGATACTGTTGATAATTTCACATTTCTTCAGCTAATAAAACCAGTACGGTTGTGCAGTTACCCATTATCCTCAGCCTCTTTACTCGTGCTCTCTCCTATTGTATTGTATCTCAGTTTTGAGGTTGGTGGGTTGTTTTATTCTTTAAAATCTTTTAATGTCTAGAAAAAACAGTTTTGTTTTCTAAAAGGAAACAAAAATCTTCTGAATTTCTGTGGCTTCAGGCTTGGTCTGATTATCTATTGAAGCAACATTATTTTAAAAGTCCCAGCACAGCTTCTACGAAAGACTCTATACTTTGTAGTTCATTCTCACTGCTGAACAAAGGCTTGCTTTTATGACTTCTTTACTTTATATTCATATTACTCATAAGTCATATCACCCCAAAATACTCAGGCTATCCAGTGATCATACAGTCATGCATCACATATCAAAATTCTTAAAAGGTAAAGCAAAATCCTACCTTTATGTAGCCCCAAGAAACTGAGAGTAAATAGTTTGCCTCAGGCATTTTTGATTATTTTTTTTCTATACTACCAATCTAAGCTAATCAGTTCTTTGCTATCTGATACTGCAAAAGACTTCCAAGAAGAAAGATTCCTTCTCTTCTCTAATTCTTTTTGCTGATCTTCAGGTTCTCAGCAACTGTGTGCACAGGAGGCATACTGAAATGAAATCCAACCGTGTGGTCTTCTGATTGTATAAATGCCATTTGTAAAACTCCAAGCATTCAGAGGCAACGTTGAAGAGACATATTGTACGAGCTGAAGAAATATCTGAAGAGCTAGGGATATGCATATTTCCTGAACACCAGGACTTAATGAATAATGTATGTCAAGATGCTCAGCTGCTGGAAAGCCTTGCTCTATCAACAGCTACCAAATAAGGAGCTGAAGGGGAAGCCACAAGCAGTGCCGGTAATCCCTCCCATAGAGCCTAACTAGCAACCAATAGCATGTCACCCTAAAAGATATAAACCTGAAGGACTGGTGACATGATGTATGATAATATGATAATTTCCCATTGGCCAGCACTGGGGACTCTCCTGGGCACGGGGTATTTCTTTTTCTTTTTTCTTTTTTTTTTTTTTNTTTTTTTTTTGTTAACAACAAATGGCATTTAATAATGGTATCCACGCCTGCAGCATTCACACTCCATTCAAAAATAATTGGGTTAAGATCTCCTCATTTCAGCAGCATTCACGATCTCTCTTCAATGGGTGCGCCATCCAAGCAGTTAAAATTAGTACTGTGTATATCCATGTGGGCTGCCTGGTGGTTTTAATTTTTCATATGGAAGGGAAGTATATTTAGAGGTTTTTTGAAGAAAACCCAACAGAAATACAGCTATGGGATTTCAGTCTGTAACATGCTGTAACAATGAAAATGTTTTTCAGCTTTTATGCTGTCTAGCTTAAAAACTGATCTACTTAGACCACTGGGCCAGTCTTCCAGTTTTTACTGCTTTTTTTTAATTATTTTTTTAAGAGGTAAAAACAGTTATGGTTAAAATAAAGTCATGTGTCTAGCAATTCCCAGTAAATGTTAAGTTTCCATAGAGAAGTCAGAAGTGAAATAATGAGTCCTCAAATTCTCACTGTATTTATTCAACTTTTGCTCTTTCTGCCTTGGCAGATTAATATAATCAATTACAGCTATACATCATTGGAAAAAAAAAAAAGGGATTAATTGAAAGTGGAGCGTGTCAGTAAGCTGACTCAGAGCATTAAATAAAATATCCCACCATCTGCCATTCAGACACCAAAACTTGAAAGCAGAACGCATTATCTTGCACTATTCTGAGCACAGCATATGCACTACTGCGGCAAATTTCTGAGTCTTTCTGTACCAAAAGAAGGGAGAGTTTCCCAATATGACAATGGCCAAAAGTCTGAGGACAAGCTGAATGAGGCGCAGTGCTAAGCCTAAACCCACACTGCTGATTCACTGGAAGATGCTGACCAACAATGGTCACAGGGGAGGTTTTGGCTGAAGTAGTTTCAACTTCTCTGGGTCATGATACACAGCAATGTCAGCAACACTAAGTGCTTCAGAAAGAATCGAACCTGCAAAAATCAATGGGGTAAAATATATTAACAAACTTCTTCCTCAGAGGAGAGAACAGTATAGTAAAGTGACAACTGGATACAGTCATCCAGCAGTTCTGTATTTTCATATGGAAAGCATATGGTTTTCCTTAAAATAGGTATAAAAAATCCCATGTGAATGAACACACTGCTGATGCATTTTCTGCTAATGTGCAGTTACATCTTTTCTGGATCTGTACACTTAGATGAATATAAATTAAGTTTTGAAAACAGACCTGAGTTACTGGAGACTCAGCAAAAGATGAAAGTAATCTAAAAAGCACTCCTGGAAAACACTTCTTGCAGTTCAGCTTTGTAATGTTGAACATAAAGCTTGTTTACATCTGTGCTGCATTGTTTCCTAATTACCCGCAAGAGAGCACTGCTGCCACCTACCCAGCATCAACAATGTGAACTGAAAATATGCTGCACCCCTTCAGAAAGCAATTTCAATTGTGACTTAGAAAATGCTAAAATAATAGCCAAATACATACATTATGGCTACTTAAGAAGTGAAGCATATGGGTATGAAAGTTTGGTTGCAGTAGGTAGTACGGAAAGACACTGGACAGCCAAATTTTTAGATCACTTCCCTTGCATTGTTACTTTCAAGCCTGGTTCCTACTTATTAACAACTGACCCCCAAAGCACAGAACTTGTTTCAGACACGAAATATTTAAAATGGCTGTTGTGTAAATTACAATAGTCGTTTAGTTACTTAGCGTGTCTAAAAACATCATCCTTCAGTTTTTTATTCCCCATCAACATATGAGACAAAGACAAATCCCGAACCGTTTCTTAAGCAGGTCTGTAGGATTTATTGAAGGATGGTATTTACAGAGCTATCAGCTAGGTGATTTTCATGTAAAAGCATGAAAAATAATTTTCCTTCAATGAACAGATATGCTACAATAATTAATTTTAGCTGCATTTTAACTCTGCCGGTAATAGGAAATTACACCTGATATTGACATCTTATTACTAATCTCCATGATTTTTTTTGGATCCCTAAACTCAGCCTCATCAAACTACCGATTGCTGAGATATAGTTTACTAGTTTGACTTCGCTGACTGAGAAAGCATGCCATCTGACTTTGGCTACATGTAAAATTATGACCTTAGAAATTCACAGTAGGGAGATTCACACCAGCAGTAATTTACAGGAATCATTTTGGCTGATTTTCATTGTCAGTTCCCACGCTGGAATGAGTAAATAACTAGTTTTAGAGGAGGTTACAGCAGATAGATAAGTGCACAGCAAATAGCTGCCACACACAACTAAACACCTAGAGTAATTCAAGATAAGAAAAACGTAAGTTAGAAGTCAGTGGAAATCCAGCAACGTGAAAGGGAAATTCTTGTTTTCACACACACATGCATCCGTGAAGATAAAAAATAGGGGAATAAAAGAATAGTGACATTTTCAACAGTGGTTCCAATCAAGAAAATAATATCAAAATGGCAAAGATGTAATTAGAAATGTCAGTAACTGAGTAACAAAATAATTTAGAAAAAAAAAAAAAAAGTTTTTAAAGGAGCATTGTTGTGCATTTTGAAAGAATCAAGACAATGACCTTGAAAGGCAGAAAGATGAAGAAGTCCCTTAATAGCCACAGGAAATGTTTGCCATTATTTAATCAACAAGCCTGGTCAAGTTTCTCCACAGGAGTCATAAAAAGAAGTGGCAGAGATCCCAGGAGCTGTGATGTTCAGCTTTAGTAAATTTTGAGAGACTGCAAAAATGTTAATTTTGTGCCAATTAAAATTTGTAAGCAGGATGGCTGGGCACCTTCAGGTTGTTTCATAAAACATCAGTCGAAGGTAAAATAATGGAAAAACTGAAATACATGTATTCTAGGCATTTGCCTGATAAAGAAAACTAAGAAATAAGAATGTAATTAATGCTACTCAATATCGTTTCATATTTTTGAACATGTAATATCCTTGGATTGTTGTAGAGCATTTGATTTAATACTGCATAATATTCTACAACAGCACTCCCAATGTTGAGAGAGAACTTATTAAATGGGTTAAGAACCTGCTTATTGACCCATTTCTAACAACCATCAACAGGCTGTCTTCATCTAATGGGGCAGTTTTAAGCCAGGATCATCAACACCTGTGATTATTTTATGTTATTCATCTTCTTAATAGGTGATCTGGAATTAAGTCACTAGTATGAAAATGTCAACTGTGTGAAAACCTCCAAAGAAAAGAAAAATTGGGGGAGAGGAAGGGGAAAGAGGGGGCAAATAAACTGTGAGGATGTGGAAGTCATCACCAGCAGCCTCATTTTTTAGAATGTTGATACCATTCATATAAGCTACAGTTGAATATAATTGCAAAGATAGCTGGCAATAAGGGAAACAGTCTATGAATACAAATCATAGAATCATAGAATGGTTTGGGTTGGAAGAGACCTTAAAGATCGTTGAGTGGCAACCCTGCCATGGCAGGACACCTTCCACTATAAGAGATTGCTCAAAGCCCATCCAGCCTGTTCTTGAACACTTCCAGGGATGGGGCATCCACAGTTCCTCTGGGCACCTAAGCTGTGAGGGTGTTGAGACCTATCACCTATAAACCACCGTAGAGCATACAGACTAGACCTATGGAATACAAGACATTCAGGGAAAGCTGATCTGAGATCCAGAACAGGACTCCTGATACAGAAACATATTCCTGACAAGGAAGAGGATTACATCCTCAGCAACCTGGGAGAAACCTGGATCCTCTGAAATAAAGTATCTACGTTCCCTTCTGGCTCCAGTTAGTAAGCAAAGATTCCTGAATGTTCCGTCAACAGGGAAGTCAGATGGCAACATTTCAAGCTGGAGGAAAAGGATGGGAAGACTGAAGGGCCACTTCATTGATTCAGTTACAGTACTTTTGAACTTCCCCACAAGACATACGATCTTGGTCTTTCCTTCCACAGGTCAGTGATGGGTAATATGGGAGTTCCAGCAGAAACTTGTTTAGCTTTGAGGGAAGGAGAACGGTGCTTTTTAACTCTCAGCTGCAAGCTCTGGATTTACTGTGAAGAACCTAAGAACTCAGAATCTAAGAAGCTAAGAACCTCAGAGAGATGTCTGAGCATCAGTGAAGGAACTGGTCACAAACACAAGACTGTTTCCATGGCACTAGCCAACTCTGTCTGACGTTTATGCTGGCATGTACCCTAGCAGAAGGCCTTCCCACAAAATGAAAAGTCTGCTCAGTGCTGGAAGACCACAGCAGAAAAGAATGGTCATTTCATCCAGGAAGTGAGGGCCTGTGGATGTCCTCAACCCAGACAAAAAACAGAAGTCTGGAGGAAGCAGCAGGACAGCTAGGGATGAGGAAACTACGCCGCATCACTCAGACTCACCAAACTTCTCTGGGTTCCATCTAAGACTCCCTGACTGGAAGGAGAGAAAATTTAGAACTTAATTGATTAAAAAAAAAAAAGAAAGAAAAAATTTTCAAGTACAAGGAAATCATTCCAGCTGCTGCAAACAGCTGTCACAGACCAAATGAGCAGCAAGGGTAGAAACAAAGTTGGGTCTTATGCTGACATCAAGAAAAGATGAACTCCATTGGTGGCCAAGAACTGATGGCTGCCTGAATGGAAGAAATTGGAAGAAATGGAATGAATTGGAAGAAATCCCTAACTGTTCTGAAGGAGTCTCTGCTTTAAGGACCCAACTGTAGCATAATTACGCAGCTTTAAAAAGGCTTTCTTGGCAACCTCCTGCTTGTCAGAATTACATTCATTAAACACGACAGAATAGCCTAAGTGGTATCATTATTTAGATCTTTTTATTTGGGAATATATAATTCTCATGCTTCAAATATGAGAATTTTATGTTGCAGAGCATAGTGAGATGACAATGGTTTTCTGAACTATTTTAGGAGAAATATGTAAGTAAAGTCCAGGAGCTGAGTTGTTTAATAAAGAGTTAGGTTCCTATATGCTTTCTTTAATTAAAAAAAAAAAAAAAAAAAAAAAAAAAAAAAGATTTTTTGAAAAAATATAAAATTA
>VZRU01013386.1:57279-72580 GCA_013398155.1 Pedionomus torquatus
ATGAGAGAAAAATGGATCCGGGTGTGGTGACAGCTGCAGTTATGACAGCAGATTTGAGGAAGTGGTCACTTTACAGAAAGCAGTAATAAATAGCGCAGGTGGTTACCTTTCTATCCCTCTTGGCAACTGACAGAATCAATTGCGTAAATCCCATGGTTTCATCCATGAAATTACTGTTATGGTCAGTACCTGATGTGAACAGAAGGCTTTTCAAGGTTTGCCCCAAAAATGACGTTAAAATACTTTACCTTGGACATATATATAACTCTCATCCCATTAGAAAGCCATAGGTATCATATTTTTATGCATGTAAGTATATATCTACAGCATATTGATACAAACATACTATAAGTACCCATTGCAACTATGTAGTGATAGGACGAAGGGGACTGGTTTTAAATTGAAAAAGGGGAGATTTGGATTAGATATTAGACTGTGAGGGTGGTGAAAACCTGGAACAGGTTGCCTGGAGAAGCTGTTGATGCCCCATCCCTGGGAGTGTTCAAGGCCAGGCTGGATGGGGCTTTGAGCAACCTGGTCTGGTGGGAGGTGTCCTTGCCCATGGCAGGGGAGCTGGAACTCAATGATCTTTAAGGTGCCTGCCAACTCTAACCATTCTATCATGCTATTGATATCAGCATATTTCTCAACAGACACTAAGGTGTTTTGCTCGAAGTTTCTCTCTACGAAGATGCTGGCACACAAACCTAATGTGGGTGCATCTTGCACTGCACATGAACTCCAGGAATGTGGAGCAAACTGAGATTTCATATGTTATTATTTCTGATATCTACTTGATATGTAAATATCCATCATATTTACGCAAGCTTTTTTAATGACATACTTTTATCACTATTACTCCTCCAACTAACTTTGCAGTGAATGATATAACATGCATCTTTCAAAACAGCTCTCAAAGAAGCACAGAATACCACCACAAGAGGGCCATAACCTGGACAGATTTATAATGACTCATTGCCTTACAATACCTGGCAGGTATTTTTTTGCTTGACAATAATTCTCGTTTTTCATAGAAACAATACTTTGGATGGAGAAGTGGAAAATAAAATAGAAGATTTATATCACCTTCAGGACTTGGCCAACACACCTTTTACACAATCTGCTCAGGCTTTATTATGACCACATATCAGAACCAAACAGTTCGATACTCCATCAGGAGACCCACTCTCTGGCCCTCCAACTTCCTCTTAGAAGGCTCTCTTAGAAGAACAGAACCAAGACCTATCACATATGGAATGGAAAAAAACATATAATCTGCTTCCCTTAAGGTTACTGTTATGTAAAATGTATATCTATGGTGACCTGTGCAGGACAGTGAAATAACAATTCCTGAATCAAAATAAGAAAAAAACCTTCACAAGTGGATAATATATAAAACATGGGACAGAAGAAAAAGATTACTTCCTCCTTAGAATTGCATCCTTGGATGGCAAAGCAACTCAGTCGCATTAGTCACATTCGTCCATTTTTTTCTTAAGAGACTGCTGTCGGGGAGGATCTGCTAATGCCATTTTTGGCCTTTCTCCTCATTTCTTTCCTTTACAAATATCCATTCCTGTCCTGGAAGCACCAACGACCCAGCAGGCAGAGCACTCCTTCACTCCTTCCCCTTATCTGAAAATGAAAACGCATCCTACTCTCAAATGTCTCCAGCCAAAGAACAGTGAGAAAGCTGGGTGGAAATCTCAGCCTCAGATACTCAGCCACACAATTTAGCTTACACCATATTTTGAGTTTCATTGAGCTGTCATTTCTTTTTCATGCTTTGAATCTGGACATTTTCCAAACAACATACTGATACCCTCTCCGCAATTGTTCAAGTGCAATCCCTGCCAAAGATGCTTTGTCAGGGCAACTAATAAGCAAAACTAGCAAGTTTTGCTGTAAGTGGAGTCTCAGTGCTTCTCTTGTCTTCCTCAGCAGTAAGCTCCTACGCTTTACAGACAACTCAGTGTGCTTTATAAAAGCAAAGAAGAAAAAATAACCTTGAAAGACAGTGTGATTTATCAGGAAAATCATCTCCTTCACACGGCTACGCCTGCCTCAGTGCAGCTGTGCAGAAACATTTAAGGCATTTAAGAAAAGGGTAAACATGTCAGAGGTACTGCAAAGATACAACACTTCAAAAAGCACCTAAAATTATGCAATACCAATGTTGAAGGAATGTCCTTAATAAAAAAATACTGTGCCACGGAGATGTTCATGCTCTTAGCTCCAGCTAACCACCCATGCCCTTCGGCATAGGAATTCCTTGTACGTGTTATCCCAGCTACAGCAACTGCAAATGCCTTTTCTACAGTTTATTTGCATAAGTAAGATTTACAAGCTACATCGGTGTTAACGCCTCATAAGGATACTTGTGTTATGGGATAAGAACACAGTGAAGTTTAAGCCTTTTCCAAGACAACTTGTGCTAAAACTATAAAGGTATTTGCAGTAGAGAAATTCTAGAGGTGATTTCTAATATCAAAATGCTCCCCTGCAAACACGTACTTTGTCATTTAAATACCATGAAAAAGAGAAACAGGAATTTTTTAAAAAATGTATTTGTAGGAAATCCTAACAGTTCCCTTCTTACTGAATGGAAAAGATTTGGCTTTCAACATATCCAACAAAGTTTCTTCTAGTTCTTATCTAATTAACATTTACCTAGTTAACGCTGGCAGCCATGTCTGACAGACACAGTAGGTTAAAAATATGAGTAAAAAATTCCAGTTTACAAGGAGAAATGCTGCACTTATACCTTGATCACCTCACAGATCTCATGCAATCCTCAGGCTGTTGCTCACAATTTAAAGCTATCCAAAAGAAAAGACTTCTTCAGTTTTCCCCTCCTTTTGTCATTTATGAAGGTTTTTCCTCAAAATGAATACCAATTTGGGCTAAGAAACAGGTCTGCAATAAAAGGAATATAAAATGCAGAACCATCTGAATGACTTATTTGTACTTTTATACAAGTGCATGTGTGTGTGTGAATGCACCCTGCAAGTAAATATCTATCCCATAAATACCTAATGTAGCATAGCCACAAAAGAGGTTTGTATCCACCTTATGCGTTTTCGCAGATAGATATGTCTGCCTAACAAGTGTGCAAAGAGGAGCAACACTTCACTCACAGAGCTGTGATAGTACACTCACCCTAAGACTGATACAACTATACCAGCAAAGAGTAAGCTTTCCATGTATCGCCCGTTTCATGCAGAAAACCGGCTTGCTATGCAAGGACAAAAAACAGCTTCACTGGTATTGCTGAATTAACCTTACTTCTCCTGTAACGTGACATTCTTATTTTAATGAGGTGTTCCTACTGTAGACCTGGCCAAGCACATGCTTTAACAGTTCATCAGAAATCTTCTTGAATGGTTGCCATTTCATACCAAAAGAAATGAGTCTTTTAATCATCTTTTTTAAAGCTACAGTCATGCTTAACATACACATCATTCCTGTGAAAAAGCAAAACTTAAATATGACTTTTTTCCTTATTCTAATATATACGAAAATGAAATAGGAACTAAACTACTTCCTATCCTAAATACTATTCCTTAGTTTACAAGAAAAAAATGAGATAAGGTAAAAGCTATCCTACAACAAAAAGGAATGATACCACAGACAAGAGCAGAGAGTTGTGGACTTAAAAGTGACTACTAACCCTGCAACAAGCACAGTTCTGTGCCACTCTGATGTAACTGACTTAGCGAGTGCCTGTAAATCATCCACAGGAGATACCAGCATTTTGAAAGAAGACTGCAGGTTTCATGCAATTTCGTTGGTTTGGGCTCCAGTTTTAATAAACCATGGCTGTTGTACTCCTAACTAAAGCACATGTGATAATGTCATGAAAAGATTCAGCAAGGGCTATTCACTAACATTCACTCCAATGTGTCTTTCCTCCCTTTCGTCTGATTATTTACTTAGAAGTTTTAACCATGCTCCAAATCTCTGCAGATTCACAAGAAAGTTAAGCTCTCTCCATCCAGAACAGGAGAAACAACCAGCCTCATCCATTACACTCTTGTCTCATGCATAAAGGGAAACAAAAACATAATTTTTTAAAATTTTATTTTATTTTTTGTGTCCAAGTGAATGCTTCACCCCAATGCCCCTAGACCAAATTAAGGAAACAAGCATGAAACCCAAGTGGTTTCCAGTCCTACAGTAAGGCATACTGTGAGGCTGGGTTTACTGCTACACGAGAGAGGTGGAGACACGATAACAAAACCAGGCCAAAGGCAGCTCTGTAATTTCCTGAACTGCATACTTACTACCAGTGTGATTTAAACCCCTCTTAGAAGAAGTCTCAGTGTTTGCATGAGGAAGCTCAGGGTATATTTGTGTTTCCTTACTCGGTGTCCACTGATAAACCAGTAATTTGCCTCTTATCCCACACACAGGATCTGAGCATCCTTTGGGGTGCCCACTTCTTGGGCAGTGGCAGCAGTGTGCCCTGGGGTGCTGCTGCGTCCGGATCAGGCAGAGCCCTCGCTCTGCTCCATCACCTGGCACTGAGCTCTCCAGCTGGGGATGTCTGCATTCCTGGCTGGGGTTTGGCAGGTTCAGACCAGGCCAGGCTGGGGAGGCATTGGTCGAGTGCTGGTAAGGACAAGTGACACACCCACGCCTGATGGACGACACTCCTTGCTGTCCCATGCCAACACAGATGTGTTCCTTTGGGTTTGGCAACCCTGTTTAACCTTGCAATGGAGCACAGTGGGCAAGTGCTCAGACTGCTGTAGTTGGGCAGCAACCAACAATGGAGAGACAGCTGAAAAATGGACTGTTAGCATCTTTCATCTCTGGCTACTGCAGTTCCCATGTAGCCCATCATTCATAATATAGACAGGAGGGAACATACAAAGGACTGGACTTGCTCTCTTGGAAACTGAAAGCATGAGATACAATGACTGAGGGTCAGGAGATGCAACTGGATGCCTGGTTCTTCCACAAGCGTGGATCTGCAGGATCACCCTATCCTGTGAACATTCTGCTCCTGCCCACCCCACACCGTGGACTGCTGCAAGATGGGACATTAACCCAAAATTACACTCATGCTATGTGGCACACATATCCTCCAGGCTGGAGTTGGTTCTCACCTCGCCAGCTACGAGCACAATGGCTACAATCAGGAGGTGCCCCTACACAGCTGATTTTCCACTAAGTTTAATTCTGCACTCAGTTTTTTGTTTAAGATTATCTCCCTTCACACAGTACATAGGAGTTATGTATGTATGCATTTCTCACTAACTTTGTAGAACCAGATTTCAGGTGAGAAGCACTCTTTCAGTAATTTACCTTTTTTTCACAACATTCTTGCATCGTTCACAACAGGTTGCTCAAACGTAGGAAACATTTTTATGCTAATCCTTCTAGAAGAACAGATAGTATGGAATATACAAGGAGGTATCAAGGTTTACTTACCACATTCAAGTACTCACTTCTCAGTAATGCTGCTGTGGGTTGCTCCTTTGCAATCTCAGTTTGACAGAGCACTAACAGATTTTATTGTTAAATCAATATTTCCTTTGAAAATGTTGAAACGTGTCTTGCATTTAGTCATTTCCAGTATGTACTGTAACACCATACAGTAATCACCTTTTGTAAAAATCTCTGTTATTCATGGACTATAACCAGTGAATGTTTTATATTTAACAAATAGTTAATGTACATCAGTAGTGCATTAACTAATATGCTTTAGCTTTGATAATTTAGGTTCCTTATGAATTTCTATAGCACAGCATTAAAGATAATTTCACTCAAATGTACGACTTCTGTTTAACCAATGATAACACACCATTGCATATTTTCTTTTCAGAACACTAAACTGTAACAAATCATGACATTCATGCAAAATCTGAAACCATAGGAAGACTAAGAATCATGAAAATTACATCACATACCGGAAAGTGATTAGGTCCCACTAACAGAAGAAAAGTACATTACCAGATTGGAGTATATTCTCTGATGAACTTGCAATAGTGATACAAAATACACAGTCATTATTCAAGTAAACGACTATTAAGCTTTCGTTATTAGTAGGTATGTTGTCAAGAAACAAAATATTTTTCATATTTCAGTCCTCTTAAATAGATACTTTTAATTTGCTATAAAAATCGTCCCTAATTTGTAAAACATCTTAAAAATCAAACAAAACCAAAACTCTAAATACACATCTTTATCTTTAGCTTGCATTTTTATTCTTAAAAAAAACAGCCTAGTAAAATTTGGTTGCTTTTTGCCCATTCACATGTTTAGAGTAGCTGGAAAATCTCTGAGCAGCTCACAAAACACTGCGTAGACCTTTGCAGATTCAGAAAGACATCAGTCTACCCGTTTACATGGGGGCTCACCCACATGCACAAGCCCATTTTTGCCATGGGGAGGACAGAAAAGCTAAAAGAGCTTACAGCATGCAATAAATTAAATTTCCTCCAACCTTCCAAACCCCCTACTTAACAGCTGATTTTACCAACTCTTTATCGAAGAGATAATGGTGCTAAATAAAATCAGATATGGACTCCATCCATACCCTGATGAAGTAAAAGTAAAGACTCTAGCTCCAGCAGGCCTTAGATCTAGTTGAATAGTGAACAACCTGTTCAAATGCCCCCAGCATTTGCCAGGCAATGGGAGCTATGCTCTACTATCACCTTCCAGTCCTCCAGATGCCATACTTCTCCTCAACGTCCAAACCAGAGAACAAACCTGCAAGGGTATAACAAGTGTAATTAATCTGTACAGGACTATATAGTTAACTAGGGAGTTTATGTCTTGTCTAAGGCAGGATGTAACATTTGATAACTCAGTGAATATTAAAGTTAATTTTCTTACTTCATCAGACTGATATCTATCCTATGAATTAATGCTTAATTTACTGCTATGTGTGTAAAAGGCCTATTCCTAGCTTTTAAAAACCAAACATGCTGCTGATTTCTTTTGCTGTTTTCTCAGCAGGCATGAGGTGACGCAAATTCCCAGTATTGCCTAGTCCACTGCAAGCACAACACATACTTTTCCCGACTAGAACAAACATTTGCCTTGCCTATTGTCCAGGGTATCGCTGTATTAATCACCACATATTAAAATAACAGTATAAACACATAAAGTCCCAGCTCTTGATTAGGAAACTTTTCAAGAGCAAAAGGACTATGAAGCAAAGCTGAGCTATTTGTCCAAGCCTGCAAACAGACTCTGTGAAGTCCCCTGGTAGTCAAAAGGTACAAGTCAAAACAGATATTATCACTTCCAGAGCTGCCACCTCCGAGCCCGTGAGCAAGCCAACCAGCCAGCCAAGAGGCAGCGCGGGTCGGTGTGACTGTCCCCCTTATACAGAGCTACGTGCAGCAGGAAAAGCAAGAGACCATCGCCAGGCAGGACGTGGGGTGAAAAGACAGATTGGGGAACAGATAGATTTGTGCAGAGCATGCTCTTTCACAGCAGCCTAGATACTGCAGAGGGAACCAAAAGAAGAAAATAAAGCCAAGCACCAGATAACTCCTCCCTCATGAGCAATTAAGGCACAGTTTCAAACTAAAGCAGACTATTCAAGTGATGGGGTGTAACAAGATGCAAGACCAACACCTGTCCTCTCATCCTCCACTTAGGTCAGTGAGGCAGCTTTAGCTTCCTATAACTAGGACACTTTCCAAGCTCTGACAATAATTGCAAGAACAAAAAAAAACCTAAAGCCCCTGTGTACATCAGCATGCTTTTATTTTTACCACATCTGTAACCATCAAAAAGACACATGAGCACAGCAATATTATCTATGTGGAAAGACAAAAAATCCACCACAACATATTTACCAAATTATTTTTGTTCCTGCAGTTCTACTTTATCCCAACAGTTTTATGTTTTGCATTGTTATATCATTTCTATAACCAATCTATCTTGCACAACCCTGTGAAACAAAGATGAGTTTACAGACCTGTATTCCTGACCACCAAAGAAAAATTGTTACTTAAGTTTTAGCCCCCAAATGTCAAGATTTGTTTCTGCAGAAGTTTTCAAGAGCACTCTTTCTTCTTGTACTTAAAATATAGTCAGTCCATCTCAAAAGTCAAGTTCTATAAGCAGGGAGGTACTGAAAGCTGTGCTAGAAATGCCAGGCTCTGACTACACGTCGACCAGCTTCATCTTCACAGTGATAAACTTTAAGTGCTCCCCTATAACAAAGCCAGTGAAACCTTTTCAGCAACAACCAAAGAGAGGTGCAGAAAATCCCTCACAGCTAGAACTGTTTTCACTGATGCTAAGAAAAGAGGAAAAAGCAACTAATTACCAAATTATCAAATGAAATCTTACCTGGGTCCAGTATTCAGACATACAAAACTTTGGCCATGCTTCATAGTACAAGAAAAACACAGTCATTTTATTGAGAAATCTGAGTTCTGGGCTTTAAGGTCCAAAGAGATATTCTATGAATTGTCAAATAGTTCATCACATTAGTATTTCTCAGGAGTAAATGTGCTTATAAATTTTCCAGCTAAATTTTCATTGACAGTGAAAAATAATTTCATTTAAAGACACCCTTACATACTTAATTTCAGATTTTGGTTTTTTAGCTGTCTTCTTGCAAGTAGTGTGTTTCAGAAAACCTCTGACGTGCACATACAGAACAGCTTTGTAAATCCAGCAAAGATACTTTCTGGCTTCTTGTTGAGCCACACTAAGCCTGCATTTACTCCAAAATGGCACCCTCATCTCTGCTTGTTGCTATGGCTACACAATACGTCAGGCTTGCACTTTTTTCTTTTTTTTTTTCCCCAGACCTGTTTGTTTATGACAGGCCTAGGTGCTTCCTATTATGGTGCCTGCATCAGCAGAGCGTGCATCCGCAGCAGCAGTGGTGGGAGCTGATCAGCATGCAGCTGAGGACGGAGATGCTGAGGAATCCAAGCATGCTCCCTGCAACACCTCACAGAGGCTGCTTCCAGACGCCTTATGTGGCATGCAAATAGCCCATCCAGATCTGGCGGCAGAAGTCCCTTCTACTCTAGTTCTCTGTGGCAGCCCAAACTGAACATGGGTGAGCTAAGGCTAAGAAGGGAGAATCCCAGGGAACCACATGTTTAGAAAGCAAAAGAAATACTGCATTTTGGAAGGTCTCAAGTACTTCTCTGTCCCCCCCTGGCTCTGAGATGCTGCCATCGAGCATCAAAGTGGCAAGCATTTTAATTCATGTAACAAAAAGACAATACAAAACATCTTTACAAACCTGCTCATCATTAACTTTCAAACGTATTTCTAGTACGTCATAGCTTGTTCCATTCATTTCAGCTGCTGAACTGAAAACATTTTGCTTGTTTCATGTATGAAAACAACATGAAACAGTATTATAGGGGAGATCCCGTTGGCCAAAACCAAAGGTAAAGTAACTCTCACACAACCCACGCATCACTTCTAATGTATCACAGCTTACACATCATACAGCAGGAAACAAAGACAGCAATGCCACGTTTGTGGCAACAAAGCTTACCAACAATAGCCAAAGATTCGTGATAGTGCTGACATACTCCACAACACCAACTACCTGCAAACCCAGCAGCAGCAAAGCTTAGAGGCCAGTCACTACCCTTCAAAATCCTTTGCAGAAGCAAACAAAGCAAAACTTTTTTTCTCAAGAAAAAAAAAAGGAAAAAAAAAAGAAAAAAGTTATAGAATCTTCAAAAAGTAACAGTTCAAATGTTCCTTGTATTTTTCATTACTTGTCACAGCACCAACAAAGTTTGGTATATATAAGTGTAGACAACATGTTAACTGCTCAAAAGATTGCATGTGTAACAAGTCTATTTTCTAGTTCATCTTGTCCATTTTTCATTAAAATGTGCTCAAAGATGCTCCAGTCCACAACAACCTACATGAAAGCCTACTTTCAGTTGTTCTTTCTTGCTCTATTAATGAAAATACCTTGCTATTTCTTGTGCTCTTCGACTAACCTCTATTGTGCCTTCTGCTCACCCTTCTTTCCTGCTGGAGTTGCACTACTTTTACAGTGTCTCAAGGATGAAGTTTGTAGAAACAATACTGAAGAGCACAACCAAAATGTTACTTTGGATGTTTCTCCTTTCTTCAATCAGCTCAGAAAACTAACAACTGCTTCCTTATGTCAGCACATACTCATGAACCCTATCCTCTCTTTGCAAATACTACTCTTCATTTAGACCACCCCTTGAAGCTCCAATGGGTGGCTGATATATTATGAAAATAATTATTTTTACATATAAGAAACTTTCAGGGTGTGGTACCTTTCAGCTTACAATGTGTAATGTACACTGATACCTTCAGAAAGTGTAATAAAAAAATATTTGGCACCTTCATTTCTAGTCCCTGCAGTTAAAAATAACTTTCTCAGTTCCAACTGCTGTAGTGCTGTAGTCTTAAACCTACTGTCTGGCAACAGTATAGAACGAGAGCAGAGTATTTGGGATGGGGCTCTGAGCAACCTGGTCTAGTGGGAGGTGTCCCTGCCCATGGCAGCAGGGGTTGGAACTTGGCGATCTCTAAGGTGCCCTCCAACCCTAACCGTTCAATGATTTCATGGCAAAATTCTACCTCTCCACCTGGTGGTTCTCCTCTTAAAATCTGATTTATGGTAATTAAAGTATCAATACTGTTAATCATTTCGCTCCTGGCCATTTCTGTTACAACTGTTCATTCTGAATTGCAGAAATCAAGTTTATGAAAACATTAGCATCTCATCTCGCAGCATGAGGTTGTCTATAATTCTGGGTAAAATTACTGCATTAAGGCTATGCAGTCAACTTTGGCCACAAGAAGATCAGATAGCCTGCTTCAAATATGATAATGCCTGCTTGAACAGGTCCTTTCAATCATGTAAACTAATTCAATTAAAAACCACACATCATTATATCCATCAAACAATACTCATGACCTTATGTATCTGGGGAATATTACTGATGTAGCGGAATGGTTATGAGGTTGCAGTTAACCATATACACTTCCTGTAAGGTCCAACTGTTTATTCCAGAATAAAACGAACTCTGATTTTATTTTGATTGCTTTAAATGGCTTTGACAAACCTGCTTAAATACTACTGGCTGGTAAACGGTGCTTATGAACACGTGCAAGCAAAAGCTACCATTAACACACATTACACTAGTGATGGAGAAGCCTGAAAACCAGCCTGGGCTAGTTCACATTAAAGAAACTGTTTCTTCATTACCATTTGCCAATTTCTAGTGTTGATGAGAGCAGACTCCATTCAGGAAAGCTGCTCATAAGTGATATTGCCAGCTGAAAGCCTCACTTATACATGAGTGTATGCATTGGGGAGTGCAAGGAGTCGTAATAGCAGAAGCTGCCTCTTATTGCAAGCACAGAATTTATTAAAAGGAAAAATAGAAGGAAAAAAAAAAAAGGTGACTGTTCTCAGAAATGCTTCCTATCTTACAGTCTAATTTGATTACAGCAGTATGCTACTATGAATACATCGCAGGAGTTCTTGGTTCTAAACACTGCCACAAGGAGCCACAAGTATTTAGATACTTATCATGCCTTTCAGTAGCCATGAATTCCAATCCTATTATTAAGCAAGACGTTATGAGGTACTCATGGTCCATGAAGCCTTTTCCAAGCAGTATATTAAAAAAAGAAAAAAAAAAAAAAAAACAGTATTTTTTTCTGAATGCTACAAAAAGGCACATCAATGTTTGCATGTTATTTTTAAATAAGTCAGCTGCTGGAGAAATGTAATTTTCAAATCTTCTATTATGGTGGTTGAAAGTAATTTTCCCACATCAGGTCCTAGTTATTTACTCCATAACATTTTGCCTATATTATTCTGTGCCATTACACTAAAAGGAAAGAATCTTTCACACTGTGGCATTTCCTATAATTAAAGAGGCTACAAAGAGGGCTGTTTGTGTGCTGGTATGGACTATTTGCTTATACTTCTGGAAAAAATTATCAAGTTATCAGTGTCTGGAAAGCTATACAATCCTAGAAGCAGCTGAAAAGCATTAAATCATAGCAACCCACAGAGAGCCATCACTCCTCTTATGTAGCTCTCACATCCAATACTTTTTAAGAAGCCTTGAATGAGACATGCACAAATCAATTAGCTCTTAGCTCCTTCTAAAATTTAAAGTACAGAGTGAATCTGTGAGATTAAGGATTCCCAGCTTGTTTTGGAGCCTTGAAATGCCAGTGTTTTTTGTATTTACCATCATGGGTCAAACCCAGGCCCTATTCTGCTTGTGCAGAATGTGATAGCCTGTGCAGTACTTCTGTTTGAGAAGAGCCCCAACAAACAGCAGAAGGGGCTCATCCCACCACTCAATTAAGATGTTTCCACATTACAAATGCCTGCTTGTCATGGCCTAGCGAGGTGAACATTTGCCATCAGGTACCCCCACAAGGAGAAGGGGCTGCTCACGACTCAGACACTTTGATACTCACCCATGTGTGCTGCTTTCTCAGCAGCAGACCTGCAGCTCAATCCCACCATCAAAGCCCCCACTTACTATCCCTGCAGAAAAGGGCATTCCATGATTTTTCTCATTTGACACCAACTTGACAGCTCCTGTGGAAACAGCATGTGTTTGCAGAGAAGAGATTCAGCCACTACTGAACTAGCAGCACGACTCCATCCACTTATTTCCAAGAAGACAGAAGTCTTCTTCTTCTTCTTCATTCTTAAATGACAAGGAAGGGCTAGTGCAAAACATCTGCACGAGAGCAAGTTTCATTCCTTACCTCATGTAATGCAGCACGCCCTTGTGCAATACACCCAGCAAAGTGCTATCTCCTTGTTTTATACACACACACACATCACCCATCACTGCAGTTGGGTAAGCAACTGCTTACCCAAGGGCAAGCCTGCTCTTCTCCAGAAGCATGAGTAGCCTTAGGTGAGAGCAAATAAGGTTGCACATAGCAAACTGCACTCCAGGCCAGAGGTCTTAACCTTTTTGGGCTGCCTTCACCATATGGAAAGGGAGCACGTGAATGTAGTCTTTCCATACCTCCATAGTCCTCTTTTCCTTTTCTCTTGATATGAAGTACAACAAAACTGGGGAAGCTGCACTAATAGGCATTAATTCATTAATTCAAATGCTTTATCAGTATGCCTTTATTCTGCCACTGTACAAACTGAAAGCTTTAATGAAAAAATTCCCTGATGCTGGACTCAACAAGCTTTTCCTCACTAACAGCTGCTCCTTAATTGTAATCTTCATCAGAAGCAGCAGTCTAAAGAGCTAACCAAATCCTCAGATTTTCCTAGAAAGATCTGGGAACTTAAGAACCAATTAAACTATCATGTCACCAGCCAAGTGCAATGGCATTGCCAGACATTATATAAGAGCACTGTCACACAACAGTTTTTCATTTGAATACCAGAGCTCTCTAAATCTGAGAATCAAAACAGAGATGCTGCCTGCTCTGCAACAATTTAGTCAAGACAACAACAAATTTCTTTTCTATTGTTATATTTCCAGCACATATTTTTCATGTGCAATAGCTGAAACCCAAGAGAATGACGGACGTTTAAATCCTCTTAAATGGATATGGCAACATTATCCTAGCCCTTAATTGGAAACAGGTCACTCTAATTGGTGGCTATGACAGAAGAGGATACATTTTTTACTCTGGCTGAGCTTCTGTATTTGGAAAAAGTTTTTAAAAAAATAAAATAAAAAAAAATTATGCTCCTACATAAGAATTGTAGTTTCTGAAGACAAGCTCCTAACTGTGCAACAAACCCATCACTAAAGCTGTCAGCAAGAATTCAAAAAAACCTAGTCTGTTAATAAAAGACTGAGCCAGTGGCGTAAGGTATGTTTACTCAACTCAGCCCATCTAGGCTCCTACAAAATTACTGACCATCGCAGGACTTAAGCTTTTCCACAGATTAAGACCAAGATAAAACAGATGAATGGACTTAAACCAGAAGTCAGTGCCTGTTGTCAGCTCCATAAACTCTAGGCACAGGGAAACCCAGAGAGATGCTGTCAGCCTGTGGGAACTCGATGCTGCTTCTCCGTCCAGTGGCTGGTGCCTGTGAAGAGCTGCCAAGAGGCAGGAGGCGATTTCTGGCCCAGCTCCTCTCGCCCCAGCGAGGGTCATGCAGGAATGCAGGCAGCGGCGCTCTCCCCTGCCCCTGGGAAAACCCAGCGGAGGCGAAACAGCACTTCTGTTGGAAGCATGTTAGGGAATTTACACACGGTCCATTATTTCAACTAAGTAATTAGTTTAGCCTCACTCTTTCCCCGGATATTACGTTAGTCAGCTCCCTGTTACCTCTGTGAGCCTTTCAGCACTGTAACGAGGAAAGGAAAAATACTTTTTAGCAGCAGGAAAATGTGATTATAAAGCAGCTCAAATTGGCAGGGGATTTCAGGAGGGAATATAAAAATAAAATAAAATAAAAAAACCTGCACAGGTTTCCAGTTGTCTTTGTTTCCTTCGAGTGTAATTTCAGTTTACAGTAAATGTTTACAGTTAGGTAATTTTTTAAAGTAAAGTATCACTCAGATTATTGCTTGAGTCTATAGAATGGATGACAAGTACAGGCTTACAAACCAAAACCAAAATCCAGCTAACATTTGTACCAGATATTACAAGACTTCAACCTCTGGAAGTTAGTTTGTTGATGACATTGATGCTTTGGGCATCTTCAAAGCACTCAAAAAACCTCAGAAAGGCACTAGCAACCGTCTGTACATAGACTTCTACTTTTATCTCTGAGCACTTGAACGTACAGATATACAAGTTGGACAACTGTAAGATACTGAAAAAGCAGTTTCATAGTTCACGTGGTCAAACTAAATGAAATCTAAATCTTCTTAGCTTCAATACCAAAAAAAGTTTCCTAAAGAAGATAGATTCACATAAGTTTATAGTAGGAAAGAAATACTTAAAGAATGAGTTTTTCTAAACTATTGTTCACTAAAAGTTCTCAGCAGTTCCTGCAAAAACTTTGTCATCTGCAGTAAACTTAAAACTGAAACAGAGGCAGCATGAATTGAAACATTTTCCATGTCTAAATTCAGACACACATAAGCAACACCCTGAAGATGTTTGCAAAATCATCATTACTGAAGTGAAAATGCACTTCTGCATATCAGTTTCATTACAAGTATTCCTCCAAGTTTGACTAATCTGCAATTAATGCTCCTCACAATCTATAATTAACACTCACCTATGATAGGTACTGCCTAATGGAAGAACACAGTTCTTCTCCCAGAGAAATTAAAAAATCTGTTAATTTTATCTTGTTTGGCAGAAAAAGAAGAGGGGGTTATCCATTCACAAAGAGTAAATT
>VZRU01013386.1:77323-101635 GCA_013398155.1 Pedionomus torquatus
GAAGGGGAGAATGCTTCTCCGCGCTGAACTCAGAGCTAAGTGAGTTTTAGCCCAGGCACGCTGTCTTGCAAGCTGCGCATCTGAAACATCAAGTTTTGAAACTCCTGGCATGCATGCTTCTGGATCAGCTACATGCAAACATAACTCCAAGGTAGAGAAATATTTGTTCAGTGGGCTTGTTATTCCCGTCTAAAACATCTCCTTTGACTTGTTTCACATTACATTAGCCTTATTTTCAGTATGTCAGACAAGCAAAAAAATCAGGCAAACAAATTAACTAAAACTCCTTTTTAAATACAACACCGCAGCATGGACTACTGCCAAATGGCTCAGTGCATTACTGTTCAACATCTAGGATAATAGCTTCATATCTTTTTACATTTTGGAGCTCATGCCCAAAAACTTCTCGTTCCTTCACAGCTGTTAAACTTTGCATACTTGTGGCTATTGCAAAAGCGCTCCACAATTCTGAGTAAAGTCCATTCACCTCTGTAAAAAGGCAATAGGAGAAGATTGTTTGGGTTGAAATTAATTGGCAGAACAATTTAAAGAAAATTTTGCAGTGCCTGTCCATATGATGATTAACCAACCACTTTCAGCAAACGACACTAACCGATACTCAACAAAAACCATCCCCATTGAATTGTAAATACTTTCAGATGTGTCATACTTACTATAAAGGCTATCTGATCCAAAAGAATTCCCCTGGCAAATAAAGTCAGGATTTTCCAGCCTGTTTATCCATCAAAAGAGAATCCGTGACGTTCTGCAACACAGCAGACATCACAGCTCACTAGTTCTTGAACGTGACTGGTTTACTGATCTCACAGTGTAGATTTCATCAAGATCAGTACAGGAAATAGAAATAACTTTGTTTCTAATATGTTTGTAAGTGTATTGTGTTACGTGCTTTTGATGAAGCGGAGATGTGGTTAATGTATGCATAGTTATCTGATGACCTTATACAATGCTTTCATTGAGGTTAAAAAGCATAATGAAGTGAGGTAAAATGAATCTGTATGACGTTATTTTGTTGCTAGCCTGCAGCCTGCCCTTCAGCAGCTCTTGAAAATCAGATACGGGGAAACTTGTGTTTTTCTTCATCATCCCTTTAATACTTAAGAGAGTAAAAGGGTAAGGTTTTTCCGAGAAGTATGAAAATAACAAAATAAACTTGAGGGATACTATATATAGGTAAAAGCACTAAACTGCTCTGTTTGTTATTTATGTTAAAATGTAAGTTTCTTGTTAGCCATGTAGCAATAATATATATTACCAAGAGCACCTTACATTAAGGAATCTTTATATACCTTCCTTTATATACATTTCCAGTGTATCTCAAAGCACATTAGAAACCATAATGCACATTAGAAACCATAATGCACCACTCACATGGAGGTCCCACCACCCTTAGGATGCTTCCCACCATCTGCTGTTCCTGACTCCCACACTCCACGCGTCCATGGCTGCCCAGGGGAGCCGAACGACCTCCCAGATTAAATAAACTTCTGATGGCCAGTGCTGGGCTAAAGACTTGCTGGACTCAGCACCTGCTGCCAGTTCTCCTATGGCAGATCTGTCAGGCCAGCCCTGACAGCTTAAATAGAAATAAAAGCATTTCTAACCCTTTCTAAAAGGGTGACAAAGTACCCATCAAACGATCAGGACCGCTTTGTTTCCACTGTTCTGAAGGGCAGAACAACCCCAGGAAAGCTTTTTTCTAAACAGTACTGGAGCTGTAAATTTGGCCCACGCTTTTGTTTGCTACACAATGTGGTAGAAAATGTTGTCGAGGTTAACAGCTTTTGAAGTGTAACACCCTGTCACCACTAAGCTAAGAATAAAAAAATAATTATTAGCCATACAATTTTGACAGCCACACAACAGTGTTTCTGACCATTGTGTTACATCTGGTAGCACCCTTTAATTACTCCAGCCAGGACTGATCTACAAATCAGGTTTTTGGTGCAGGTGCCACAATCAAGTTCCTCCCTCCCACCCCACAATGATTAAGTCCTAAAACAGATGAACTTCTGTAAAAGAGAATGTTTTTGAAATTTCAAAGCTTCATTTTTTATCTCATTAGGCCATAATAAGAGAGACAGAAATACAGTTTAACGCCCATTGCTTTAACAATTTGCATGGTATTTTATATATGCCTTTAAAAAAGGGAAGTGACAGCAAATGTTCTCTTTACAGTTCAGAGATTACTACAAACAATCCTACCACATGTAGCTTTCGGTATCATACGTAGAAAAAACAAATTAAAGCCTAGCAAAAAGAAAAAGCTCAGCGATAGTCATTTGGCAGTCCACATCTATTTTTTCTGTTAAAGGATGCTTTACTATCTGTTTTTATAAAAGACTTGATTCTTAGCACAGTTTCTAACCCAACACCAGAGACAGCATTCACAACTTAATCAGGAGCAACTTCTGCTAGAAATTTTCTATGGGGAAATTGCTACTTGGCATTAATTAAGAATAGTGTCCACTTTACTTAACGATTCATCATGATTTTCATATACAATGTCCTACTATTCTGAAAAGACAAAAAGCAATACTAGACTTTTCTACTAGCTCTCAAGTGTTTTTTCTACTAACCTTTTCAGTACTTTAAAGAATTTCAGCACAGCAGAAGGAAAAACGTTAAGTCCAGTTTCTCCATTGTTGTCCGATCAGTTGAGGTTGTCTGAGTGATGCAAAGAGGCCGCAAAGGAATTGACTCAGCAAGCGCACAGCCAAGAGCTTTGACCACTGTGTTGCCTTAAAATGGGAGTGTCTTGGAGGCAAGTCAAGGTCACTGCTGAGCAGTGGCATGATCCAGATAGTCTCGGCATGTGTGTTATCTTTTGGGGATGCAGGCAGCTGGAAGCAGCTCTGGAAACCTGCAGGCTATTCTAAATGAAGATGAGCTGAAGATTTACTGTGACCTACTCAGACCCTGGACATCTTCCCTGAATTTTCTGACTATCTTTTTGCTCTTCTATCTAGTGTAAGCTCGAAGTTTGGAGCAACAGAATTGCTGGGCCAAGAGTTTCAGTTTCTCTTACTACTACAGCATTGCAAAAAAAACCCTCTGTGGTTCAAATGAAGAATTTTTCTGTAAATGAGGATGTTTGTACTTACAGCCTTAACTGATGGCCTATATATTGAAGTGACTAACATTTCAGCCAATGTTGCCACCATTTATTAAACATAACACTGATTCAGCATACAAATAGCACCTGTTTTCTTAGTTAGCCATTTCACAATTTCAAAAAAATAATTTTGTTTTTGGGTTTTACTGAGAAAATATTGTGACTTTAAAAGCTGTCTTTGTGGACTGTCATATGTCTTACTGTTGTTAAAATGTGATTGTGAAAGATATTTTTGTTTACCATCTGGAAATTCGCAGACATCCCTCCACAATCACAAGTAAAACAAAATTCTCTTGATCAGATTTTGGAATGGGCGTCTGGGAAGACAACTCAGCTGCAGCTGATTTCTCAGAAACTGCTCTGATGCTCCCACTCTGAACACTTACTTTCTTCCATGCCAGGAATCTCTCCAAGTTTCCACTCCAGTAAAGAAAAATCCTCTGTACCACTTAGTAGCCTTATGCATAGACAGACTGCGTCCCAGTGACCAGGACTAGTCTTTTTTCGGGATGTGATGATCTGTAGGACTCCCCCAGCATACCACTTTATACAATGACAGTATCACTAGCCTTAGTCTATGGAAAATGCCTTATCTCCTTGAACAGAGAATGTAGTAACCTCCATGAAATAATAGGAGCCAAATGATAATGTTCAGTTATTCACAACTTGTCAAAACGCTTGACTACACTTATAAAAATGGGCCATATAAAGCAATAAATGGACAAACCACACATTAAATGAGGATCTATGGGGAAAAAAAAAAGATGTGGGTCTTTTCCCCCCAACATTTTGTACTTCTCTCATGGTCTCAGAGAAATACACATATACCAAAGGTATGAACAACAAGAGTTTATATTCCTACAAAACCAGTTAAGAGGAAGGCTGCAGATATCTATGAAGAAATTATAAAGGTTCTTGGAGCAGCCCTATTATAGTTAGTTCAGAGTAAATAAGGCACTTTTGGCTCTTATAAATATAGAAGGACTGTATAATTAGGCTCTCACTATGCAGTTCAGTTTCACTACGTGGGGATGTTACTTGTGCTGGCTTCCTCTGTTTTTTTTTGGTTTTTTTTTTTCTGTTAAACATTTGGTCTGCTTCTTGGAAAAAGCTATGGAATGAAGTTTCTCATACTGATACAATTTGTTCTAAAGTCTAGGAGTATTTCTGTATTAAATATTTGCAAATTCATTCTAGGAAACAGTCTTGTGATGCCAGGGTAGTACAGCCGGCTATCAGAAAATTATCTTTCATTGAAAGAATGTGCTGAAAATGCACATTCAGTACATACAGTATATTAAAATAGCTTACTGCTTTAATGGAAGAGCACATAAAAATGGTTGCAGCGTGAATGTTTAGATCCACTCTGTGCTCCTATCAAATATCCAACAAAGCCAAATGAATGTTCTTTTGCTCCTACACATCCCTACTCAGTGCTCCTTTCCTCCCTGACTGCTTTGGCAAGGCATTAATTCATTCCTTACTCCACTACCTGTAGGAATCTGCCAGAAGGATGACTGTCACTCACTTGCATTGCTCAAAATAAAGAAAAAGAGGAAAGCTCTTGATTTTCAAGTAGCAAAATGTCCTTTGCATGCCTTTTTATGTATTCCTTTTTATGAATAAAATGCATTTTGATAAAAGTTTGATTTTTTTTTTTAAATCTCTTTTTTTCTCAACAATAGCAATTGTTTTGATTCTGTACTCTGAGGCTTGTGGGCAAGGATAATGGATAATCCTCAGTAATGGATTCACTGCTCAAGCTGCTTTCTTATCCTACTTCTTGTGTCATACAGAAAATATTTTTTCTAGGTGCACAGATGTGTTCTCAAGATCAGTTTCCCTGTAGCTGTAAAAAAGTTGCTTTCAGAGAAGGATACCACTATTCATTCCACATAGTAAGAAAAGTGAGAGATTTTCAAAGCAGAACAAAATTAGAAGCAACCAGCACAGACAAGCATCCCTTGAAACACAGAAGGCTTCCCTTGAACATCAGGGAAACACTTTTTTATAGCAAAGGTGACCAAGCACTGTCACAGGATGTCCTAAGAGGTTGTGGAATCCCCATCCTTAGAGAGCTTCAAAAGCCATCTGGATGTACTTCTGGGCAACTGGTTCTGGTTAGTCTGGCTTGAACAGGGTAATTAGACCAGATGACTTCCAGAGGACCCTTCCAATCTCAACCATTTTGTGATTAAATTAGCATTTGAAAAAATAAAAGTAATTTTTGGCAAAAGGTGGGTGGTTCAAATAGACACATTGTCATGTTTGCCATTCTGTAATAGTTTCTGATCCTAGTAGGAGGGAACAAAGGATATTACATTGCCCCCTTCAGGATTTTGCTGAAGATCTCAACTCATGTATTATTCTGGGTATTGTAATGAAACAAAAAATACAAATCACTAAATTTATAAGGGTAAAACTTTAATGTTAAAAAGACCTACTAAGAATTTGTTTTCCTACTTTTATAGAACATATGATCAGAACACAAAGGAACAGCTCAAATTTTCATCAAAAAAACCCAGTAATAAAATACAGGCCTATTAGAAATCAGCAGCTTCACTTTTAAGCAGATTATTGCTGGTTTCATCCAAACTGTCAATAACTCCAAGACTCAGAAACTCTATTCTGTCACAAACTCTTTATTACAGAATGAAATTTGTTTAGACTAAGCTGAAATGCAAAAACGAGGCTCTCATCTCGGAAAGAATTTCAGGATCCCTGTTTGGTCTTGAGCATTCCTTGAAAACTTTACCAATGCATATTCAGAAATCATTGCAGAATAAAATAAAAATAAAGATATCTCTAAGATATCAGAACTAAAAAAGTAAACTAAAAAATTTTTGTCTCCTGGTTGAATTCACTTATGAACTTCACAACTCCTGGTGCTGCGGCCTGAGCTCACACTACATTAAAAAGTTATAAATGCCAAAGTTCAGAAAAAGCTTCAGCTGGTCTTTGCCAGAGAAACCTCAATAGAATTCCTGCTGTCTGGTAAAACAGGAAAGCTGAATTAAAGCTTTCCAAGAGTTGAGGCATTCACACTGGCTCTTCTCCATCTAGATCCTCTTGTGTCTAACACGAAATGTGCTAAACTGCAGGGTTTTTTTTCCTTAAAAGACAGTGCTAATAGACTCCTCTATAAAGTTGCCCACTTTTACAGAGTTTATATTTAATAAATTTCATAAATTACTACCTCATTATCAGATTTAGTTAACAGTGGTCAATGACTTCAAAAGTTACCCAATTGCCATTAGTAATACCTGTTTCCTATGGAAAGCACTCTAAAAATGTCCTGAGTGTTTCTGGTGGCAATTCTAATTTGAACCAGATTTGCATGATATTAATAAGATAAACTAAATGAACTGATGGAATGAGAGCACAACTGGAGACAGGCTTTATCAGGGCATTATGTGGGGACCTGGATGTTGAAGGAGAGAGGAAACCTCTCAGCCTTGCCCCAGTTGGGTAGCAGGAAGCCTTCCCTCTTTCCAACAAAGCAAAAGGAGAAATACAAGAACACACAACTTCACTTACCTTCATTCCTGAAAGCGGTAAAAAAGGGCAGCATCAGGAATGAATTTCCCTCCTTCCCTTTTATGAAACTGTTCTTCCCTTCACACCCAATTAGCTGGGGTGCATTTACATGGCATAAATGGGCTACACTTTTGGACTCTTCCATAAACTAAGAACACAGGCAACCAAAAAGCATTGCTTTTAGCTTCAGTATTTACTTAGTTTTTAATGCTTCCCTCTCAGGTAAAGTGATACCTGAATCAGCTAGCAGCAGACTCCGTAGCACTGGACTCTTGTGCCCTGCTAAACATAACGTGAAATTCCTGTCTGAGTGGATACTCTTGATGGGTTATTCCCAGTGAGTATGTGCTGAAACAGACCCTCTCTCTATAAAGTCTGCAGATCATCTACTGCTTCTCCTGTAAAATTCCACACTTATCTCTGACACTGCTGAAGAAGTGAATAATCTTTTTGCCTACAAATTATGAGACTAAGGAGATAGATAAATACGGTCTGCTTTGAATAAGGTAATTCTAATAGAACCTTTACTTTTATGATAAATATTTTTATAACCTCTTTTGGTTTAGTGTCATTGCTTATTAATATATTCAAAACATTACTATGGTAGCGCTCAAGAGCCCCATTCAGGATTAGATCTCATAATAGATGGTGCAAATACATCAAAACTATGGGTCTTCTCCTCTAGATTTGTAAGCACCATCTGACTTCCTATTTATCCTGTTTTAAAGAGAATGCTGTTTCCACTGGTATCACTTTTGGCTTTTGCAGATGAGCAAAAACAATCCTTTGGAAGTCAAATATGCCTCACTATTGTAAGATTTATGTCATAGATAAGAAATCTACAATTTAAACTGAATGGACTGTGTTAGTCACACATTATCTTTACACTGGACAACAAGTCAATCATTATTTCTGCTACACTTGTGTGTCATATTGCCTCAGGAAATTATCCTGGAGGCTACTAACCCTTTGAGCTGACATTGTAAGTATCAGTCACTGTTTCTGCAGCTGCGAAAAGGCCAGGCTGGGAGAGGGTTTGTTTTGGATGACAGGTAGGCAACAGACAAACGTCATCCAGCAAAACCACAAGACAGCTCAACCTGCTCCTCCATGCGTCAAGTTGAAAACTTGAAAAACACTGTGTCAGTCTTTCCCTTATAGCAAATTTCAACTCTTTCACAATATTCATTAACAGTTTATTTCCCTGAAACCCACAGAAGGATTTTTTTCCTGATATTTTCCTGCAGAAGGCCCCCACCAAGCAATCAACATTGATTTACGTGGTGTTGCCCTCTTTCATGACCTGCCCCCAATTTTTAGGTAGGTGAAACAAAAGAAATCAAAAGCAGGGTAAGAACAAAAAGGTGTAGGTGAGATATATTGCAGAAATGATTAATCTACCTCATTCTGGAACTTGTTTTTTGAGAAAGACTGCCCAACACATTCTTTTCTCCTCCCATGGATATAAGTCCAAGTTAGAACTGATGGGCATTTTTTTCCAATCCAGGAAATTTTTAAGATCTTAAAAAAACCCACAACATATACATACCCTGCTCTAAAGAAAGGTAGCACCAAACTCGTTCAAAGTTTGGTGTTTTTTCCCCCCTGAAATGCAACAAAGGAAAATATTACCCTAAACCAGTCTGATTATTGTGCAACTTTCCTGGATCAGAGAGGGTTCAAAATTCTGTACCAGTTTCCCACATCCTGTGTCAGCATCCTGAGTGCAGGGTTGTTGACTGTTTCTGATGTGGATTTGTTGATTTTTTTTTCTGCTCAAGTTCTTTTAGTATGGGTAAATACTAAAAAGGAGGCTTCTCTCTTCCTAGACCTGCAACCGATAAGTATCTTTGCGGTTCAACTCCTTACTTACTAATACAAAATGGAGCAGCTCCAAGAGAAGATGCTGAGACATACACCACAACTGCATTAGCTGAAATCTTTCCCATTCCTCATTATCATGATGATGGGGAGATACTTCAGCCTTGGGATGTCGCTGTATTCAGCTATTTTCATAACACTCTCTAAGGGAGCTCAGAAGTTTTTTCCCAGAATACACTTCAGTGATACTGATACACTTCCACAAATGTTTTGGGGGTTTGAAAATTATTATTTTCTAGTGGAAAATAAAACAAAAATTTCTGAACCTCTGAAGATTATCACCTACCTTTGGCAGTGGTCTGGGATCTGAGCAAGGCAATTGCTATAGGTTTTATGTTGCTAACTGGGTCTTATGTCCAAATTTGCCCTGAGAATGACGAAGCTTTAACAAGCTCACTAATGATTTCTTGTTAGTGCTGCAAAAGGAGACTTGGCACAATAATGAACCAAAAACTTGTTTCTCAAAATTTCTGATTTCCTAACAGCGAGAAAAAGCAACATGGAATAAAGATCTGTACTTTGTGACCCAATTAATCATTAAGAACACATTATTCTGAATCCTAGGATACTCATCCCAGTTTCAACTTGTCAACACATTCTCTTCCTTATCTATCTATCTATCTATCTATCTATCTATCTATCTATCTATCTATCTATCTATCTATCTATCTATCTATCTATCTGTCTGTCTGTCTGTCTGTCTGTCTGTCTGTCTGTCTGTCTGTCTGTCTGTCTGTCTATCTATCTATCTATCTATCTATCTATCTATCTATCTATCTATTATTTTATTAAAGTTAAGATTTGTTAGCCATCTTTTATGGTCATTTTAACTAGGTTAGCTAGAACTGTCCCAATTTCAAAACACGACTTTTATAAGATTTTCTCACCTACAGGGATTTCAAAGGAAATCCTGGAACATACCTAAAAGAAACACAAATAACTGTATTTTTCTTTATGGATAACTTTTTTTTCTTTTTGTGCACAAAGCTGTAGCTGAACCTTACAGTTCTCTCCCAGTGTTTTACACACAAAAACTGCACTGTCTCTTCTAGGATACAAAACCAATCAAAAATCCACAGAACTAAGAGCAAAATCATTAAAGTTCTGCAACTCAAGGTATGAATATGAAGGCAGCAGGAATATACAGACACTGGAGTAAATGAGTAATCAGTTGTCCAAGCCTGGGAGATTTGGTAAAAGTAATCTGTGGGCTTTCTGCCAGCAAGGAGGGAAAAAAAAAAACAAGCTAATTCAGATGTAGTCTACATTTTGTGATTCTGTCCCACCTTCTACTAATAACATCTCTAAACAGATAAGCATTTTGCCAATAATTACAAATATTTTTCCCATTAGCAATTTACAGGACAATTTAGGGTTTTGTTTAAAATTTGCATAATATATTTTATCAATATTTACTCTAGCAAGCTTGACCTTAACAAAGGCTATTTCTTGCTGAAAGAAAAAAAAGAATAACTCAGGAAAGCTGCTCATTGCCCAGCCCATGACAACCTGCACTGTTGCAGTTGCCAGTAAGTTCTTGACAGCAGTGCCATGCAGCTCTCAATTTTTAAAGCAAAGCAACTTGAAAAGGGACATCATTTCCCTCTGAAAGAAGAGCAAATTACATTTCTTTTAAAATAAATAGTAGTAGTGTTGAACCTAATAGGAATTGGAATGCAGCACTTTCCTTTCATAGTGTAAGAGTGGATTAACAAACCATATCTAAAATGTATCCATTTACATTGCACTTAATTTGCTCAACACTGACAGATGAGAGTAGCGTCATGGCATTTATGGATTTGTACAGTGCACTGCACAGCTGGTAACAAAAAGCTGTATAGATGATAGGATCTGACTCAAACTGTAAGGCCAGTGTAGCCATGAACATTTTTCCAGGAAAGCTAGCCTTGTCAACATTTTGTACAAACACCAACTTCATTATCTTGACAAATATATCATAACATTTTAAACTGCCAGCCATGTGACTGCCCACTAACTACTGTATCTTAGTGCTGATTTAGAGGAAAGGACACCATCTCCTGATTTAAGAGCACCTTCTCCAGCTGTATGTTCCTGAATGCACTATGTGTGACCCAGCATGACTCTACATTTTTTTGAGACATGACAAGTTCAAGACTTCTGGTAAAATGGTTTTATTCTGCTTGGCAAAGCTTGCTCATTCATCAGTTAGAACTGGTTTCAAAAACATTGGTTGTTTCTTCATAGTATTTTAGCTAATTTTAAATTAACTAAATTTATGTATGTATTTTGATAATGTAAGTGATGCTGTGCCCAGCCGAATCAGCACTGCTGGTTTTGTTGATTTTTGGGTGTTTTTTGGTTTTTTTTTTTTTTTTTTTTTTTTTTTTTTTTCACAATCTATTTAGCAATTTACCATACTATGGAAAGTTCAATGTGATATGGTGCTCAGGTCACAGGAATTTTCTTTAATTCTTGCTTAGGAACAAGAGAAGTTCATAAAAAATAGGAAAAAGCCTCAAAAAGAAGCAGCAGAGCAGATGGCTCTCTGGAGTAAGCAATGTCAGTTTACTGCTAAAAAGGTTCTCACAAACTTACATTTATTATATCTTCCTTGGTAATTTTGTATTTTGTAATATTTCTGCATCAGTTTTTGTCTAAGCCATTTTTGTGGTGTTGGTGTTAAGAAGCCAAGAACCAGTGGTAAAGAACAGATGGTATAACCATTGTATGAAATCAGTCTTTATTTTAAAAACACCCAAAACAAATACCTAACTCAAATCCTACTTTAAGGTGTGCATGAATTGAGCTTCTAAAGAATCTTCTCATCTGACAAAAGAGTGAATTGAAAAAAAGTATGTGTAATTTTTAAGAATTGTAAAAGGCAGAGAGGAATCACTGTCCCCTCTGAGCCTGTCCCAGCAGTTACTGAAAGGCTGTTGATGAGTTGTCACTCTCCTCCTTGGCAGCCCTTCCTTCAGTCTAAAACAAAAATATTTCAGTNATTTCTGAGAATGGATCAAAAATACTTTGCAGACCATAATATAAAAGACAAAGAACACGTAATAAGTAAAAATCAAAGCAAAAATGGGAAAAAAACAACAGGCTTTTATATTTCAATAAGTTTTGTATTTCAGGGGCTTTGGTTCATCTTTAAAATTGGGAGGAAAAGTGCACTACTACCAATTATTTTTCAAGGAGAGAGAGAATGAATAAGGTGGAAGAGGAAAGCAATAGTTTAAAAACAGGTATTTTTTGAACTAACATATACTTTTTAATAGGAGATCGACAAACAATGAAAGAACAGGTAAAGATGAAGCACAACAGGATGGGTGACTGATGTTCTTCCAGCAAGGGGCAAATGCAAATAACTTCCAGTGAAGGAAACCCAAACTCATGTATCCTGAGCAAAGGAAGCTCGTGCAATACATGAGGAAAGGAAAGAGGAAGGAAAAAGAGACCAGCAGTCAGCATGTCTCCAAAAGTGAGAGGAAGTGGAAGCTCCATGGAAAATACATGTGGATACATTTATTTCTCCCTGCTTAGTCTCTACTGGGTACCTGTGCAATAAAGAATTCATGCTGAAGGTCCTTAAAAGAAGCATCTGTTGGTTTGGATGGCAGCATACACACCAAGCTTCCTGTATGTCCTACAGGCAAGCCTCCCAGGGGAGGTGTTGAAAATACCAAATATAGTTTATGAAAAACATTCTTCATTCAGTTGGTTTTCAACTAGTTATATATAATGAGGTTTGATGAAGTATGCATAAGCTAATTCAAAAAGAGTAAGATTAGCTATAAAATTAGAAGAGATACACAACTTAGCCAGACTTCAGAATGAAACAACGAATTTTCTGAAAGGAAAAAGAAAGGAAAGGGAAAACGTTAAAAATGGAAAAATAGCCATTAGGTCATAAAATTTTTCAACAGGAAAAGAACAGCAGTTAAAGCCATGTTTTCAGTGAATTCTTGTACAAAAGCTGCACCAGTTGCAACACACCAGATTTTCACTGAAGAGCCACTTTGTGGAGTTGTCAGGAGTGATGAAACAAGGTGGCAAAATGACTGTGCCAGTGGTGTTTTCTTTCTTTAGGATAGGATTTGAAAAATAAGCTGCTACTATATGACAATCGATTTACACCTCAGTAATGTTGGGGTTTTTTTAAACTGTTTCCAAATACTGCCATCCAAAATGCAAATGATGTTAGCTCTAGTTTGATATAACTTCCCCCCCCCCCAAAAAAAAAAAAAAAAAAAAAAAAAAAAAAAACAAAAANNNNCAAAAAAAAAAAAAAAAACAAAAAAACAAAAAAACCCTGAAAAGTTACTATTTTAAGGGCTACTTTGGGAAAAGTTTCCATGAGAAATGTAGTGTACAATGCATACTAGTTTGCAGAGCTGCTTCTTGTACCATCTGGAAAACTGCACATCATACCTTTATGGGGAGTTTCAGACTTTTGGCATTTAAAATTGATTATTTGAAAAGGAATGTTTGCTTAGTTGAAACAAACTCATAGCAAGTTAGTACAAGTAGCTGAACCTTCTGCCATAAAAAATACTAAATCAGGCTATGATTATTAGGTAAACTCTCCTAACCTCTGTGACATAACTAACATAGCAGGCTAAAGCACATCTTTATCTTAATGGATTTCATAACCTGTTTTAACCTTAAACACAGAACAGTGTTCAGTTTTAAATTCTATTTGGTGTAGTGCAAAGAAGGACATTGTTTTTTTAAGACAAGAAGAGTGTTTCATAATCATGGGTATAGCTTTAACACCTTATCCTCTAAAACACAGTAAGTCTCTGAAATGGAAAGTATAGGAAAATAAAATGCCTCATCTTAGCCAATAGATAGATATCAGTGCTTTTAATAACGGCAACTGATGTACTGCAGCTGAGGATGTAATCCATAGCTTGCATTTGCTTACACAGATGTAGTTAAATATACAAAGGGAACTGAATTCAAACTTGTGAGTAAGAAGCTAAGTAAATAAGTAAAATTAGTCAAGCAAACATGGTAAGCCATGTGTTCCTGTGAGACTAGACAAGTGGTCAAGGTAACGAAATGCACAAGGCAAAACCGAGTGTTTCACATAGCCTGCAAAGTTATCTCATAATAACACCAACCTTGAAAAGGTTCATTGTCAACACAGAATGGGCTTCACAAAGACAAATAATAGAATGCTCATGTTTTTTAAGAGATATGAAACTATCTTTTACCTTTTTTTCAAATTGTATTATTATTTCCTTAGAAGATAATTTCCTTCAACATTTTTTTAAAATATTTTTTAAATAAATCCAGGCAAACAAATCAGAACAAGGGAATCAGTTCCCCAAGGCAGATCACTCCATGGATGAGTGCTGCCCCAGTTTTACCAGCTTGAGTGGGGATACAATTTTTAACAATAACACTAACAACAATAATAATAATAGTTAAATCTTGTGCCCTAAGACATCAGGTATTGTAAATAATTGTCCTTCTTGCCTTGTGAAAAGCCATGCTCTGGATCTTGCAGTGATTGCCCCTCTCTGTGAGATGAATACATCTAGCATGCTGGGGCTCACATCCTTGCATTTTGGTTTAGGCTTATCAGGATGTACAACTGGGAAGGACAGAGAATCCTTGACCTTGGTTCAGGGCTGGTGGGCCCACTTGCCAGGTGCAGGTGGGCAGTGAACTGCATCTCAGGTTGCCCTGTGGTATCTGGCACATGGGGTCACAGGATGGAGAGAGTGTGGTGGCATGCTGGGTGCTTGGGAGCTTGTGGTATGAAAGTATGTCCAGTGTCTGGAATCAGACCAACCTGATTTTTTCCTCTGGTCAGGTTCAGTGAAGAAAGACTACATGCATCTTTCAGTCAGCAGAGTTTTACATGTTTTCCCTCCTCCAGGAGTATTTGTCCTACAGAATTTCTGCCTGTAATACTCCGGGTTCAACTCTTGGTGGCCCAAGTGTTTCATGACAAAATACAACTGAAGTGTGATCAAGTGCACCCTCACCAAGTTTGAAGATGACACCAAGCTGAGTGATGTGGTTGAGACACTTGAGGGATGGGATACCATCACGAGGGACCTGGACAGGCTCAAGAAGTGGGCCCCTGTGAACCTCATGAGGTTTAAACAAGGTCAAGTACAAGCTCCTGCACCTGGGTTGGTGCAACCACCTGTATATTGACACAAGCTGGGAGATGAAGGGATTCTGAGTGGCCCTGTGAAGAAAGACTTGGGGTTACTGGTTACTGGTGGAAAGCTCATCATGAGCCAACAGTGTGCACTTGCTACACAAAAGGCCAGCTGTATGCTGGGCTGCATCAAACAACCATGGACAGCAGGTTCAGGGAAGTGATTCTGGTTCTCTACTCTACCCTGGAGAGACCGAACCTGGGGTACAGCATCCAGCTCTGGAGTCCTCAGCATAGGAAAGACATCGACCTGTTGGAGAGGGTCATGAAGAGGGCCACAAAAATGATCAGAGACTGGAGCACCTCTGCTATGAGGACCTGCTGAGAGCTGAGGTTGTTCAGCCTGGAGAAGGCTCCAGAAAGACCTTATTGTGGCCTTTCAGTACTTAAAGGGGAAAAGAAAGATGTGGACAGACTTTTTAGTGGGGCCTGTTGTGACAGGACAGCCAGTAATGCTTTTAAACTAAAAGAGAGTAGATTCAGACTAGACATAAGGAAGACATGTTTTACACTGCGGGTGGTGAAACACTGGAAGAGGTTGCCCAGAGAGCTGGTAGATGCCCCATCCCTGGAAACATTCCAGTTCAGGTTGGATTGGGCTCTGTGCAACCCAATCAAGTTGAAGATGGCCCTGCTCATTGCAGCGAGGGGTTCGACTAGATGATTTTTAAAGGTTCTTTCCAACCCAAAGTATTCTGATGATTCTGTTACTCTAAATGCAGTCTCAGTGGAATGATCATTCATCAGCAAAACACAGTATTACTAGTTTTTAAGAATAAACATTTGAGCAATAAAATACTAGTGGCAATCATTTTGTTTGAAACAAAAGTGTCATATTAAAGTACAATTTGGCATTTTCAGTGGAAAGTATAACATTGTGGGAACTTTTGTTAAGCACCAGGCTCTCGGTTGCTGTAGGAACAGTCTTCTAAAAAACAGAAACTGTTCAATGTTTGTTACAAAATTAGACATATTCAGACTTATTCTTTAAATGCTAGCTCTTTAAGGCAGATGTCAATAAAGCTTGATGTTAGTACTTTAAGGTTGATACAGTTTAGACAATTTGCAGTTTAAAGACAGTCTAAAAGAATGTGTATGGATCAGGAGTGGGAGAAGCCCATAAAAAGGTTTGAAGACAGGAAAAGAGAGATTCCACTGACCAAAGATATTACAAATATTATTATTAAATTAATAGCTGCTTTTGAGAACATTACTAAGGTTTAATAAACAGCATGTATATCAGGATCTAACAATTTTTTTAGCAATCCACATAGTGCACCACAACCACTCTTGCCATCAACATCCATGTTCCAGCAAACAGGTATTTATATTTAACAGAAAGTCGTAAGAATGATTGGCAGAATGTGACAATAATTAAAAAAGCAAATGGAAAGAAAAATTACTCAGATTAATTTCCATCTATTCCAAAGAAACCCAAAGCTATAGCTGGAAATGATATCCTTTCTTGAGTGCAGCATATAGCTTGTTTAATAAACATAGAAAGAGGCAGCCAACAGAAAGCTCAGCTTGCCACTGTGGACTAATCAAATGCTTTGTACTACAGGCAATATGCAAACCGAAATTACATACTGTGCTACTCACAATATTTGAGCTGCTCCACAATGTAGAAGCCAACTACTCTTGGCAAGCATCCTTATCATGCCTTCCAGCTCCCCATCACTCACATGTGGAGTAGTCCCACATCAAAAGAACCCAGTCATAAATTCTGTAAATTGTTACAGATGAAGATCAAGTGGAAAAAATACTCAACCTTCTAGAGAGAGTAAGATTTCAAACTGAGTAGGATTCATCTACTCAGATGTGCTATCAGTATAGCTCTTTGCAAGAAAGAACAACAGCTGAAAATTCAGTTTAGATAAACTACTGATGCTTATCACTCTAATAATGACTTTTTGTTATACTATATAACAAGAAAGCAAGGCAATGTGATATATGAATTACATTAAATTTAAAAAAAAAAATCAAATATCTTTTTATGGATATGGAGATTTCTTTTATTTTTCTATAGAAGCTGGTGTCAGCTGGATTAATCACACATACTATAAAAATTCACAAGACTCCAACTGAACCCGAAGTCCCTACTGCTACTTGCTGCAGAACATTGCATAAAGACCTAAAATAGCCATATTCCAACAGAGAAGCACAAAGGGGCAAAATCAGTTGTCCAAGTCTATAGTACATACCTTGTCTGTCCCCCAGCTGTGACCAGAAGGCAAGTCTCTGAAACGCAGTCTAGTATTCCACCAAGGAATCACACTGCCCCAGAAGCGATCAGAAATGGCTCACAGGTACACTGCTACTTTCAAAACCTTCTCTTTTCCGTCGTAAAACAAAAATCATTTGAGGGCAGAACTTAACTTGCAGCTGAAGTTAATGTGGTAGTGACGACAAGCTCTCAGAGAAAATAAGACATATCTAACTCAAGTGTTCCATAACACTGTACCACCAAGGGCCGTGATATTTGAATGACAGTCTTCAATGTACCCAAAAGAGCAAAATGTTATGCTTAAGAAGGGAGCAAGTGTTCCATTTATATCTGCTGCAATAAATAAGAATACAAGAGCTTTCCAGTTGAGGCGGCTAGGAAATAAAATTAAATAATTAATTTTTTTCTTGCTTATCATAAGAAAAACTTTACTGTTATTATAACAATTAAGTGGCAGAAACAATGGCTGCGGGAAAAGAATGTGAGAAGAAATGCAATCTGTATAGCATTCAGAAGAATACGATATACTTGCTGGGTTGCCTGAGTGCTAACAAAGGCCACAACTTAGTGATATAAATACAATTAATGGCTTACAATAGTGTCATCAGCCAGCAGTCCTGCGTCAGGCATGAAAAAAGCAAAGTTTGGACACAGGAAAACAATATGTTGGTATCACATAGATAATCTTAAAGGGGAATGTGCAATTAGTTCTGTCAGAAAATAAAACTTATTACAAGCAAACAAGGGCATCAATATTGTAAGGTTTTCATCAATATGACCAACAGAACATAAGCCCTCAGATACTTGGGCTATGCAGCCAAATGTGATACTGAAGGTAGATGCTGAAAGAAAACTATTCTTAAAGGAAGCCTGTTCTCTGCCGCTCCATGGAGAAATTAAATGTGTAAGAAAACAGACAGTTTTCTTAGTTTTATAATATTTTTTTTAAGTTCTAAACTATAAATTCATGAGAAACAGATTAAAATTATTTCACTGAAATTCCTAATGTTTGCAAACACATTTTGGTTTATATTTAAATATAATTCTATACCTTTTATAACATAACACTTAAGCCGGCATTGGCTGTTTGATGGGGCAAGAGCACATGTGAAATCAACAGTGAAGCACAAGTATAAAACCCAGGGTTTTTTTGGAACCGAGGAGTGTAGTTAGCTAATCCACCACAAATGCATCTCCTACCAACAGAAACTAGTCCTAAATCAAATAATTGGACAGTAGAAGTTTTATTGTCCTGTTAAAAACTCCCAAATGATTTAGTCCTAACACACACTAGGGCATAGCTAAAGAATGTTTCATGGGATTGCTATTTCATATTTTAATTTTTTCTCTGAAATGTACAGACCAGTGATACCCAAGAGAAAAAGGTTGCCATGGGGAAGAACAGAACCACTGTACTTGACATTACAATTCTCACAGACACCCAAAGCAGTGGGGTATGTCCTTAGTTCCTCACAGTTGCTGAGGTCCTAAAACAAGACTACAGTTAATCTTCCCAGACTCTTGAATTCAGTCATAGTTTGCCTTCTACTTTAATACAAATGAGAGCAGTTTTGGTTTACTAGTGATTTGAAACAAGGCAGATTACTTCCATTAACTATTTCAGATTATCAAATATAATTCAGATATTTTATATTCAAATATATTCAGATATTCACCAGTTTATTTTTAGCATTAAACTGAAATCATAGCTCTAATTGTTTCCAAAATTCAACAGCAAGTTTAGGATTCTCTTACTGTATTTTTTTCCTACTTTTTACAAAACCATTGGTTTCTGCTCTCTATACACAAAGTACAAAGGATTTCACTGCAATACTATACTTTATAAATCCTCATTGAGAAGCACTGTGCAATCTGCCCAGATTAGCATTTTTATCACTATAAACACAGCAGTGTAATGACACAAAAAACTCTGTAATATGCATAAAAATTCAGGACACCTCACCCAAAGTGATGCCATCCACAACAACAAAGCATGCAAAGCCAGTCAGTAGTGGGATGCTGGCAAAAAAAAAATCAAGTCCTTGCCCTCTGCTCTCGTTAAAAAACTGATACCAGAAAGTGGTTTATCACTGTGCCCTTGCACACGCAAATTCTGAGTCTGCCCTGTAGTGTCTTACTCAACCTTCTTTACACAAACACCTAATTACAAATCTCCATGAACATCCGTGAGACATCAGAATGATGTATGTCTGAGTTTAATGCCTCTTTTCTTTCTATTAGAAATTTCCCTTTAAAAGGATTTTAAGTTCCATTATTTAACCTTTCTTTTTATGAAAGACTGAAACACAAATTTTCACGAAAGAAATACAAACCGCTTCAAGATCTTGCCCTTCAACCACAACACGTGCAAATTAAGGCTTTCATGGAAAACTATATTGGCTTATTTATTTGTTAAGCAGACTATAATTGGAGAGAAGCTATTGCACAAATATACTTTTGTGATTCTGCATGGTTCCTCCTTCAATCTGTGAAAGATTCCTAACTATCCGGTGCATGCTGCACTACAATTAAAATTAAAAATCCCACAATAACTACTATGACACTAATAAGGTAAAGAGTAATGTCAGCCAACATCCTCTGGTAAAAAAGTTGAAAGAATAAGGGAGAGGATATATATAATGTCAATAGACTTCAAAGAGCATGCTATGTTTAAATGTAAAAAAATGCAAAGCACTAGCAATAAAATTTAAATTAGTGGCTTGCAGTGTTGTCATCTAGCAGTCTGATGTCAGGCCTGATGAAAACAAGATACAGACAACTAAGTAAAGCACATTTCTCTAAAGTTCACAAGAAAGGATTGTTTTCCCCATGCAACTAAATAAATTTAAAAAACAACAACCACAACAACAACGACAAAGTAATACTAACAAAAAACCCCATACAAATAAAATCAATACCCAGGGCAGTATGCTTATAAAAATTTTAACAGCTATTATTCTGTAAGTGACAGTGTATTCAAATATTTCTTTTTTTCCGTCTTTGTCTATAGGAACTTGCTGACAGGAAGGGACATTTTAACATGCTCTATGTTAATGCAGTCCTATGCACATAATGTTAATTGAAAATAGAGATATTACTGATTTTATGTTTTCTTTTTGTTGCATTTTTAATGTTCAGATAAAGACCCTAGGACATTAAAATTAGGTTTATTATTCTATTACCAAGCCTAACAGAAAGGTTGCTTTTAAAAGCTCTCTATAGCAACCTTAGTGGATGCCTAATACATTTCCATTGTTGAACATTTTCTGTGCTATTGAACTATCTTCCTGATAATACTTACAAAATCTGTTTACGATGCTTCTATTTCATAACCTGTTTATGCAATAAATCTGAACAATGTACTAGATATTCTAGTATTATACCACTGTTAGAAGTCACAAGTAAAAATTAAACATGTAGTTTTTATTTTCTCAATCTTCTTGAACTCAAAGTGATCAAGATCAAATGATAACAGAGTCCTATTTGTTATTAATCTTTAAATGAAGTCATGAAAGAATCTGAAATTGTACAACCAGCTAACAATGGGGGAAGTGCTTTCTAATTTTCCTCAAGATATTGCATTGCTAAAAAGATAATAGATATTACTGTTTATATCGATTCAGGCTTTAAAAACTACTGCTTTTACTTCTACTGTTGATAGCATTGGTTTGCAGAACCTAATGGCTCAGGCTTGTGCAGGCAAATCTGGGAAATAAATAGCTCCCATAACAAACATGTGTTAACCTGTTCATAGAACACCTACAAGCATATAACTTGCCTACTTTACCTTTTTTCTGTCACTGTAAAAATCAATGCCATTGCAGTAAAAGTAACAAGAGTGTGATTAAGGTACAAAGAAACATGCTTACTAGATGTTATTTAGAAACAATTTCAGAGGTTGTGAAGGAAGATACCCAGCAGGTGCTGTATGGCAGCAGGACCCAGCAAATGGAGGTACCAGCTGACATGACCTCTACAATGACTTCGATCGAGACAGGGAAAAACGGGGCAGACAACTGCGAAGCTGGCTAAGCTCTCTCTCAAAAAAAGAGAAAAACAGAGTATTACTAGAAGTAACTCTAAGTGTACCAGAAAGGTTTCTTCTATCTTTACAACATGTGTCCAGATAACACAATAGAAGCAAAACTGCAGGAAAATGTGGAAATAGATCTGAACTGCAAAGCTCATTCAGTCTCTGTACCTTCTGGTTAATTCTTTTATAGTGCGCCAAAAATAAGCTACTTACCTTAGGATTTATGTACTTTATAAGCAGCCTTTTCCCAACCTCCCAATCTCATGCCCTAAGACATTATTTTGCCTCCCTGATCCGGTCACTATACTTTTAAGCTGATACATTTGCACTTCCCCTATCCTGCTTTTACACAGGCAGGATCTCATCTATATGTTAGCAAACCTGTCTCACTGTTGTCACTGACACCGTCCCATAAATACTCCATTGCTGTGATACATGCAAAACCTTGCTAAGAATGAGACGGCTGCTCTGTTGGGTCCATTGTTTCTCATGTCAAGTAATACTGTCAATGTTTTCTCCCTTCGTAATCCATCACCTCATTCCTCTCTTCTGAATCTACCCCTCTTTAGCCTTTACATTATAAATAAAAACCTCTTTGAGAAACAGAGCAACAGTTTAGTTTATTAGTAAGACCCCTAACCTAGGCCTGGTACAACAGCACTGACAATAAAACGCTAATGGACTGTTAACATTTTCCTTCAGTTTGGGAATGTTTGGATATAAGCATTATCTCTAAGGAAGAAAACAAGGCTCCTATTTCTTTGTGTTAAATCAGTGTTGGCAACACTCAATAAAATCAGAGCATAGTCACTCATTCGTCTTCAGAAATACTGAAAAATCCCATATTTAAAAGCACATCATAAACTGCAACATCTTAATTTCGACACTATAGTATTTACTGTTGTTCACACTGCAGCCAATACCAGTGAATCCTTACCCTGCAAACTTTAATCACATGACAAAAACCTGACAGCCTAGTACCTTTAGTATTTTGACATGTTCACACAGAGGGTCCATCTGATCTCATTGCTTCTGCTACTGCCTTCGTATTCTAATTGGTTAACAGCAGATAAATATTCAGCAATCAGATTTAAAAATAAGTATATTAGGATGCTTTATTAAATGTTAACTATGTTCTAGATTTAAGAATCTGCACAGGATGGAACTGGTGGGGGGAAACAAGGTACAGAAATTACATACATGCTCATTATGTGCCAAAGTTGACCATGTCAAAAAAATTTTAACAGGAATATTTAAATAATATGCAGATATTCCACTATAAATGTTAACTCTTTAAGAAAGAGCAAGTGTATTTTTTTAAGAAATTGATTCTGAAAGCAGGATCATGCTATTTTCTTTCCAAACAACACTGGTCTCATAAATGTCGCATCACAAAAGTTAAAAATAATCCAGGACACTTGGAAGAGTCCCCAGTTGCAAGAAAGCAGCTCTACAAATCTTCCCTGAAGGAACTCTGCCACATGTGCTGTGCACAGTGGCAACTGCTCTGTGCAGCAGCTCAGGCTGGAGCCAGAAGACTGCCAAAGGCCACGTGAAAGGCCTTTAATCTTCTGGGACCCTGGTATATGTTGACTGACTAGTTGTAAGAAGCACAGTCAGGCCTCTGCTTCTGTTACTCAAGCTTTTATTACAGTATATATTTCCTGGATAAACTGATTAGGCTGCACCATACGTACTAACTTGTGTATTAATAATGTACACTTAATCTGCAACTTTATCACTGGGGTACATTTTATTACACGGAGTGATGTAAATACAACCACTCCCATTCCTGGTAGCTCTTATACCTTTATGATATTCATAAAAATATGTGTCTGCGTTGTTTTGAGCAAATATATCACGAATAGCAAAGATAAAAGCCAATAATCAATTAATGCTACCTAATTCAATAATGCACAAACAACCCATTGTAAATATGGCAGTCCAAAGCAGAATCACTCCAGACTTATTTCAAGGACAGTTCAATTACAATAACAACTCATATACATTGCAAATAGTTCTGATACAGTCTAGCGATTTCAGGTGGTAAATTAAATCCTATCACGCACCAAATAAGGGAACACTGGTAGTATTGCTTGTTGTATCCTTAGCTGAGTTCTTTCACAGAGCAGAATAGCTAGGTGCAGGAAATTTGTCTTTACAGCTTCTTAGGCAAATCCCTTTGGAGAAATACAGAAAGTATCACTGTACATTACCTCTTCTTTTATACATATCTGTCTTGTTTCCAAGAGGTTTTACATATTAGTTAGATAGAGGTTTTACATATTAGATATTCACACAGTATCAAGGTACATGATGTATAGCGTTAAGCGAAGAAAGCTATACAGGTCAATAGGAAAATGAAACAGGAGCTGAACAAGCTCAGAGTGTTTTACAATGGGTCGTGTGTCCTTAGCAAGCAGGGGAAATGTGACTTCAAGGCAACCACTGGTCTCTGAGAAATTAGTTAATAAGTGTTTCATTTAAGTGAATTCCTTTCCATATCCATGAGAGTATGGAAACTTAGTCATCTTAAGGAACATTCAGTTCTAATACAGTGATAAATGGCTACAGTTAGATAGGCACAGTTTGTTTCTTTTACCTACGTCTTCTAGGATATCTCAGGATGCACCCCCTTCTTACTGTGAAAATGGCAGCTGTGTCACACTGTGAACACACAGATTCTCAGAGGTCACAGTGACATATCTAAAGTCAACAGAGGGAACAGCATGTGGAGTTACAGGACCCTCTAAGCAGATTGCTGACCTTGAGGCTTAGGAGGAAAGGAGTTTTATCACATATGTTAATCTTCTAGGTATGCCACCCCTCTTCTGAGAGCCTGTCCCTGTGTGATGGTCAGGGAGAACGTGTCCTAGGCGTCAGCACCAGCAGGCACCAATTTTGGACATTTGTTCTGAACATCCACCCATCACACCCTTTTTTGGTTAAGCCTGGTTTATTAAGGCACATCTAACGACTTCAAGTGTCTTTGATTCGGCAGACAAATAAGAAAGTTAACTAACGCTATTTTTCAGTCTGAGGGTGGCGAGGCACTGGAACAGGTTGCCCAGAGAAGCTGTGGATGCCCCATCCCTGGAGGGGTTCAAGGCCAGGCTGGATGGGGCTTGGAGCAAGCTGGTCTGGTGGGAGGCGGCCCTGCCCTTGGCAGGGGGGTTGGAACTAGATGATCCTTAAGGTCCCTTCCAACTCTAACCACTGTATGATTCCACTAAATCTACAAGTTATTGTAAAATCCCTGAATATAAGCTTACAAAAAAAACAAAACAAAACAAAACAAAAAAAAAAACCAAATCCAACCAACCAACCAAAAAACC
>VZRU01013386.1:107766-124232 GCA_013398155.1 Pedionomus torquatus
GAACAGTAGATTTAGGTTGGATATTAGGAAAAATTTCTTTACTCTGAGGGTGGTGGAACACTGGAACAGATTGCCCAGGGAGGTAGTTGAGGCCCCTTCCCTGGAGATATTCAAGGTGAGGCTGAATGAGGCCCTGGGCAACCTGTTCTAGTTGGGGGTGTCCCTGCAACTGCAGGGAGGTCGGACTAGATGACCTTTGAAGGTCTCTTCCAGCCCATATGATGCCCAGATGATTCTATGATACTATGATTCTGTCCTCCTTGGAAGTGCTTTCCGGCAGGTCCACCCCTAACCTATACTGGTGCCTGGCATTCTTCATCCCCATGGACAGGAGCCTACACTTGCCTTTGTTGAACCTCATTAGGTTTTTCTCTGCCCGATTCTCCAGCCTGTCCAGGTCACGCTGGACATTTTAGTTTTTAACACACTTTAGACTCAATGTACAGTGGAATCTTAATTTTGACCTTTTCTTTCTAACAATTGTGTGTCTTCTCTGCTACAATCTGAGTTAGAGAATTGATGGGTGATTTTTTTTGTTTTCTTCTTTTCTTGGAGACATGAACTTGCTGTTTGTGTGTCTGAGTTTCATGACTGCATATCACATCTGGATAGTGATCTTCTGCGCTTTGATGTGCAAGACTTTTCCACATAGATGAGAAAAGGGCAGCCAAATCTTTAAAATGAATCGTTGTTTCAGAAAGAAATCCACTTAGGACTAAGAGATTAAAAGACAGTGAAAAGACAATTGGGAGGCATAAAAGTTGAATGTGTGCTTTTGCATTTTAAATGTTAGTCAGGTAGATGAGATAAATGCTGATCTATGTGATGTTTTGCATAATACTGATTTATTTTTAATTATTTTTGAAAGACTAAAACCTAATCTGTTTAACTGAGATGTCAGTAAAACTAGTTTTCCTGTATAAATCCTACTGCCATATTTCAATCTATAGTTTCATTTTCAGCAGTTCAGATTGCTGCTTTGTGGGGATTAAATGATCACAGCATGATGAAAGGCAAACTCAGGGGTTTGCACACATCTACACAGTTCTTTAATTCATTTTACAAATATGGCTACTGTCAAATTTCTTACTCTGTATAACTTTTTTTATGGGATTAAATTACTTCATCATATGGAAATGTTTGCTTGTGATCTGGGCCATCTTTCTGCCAGTCAAATAAAAAGTTTATTTTTGTGGAAACTTTCCAGCTCTGGAATGCCAAGTGCTGCATCCTGCTGAGGGCCTGAATGGCAGTTAATGTTCTAAGGCTACGCATCCGTATCCTTAGAAACCTGTATAAACCCATCACTATTCTTTTGTGGTAGTAGTGCTTAAGCTAATTTCAAGTTCCCAGGCTGTCCCATCCTTTGCTGCTAAAATCTGTTCTTGCAGCATCCCATTCATTTGTTTTCAGACAAGTATTTGAATAGATGTGTAATAAATCAACTGGAAAATTTATGGACTGAAAATAGGAAAAATAATACAGGTTATTTTTCAGTCTGTTGGGTTCCTTGATTATTTCACCCTGTGTCTTCACAAGCAACTTGACAGCACATTAGAGGAAGTAGCAAGAGGAGAAAAATGAGTGATGGGGTTCAGGAACTACATAAACTGATCTTGTGCTCAAAAATACATGTTGAACAATAGCCTATGTCCCATTTAAAACTATGAGACCTAAATACATGCCTCAGGTTCTCTGAAATGAGGCTTAAAGTAGTAAAATCATAGGCAATTTAAAAGAAGAATGGTAATTTTTTAAACCAATTGAGTTGAAATTTGAGAATGTCTCTCAACCGAGCATTTTAAAATGAGTCTGTACCAGTGTGTGAGGCAGACCTGAAGAAGTGGTGCAGACCATGAGAAAGTTAAGTGGCCTTCTTTGACTGGAGTCCCAGATATGACAGAAAAATGTCCCCACTTGTTACTAACACTTATACAGTAAATATAAACAGAAAGTCTGTAGTTTTTCAGAAAAAAAAAATTCAAATTAAGTACAGATACTGCACATGCTTCTTTCAGGTGATTAAGCTATTTAGTATGCATTATGGAGTTTAGATGGTAGGCCTGACTACTTTTAAATAAGGCTCTAACCCATAGCTGTTTCATACCCTTAATGACTCCAAAGAAATTAATCTCTCGTTTTAGGAACACTTTTTCAGAAATAGTAACAAAAGTTTACTTTAAAATTGAATTCATGTCCCTTTGCATGATTCCTATCTATTCATCATTTTAAACCTGAGATATTTATTCCAGAACATTGCAGTAGCAGTGAACATCTTGAAATATTGCCCTTAGAAGACAGAATCTGACATCTTCTTGGGAGAAAGATGAATATTTTATGGTGTATTTTAATTTTTTGGCAGGGTGGAGTTGTTATTTTCATCAAAGAACTATAGCTGTATTTTGATTTTATTCTATGAAATTGTATACTTTAGAACACTGATGACAACCTTTTTTATTTTGCAAAAGGAAATGTGGCTCTAGTATATGTTTTATAATCCAGCTCTGCAGGATTGAGCTGTGCTTGGAAGGAAAGCCTACAGTACTGGCCTTGCACAGAGCCATCAAAACCTACAGTTCTCAAAAAGCAATGATTATCACTAAATCTATGTACACTGTGAAGTAGAAATATATATTTATTTTAACAACCAATCTTCAAAGAGATTCTTAGAAAATCTGTGCTATTTTTGCAGCACATTTTTTGCTATTTTTGTATTTTATAGACAAGACTATCTTTGGAGAAAAGAGATATCAAGGTAGAACTGGCAAGTATTTCAACACACCAGGTCTTACCACAAACACATTATTTGTTGAAGCAACATTTGCTCCTTTGAGTATCAACTCCGTGTTCCAGTGGGTATGTTTAGACAATAGCATTTGTGGAAGAGAATTGTGCCTTCCTTCATCAGCATGTATACTGAGGCTATGCAGCTCCTTTCCCTTCCTGGTGTCTTCTCCCACTATGGCTTATCGCCTCATTCTATCATACTGCCACCCATACCTCCAAAAGATCAAATAAGACAAACAGGGAAGGTGGTGAGACATGGAACTCAAGGGAGTGTATTTCTCCTTTCTTTCTCCTCTGCAAGGAGGACAGAACTGCACTAGACCAGAGAACAATATTATAGAGACTCCCTGGTGCTGCAGCTCCAAGTTTACTCAGCAAAACAAAGGTTTGCAGACTTCATCGTGAGAATCAGCAGGAGCAAAGAAATCACTTTGTGGTTTCACAGTATCCTCCAGTGAGAATCTAAGGCTGATAAGTAACATGCTTACATACATTTACAAGTAGCAAAGGCATGTGAGAACTCAGTGGTTTCACCACCTGACAATTGCTTTCCTGTGTGAAAGGCAAATGCGTAGTATGTGTGTCAGCTGCTTGCTCTTTCTCTGAAAATAGTGTCTTGAACTGCAAAGACATAGATTGCTTTACAACTAAGCCTTCTCTACTCACCTCTTTTGATAGATTTTCAGTTGAATATTGAATGGGGAATGACAAGGTTCAAACAGCCTTTTTATCTGATAGGCCAATAAAGTTTTGAGAGTCACAAAAAAATTAAAAAATCAGTACAATGGAGAAAAAAAGTATTTCTACAGCTGAAATTCTAAAATAGATCATACAGGTTCCCTTTTATTTAGAAAACAGAGAGGACAGAATACAAAAAGCAGTTTGGCAGCAGCAGAAGGACAGAGGTTAATTTGCCATTGCTGCTGCTTCTATTTGCTAAACTCCAATTAAAAAGAAACAAACCTTCCCAAAATCCTAATTTTGCTTTTTCCCTTTAAGAAGTGGGATTAAAAACCAGTAATATTAACAACAAGAACACACAATGGCAATAACAATAATAGTATCAAAGATGCTTCCCCAAACAAATGTTGGGTTCTTTCTCACTAGCTGCCTCCTGTCTTCTGTCAGACCTTTCTGCATCCATTGATAACGTTTAGCTAGCTCAGGCAGCCAGACTATCAAACTGTCTTCTAATTTTCTTCTTCATTTCTTTGGCACTGACTTCCTCCTGGGTTTTTCTTCTAGTTATCTTTGCACTCCTTCATTTAAAGACTAATTAGTAAATGGTTCTTACTCCTTGTGAATCCAGTAGTTACTTCTGTAATACATGCCTTGGCTACTTCCTGTTTCTTTAGCATAGTAATAAGTTATATAGTGGCAAAATTCACTCACTCAGATGTAATCCAAGCTTGTTCATTATTATGAAAGTAAAATCCCTTTATTTTTATCATATTATCCTATGATTTAAGAGAGACTCAGTATTTAAAAAATACAGTCATCTGTATTTCTTGTCTGGCTTAGTTTTAGCTAAACTTGATAGCTAATTTACATTTTCAAAAATAATTATGTTACAGAAATTAATTTAAAATACTGCACATGGAAAGAATAATTAATTAGATTGGAAATTTTCTAATAGTATTTTAATGTAAATATTTTGGAATAATTGCTAATATTTAGTATCAACTAAAACTTTATGCATGTGGCCACAGCTGCTTCATTAATTCAGAATATTATTAATATTGGTGATAAAATCAAAGCATTCCTGGTACAAAAAAGTCTGCTCCTTCACAAGATGGAGCTGAATCTTCTTAATTGTGAGATGATTAAGAACTATTAAAAAAAACACATAATGGGTTTTGGACTAATAGTTTTTGAACTATTAAAAAACCCACATAATTGGTGCAATCCTGCCTGGGCACTATGGCTTGGATTTGATTAGGAAATTTTAAAGAAGTCATACTCTGGTCATTTTAATTTTTCAAGTGAATGCTCTTCAGTAAGAACTACTGGCTCTTTCAGTGCCTCCTGTCATTTTCCCCAAAGCCCCAGAAGCAAGTCTAGTAAATACCTTGTTGCAAGTCTTCCCTGGTGGGTTTCTGCTAGGAAGTACCTTAAGATATTTGGGACTGTATTAGGCTGCCCATAATAGATATGCCCTTTTAGATAACTACTGACACCAAAATAATGTCTATTGAGTGACTCTGTTGCCTAGGCACTTCAGGGGTTACGACTGCTGCAGAACACATGGATTGTCTGAGATGCCTGCCCACATCCCCTGACTCTTCAGAAATCCTGTGGTTGTTGAGAGGTATTTGTTATACTGAACCAGCTATTTGGAAGCATGAAGCATAGGGGTATGTCTGAATACGTGATTAAGGTGTGCCCACCAGTTACTTCCATGTTGACCAGTTACTTCCACACTTCCTGATTCTTACCACCAAAGGTCTTCTGAGGTGAGTTGCCTAACCAAGAAAGAAAAGGTCTTTTTGCATGAAGATGTTAAAACTCCTGCCCTGAGAGTAGAAGCCTGAGATTTAGGCATTTCTCATTCTTGGATTTTTTTATGCTAGTTCCTGAGAAAATACAGTATGCAGAAGTTGATTTTCCTACCAAGCTAGACTTGGAATTACCTCTTCCAGCTGAAGGTAAGTCACTTTGAAGTGTTCAATGCAAAATACCTGAGATCAGAGAAAGAATGAGCGAAAGGGAGGCTATCCCTGTTCTCTGGTGATGAGGTCACTCCTGGAGAAGATGCTGGGTAGGGGCAGGTCCTAAACTGTTAGCAGTAGTCCTAAGTCCTAGTTCGTTTTAGGTAGCACAGACGAAAGACTATGTGGACAGACTTACAGACCTTCCTAGTCCACAAGAGACGAGCTATTATTTTTGCTTGTTTCCAGGACTATCTGACCCCTGCTGCTGGTTGCTCTGATTAACTGCTTTGTTCAGGCTCCATACTTAAGAACCTGCATATAATAGAAGCAGAACATAGGCACTTTAATGAGTGATCTCAATGTACCCCTTAATTTTTAAATGGATACTCAGAAAAGTGAATATGGACCAGTTTCTTGGCAATCTGTTAATGGAAAATAGAAGATAATAATGTAGTGCTGATCAGAGATGTCAGAAGCCAGGTGAAGTGTGAAATGAAGGTGCAATCAGACTGCACCCAACCGTCATATCAGAAGCCTCAACTGCAGAGTTTTATTTTCTGTATTCATCAGCCAACAGGGTGCATTTGTAACAGGAATGAGAAAATTAACATAGACAAGAGTCCTATGTTTCTTTCTGATTCTTCTCATCTCAGTTCTACAAACCAAACAACCCTCCACTCTTTTCAGTGGTTTTACAGTTGTTACTGATATGCAGCCCTGGGATCACGCACAGCTCTCAACTGCCAGTGACTGTAAGTGACACAGGCAGGCTGAAAGTAGACGAGGAAGTACACAAAGCTTGTCATTCTGACTGTCCTTCCAGTAAAATTGACAGTTTGGGTGTAGTGGTGATGTAGGGACTTTTGCTGATGCAGCAAAACGTGACACAATTTTAAACGTAAGAAGTGAAGACCTATGTTGGGTTGTATAGCAAATTATCTATATGGAGATCTATAATGCTTCATGTTTTTCTGTTAAACTGATCACTCTTACAACTACAAAAGTGTGAGTCTATTTCAAACTCAAGTCTGTACTATGCTGCAGTCCTATGGAAAAGTAACCCAAAGTACTGGATGAAGTTTGCAACCAGAGGTCGGCCCTATGCTGCCTTCTTTATGCACTTTGATGACCTATCCACACTTCCACCAAAACAAATAGTTTAAAAATTAAAAATCATACATAAGGGCCAAGTGTTGCAGTCTTCATGCTGCAAAACAACTACAGTTATTTTCTAATCATCGATTCAGATGGATAGTTTCAACTACAGGGACATTATTGTGAGGAGTATTTCAAACTATGGTTGTACTTCTGTAACTTGCTGTTTTATGAAAGTTTACACATTTGACTATCAGGAATCAGTCCTGAACTACAAAACAAATGGTGTGTATAATACTGGGGAAAATGCATCTTTTCATAATTACATTAATTAGCTTTTTTATGTTAAATAATAAACCCCACCGCTTTGCTATTAGTATAGTCAAGGGCAAGTCATTGTTTAAACATCTTAGGTGGTCCTGAAAACTCTTAGGTTTCTTATACTTTCACTGTATAGACAGCCTGCATTTTTCCAGATTTTTCTACAGTAGTAGATTATTCTGTTTTGTACCATAGTTTTATTCACTTCCTTGAATATGAGATGATACATAAGCAACTTACAGTGTCCAAAACCATGTCAATCCTCTTCCTGCTCTTCTACCTCAATAAAGTCAATCACTGTTTTACAAACCCACCTAACTTAAGGAGCACTATGTAAAGTGTTCATTTGGAATCTCTCATGCACTTAGAGAAGTTTTGCAATGTTAATTAGAGGTCTACAAATCAAGATGGAGAAAGTATTCAGGAAGCCTTCACAGTTGTATCTTGTCAATAACAACCTCTTTATTAAACCAAGGAGGAGGGCTGAACTGGGAGCACGTACAGTATTCCCATCAAGACAGATATAGAGCTTAATAGTTATCTTTTCAAATGGCCCATTTTAAGCAGGTATTTTTTCATTATAGCACATGACAGTGCTGCACAAACTGTGACACAGTGAGTTGTTTTTTCATAGAAAATAAGCAAACATGGCCTTCAGTTATGAATACTAAATGCCCACAGATTCTGTATGTGCAAGGAAAGCAGCTGTTAGTTCACCCCCGAAGGTGACAAAGTGACTGTGCAAGATTGGTCTGGGGGGGACTCCTGTCCCTCTGATTCCCTGCCTGCTTACTGCAAATGTTGTTTACTATGGGCAAGAGATGTATGAATGAATTTCAGTCTGAATGCAATTTGTGCCCTGTATCTCCCAAAGCAATATGATTTTGGTTTTATTGTGGATAAGAAGGCTGTAAATGTGATAACTCTACTTTTAGCTATCATGACCTAGATAAGGCCTTTAATGGTTAACTGAAGAGAGTATCTCATGTAAATATTGGTGTTTTCCAAATATGTTTTATTTGTGCAAAATACTAAATTTAAAAATGCCATAGATAGGCCTCTTTGTGCAATAGTGATGAAGATTTGGTTCAACTCCACTGAAGCTGATGATTGTCAATCCTTTATTAGAATGTTGGAAAACTTTGGGCTCATTTTTCAAATAGAACAGCTGAAACTAGCTAAAACAAATGACATCTTCATTGCTAACTGCTATCGAACTACATGAACCAGCTAGAGGGTTTCACTGGAAGCAAATCTATATTTGCTCTGGATTGCACAGTATTTTTGCAGTTTCTTTTTATCTGCTACTTGAATTGCACAACAAGAAAAAATGAGAGTCCATAACACATCACTGCAAATATTCAACAGTACAATTTCTTTTCTCAAACTGAAACTTGACACATAAATTCATAGTAGAGTTTATCACTTAAATGTGAATTGGGTCCTGGCCAAAAAAGACAATACAATGCAATACTTTCTGGGTTAGGATATATCTCAGATTTTACCAGCAATTGCAATATTGCCACCCATCATAATAAAACTACTCAAGAAGGCACTGTACACCATGTAGACCAGTCATTTAGTTTTTAATCCTCCTTCCATCTCAACCATCTGTTTGTGCTGTCCTTTCAGTATGTAAAGCCCTGAGATCAGTACCTTACATAACTCTAAAACTGAACAAGGATGTAGACCACAAATAAAATTCAATATTATATAACAACAGCCTAATGAAAAATGCACAAAGCCTTTTCAAACTCCGTTCCATATGAAGGGCTACTGATTTCGTAATTGCATTCTTATTTTATGTACTAGTACATCATCTAGATTGATTAATACAAATAGTGGATTACAGATCAGTACTAATTTTATTACATTATGACAATTATTTTTTTTTTCCTGACAAATAATATGTGTCTTCCTTTTCCCTAACATTTTCTCCCTAGTTTTGAATTGCCTACTGAGTTTCAATACTTGATGCCACTGTGGATGCTTAAAGTGTGTCAGAAGTACGAGCAGAAAAAGAAAGCAACAGCTGAAGAGTTGTCCTTACACATTGATCTCTAGATAACACAGGCATTATTTTATTTTATTTTTGTAGAAAGGAAATTACTTCTTTGTAGAGGATGGCTAAGTTCTGAAAGGATGTTAGAGACATGAAAGAGCAACGGGATTGCATAGATGATAATTAAATGAATAGCCATGCATGAAAATAGGGTAAGTCAGCTCCGAATTCTACAATTTTTTTGTATCAAGTACTTCAACTTAAGATAAAGTAGAATCTTAGGCATGGCTTGTGAGTTGGTAAGGTGGCTTTTCTTTTTTTTTTCTTAATATAAAAGCAAGACTTGAACTGAACAGAAATAACAAAATGATACATACTTATCTGTCTGATTGACAGTGACAAGTAGCACATGCGTGTCAATGTGCTATGAGTATCTTCCAAACCCCACATTTTTAGGACTCCATTAATACAAACAGCTTAATACAGGTATATAATCTTCCACATAGTTTTCTTTCAGTTTGTTAGTTCCTCGCTCTTTTTATACTGCTCTTTACATACCATAACATCCATGCTAAAAAGCAAAATGTGCTGGCTTTATGGTCTGAGAAAACAGTTGTAATGAATATGGCTGCCTTCACATATTTCAAATGAAGGCAGGATTTCAAAGGCATTTGCAGAAGTTAAAAGGACAAATTTAACTGACTCTTAGTAAGAATTCTGGTCCTAAATGCAAGTATTGAACATATTCCCCTAGGAAGTAACCTGAGGTGGACCAGCATGTGTGTGCTAGTGACTTTGTGCATATAGGGTACTTGTAGTGGTTGAATTCCAGCAATGTACAGGTAACCTGCCACAGTGATTCTGCAGTTGCACATCTGCTAATTTCTGAAATAACAGATGACATTTTTCACAGACTGAAAGATGCGAAAGTGCTACAAATTGTATTCACACTTGAAAATATAAGAATCTCTGGTATCTAACCTGAAATTAAAATAATTGTCTGAAATTAATTAAAATTTTTTCAAAAGATCCATAGGTGTATGGGTGTAAGAAAAAGTACAAAGGACAGAACATTTACATATCATTCAGCATACTGCATAAAGAACAAAGGGCATTTTATCAAAACCATCCCCCTTTAAAAACAGGGACTTGGGTTTTCCAGTGCTTCAGGAAAGCACCCTTTACTCATTACACTTCAGTGAGGATTTCAAGACATTTTACCTCATGTCTACAAAAAGTCTGGCAGCACAGTTTACCACAGGAATACTTCTCTGTAATAAATTAAAATTGGTCATATTAAGCGAGAGTGGGAAGTTCTCATGAATGTAATCTTGCTGAATAAACCTGGAGGAGTACCACACGTACCACAATTGTGTCTTGAATAGTGTATGTTTTGTATATCTGCCCAATCCTGGGTATGAAATCTAAGGTCTTTAATGTTTTAAAAAGTGACACTGATACTGTATAATGAGATTTCTTTTGTTAAAAATCTGAAATATTCTATGTTTGTAAGCCTTCGTTTTCATAGACATTAAAATCCCCTCAATCCCATATACCCACTCCCAAACTAGTGGCCATTACCCCAGTATTGCATGAATTAACCTGTGCAAGGCGTACATTTTTGTTTTGCCCACTTCCGTTCTCACATTTACTTTATTCCCTGCTGTGCTCTGGAAGCATCCCAGACATATGAAATAATTAAAGTAATTTGGATTATTGAGGACATCTTCATGCAGTTATGCACAGCACAGTCCAGTCAGGCCCTGGAAGAGTAAGCAGGGTATGTAACACTCTGCCTTCTGAACTTTCAAACAGTTTACAGCACAAGAATAATATTATTTCTTATTGAATGAGAATTCATTCTATTTTAATCCTATCCTATTACAGCTACTTCTTAGTTACAGAAATTGTATGAGTGAGACACTTATATGTAGGTATATACACTCAGAATAATCTGTTGTTCCACATGCCATAAGGTGTGACCTACTGATTTTCTTCCATAACCTTTGCTTTTTCTTGTTTTCAGCTGCTTGTATTCAGCAGTTTAGTCTGTATGAATATAGATGATTAGTTTACCACAGTGATATTTGTTTAAGTGTATGATACTGAAAGACAGGAACATGATCATTAATTAATGAATTAATATGTAATTATTTAAAAAATGATTGATTATACTTTCAAAATAATAAAATCTCTAGCAAAATACTGTTAGATCCTGTTTCATAATCATGAACTTAATTGGGAAACGTGAAGCTAATCAATACAAATGATGAAATGTGTTGGACAAAGCTCATGAAAAACATTCAAGAAATTCCATTTGATTGGCAGGATATTGATTTCTGCTGGATTTAAGATGCACAGCCATGCATGTAAAAGATATAACTCAAGTCCAATAAGAAGCAATGAAAGCATGGGGTAGCAGATTAACTCGGATAGATCTATAACCTCATAATCTTTTGTTCTTGTGTACATGGCAGAATCTGAAGGGGTCTTCCTGACACTAAGACATTATAATTATACATTATACATTATAATGTATACATTCTACATTATAATTCATAAGTGAAATGTAGAGGGATTTGGTAGCTTGCTATTGATTAATTCCACATATTTTCCTTTATCTGATGAAATAGGTTTGGGTTACTTTCTGATGTAAAATTATTAAGTGTAAATACCTTCTAAAAAGTGCAATTTTGCAATTATGATTTATTTTAGGATTAATTGACTTTTTTGTTACATATACAAGCCTTCACTTAAAGGTCCTTTGGCATGGCATTTGTAATATAAAGGGCCAATTATGTAATCTACATTAAGTTAGTCCACTTCAAAACTACTACAAGTTATTATGTCTATTTTATGTATATATATTAATCAGACACTGTGTGTATGATTTCAGGTTAACTAAGAGTTGGCAGTTCATCAGTAGTTGTGAAAGTATTCTTAGGCTCAGAATCTCATTCTTTCAGGCACCCTTGCTTTTTCTGCAAGCAGAATCTTTGCACATAAAAGTGGCTGCTGGACTGAGTTTGCAAATTGTCATTAGGTGGGCAGAGAAACTGTGGATCTCCTATCTGATTTATATCTGACAGACATCAAGAAAGACCTTAGGTGGTTGTTTCCTAACTCAATTTTTTTTTTTTTTTAATTTAGAAATGCAGATATTAGAACTGTAGTAATAAAAAGTTATCTAATACCTGCTACTTTTTCATCAGTTAAAAATTAAAATGTGCAAGCTGAATCCTTCAGTCACAGCTAGGTGGGGTTTTTTTGGCTTTTTTATTGTTTGTTTTTGGTTTGGTTTTGGTTTGGTTTTTTTTTTTTTTTTTTTGTTAGGTTGGGTTTTTTGTGTTTTTTTTTTTGTGTGTGTGTGTGTTTTGTTTTGTTTTGTTTTTAATGAAACTGTATTTATAATTCACTGGTTGTATCAACTTGAAATGGAACAACATTCATACTGCTGCCTGGAAAATGTGACTCATAGTGAGAGGAACCCCTCTTCTGGTTGAAGCATGTAACACCACACATGGAAACACTGCAGCAAACGGAGTTATCCCGGGCTGGTCTCCACTGAGGGAGAGAGACAGCACTTTTAGGGAGCAATTAATCACGTTGTGAAGAAGACCTCTAACGTAAGTCAGTTTGCATGTCTGCTTAGTCACAGTGATTATAAAGGGACTCTAAAAAGCCTCAACAAAACAGCTATCTACACCCTCGATGTCTAAGGCAGACAAGAAGAGTGCCACCTGAGAAGTCTGTTGTGACATGAAAAGCTCTTGCCTCCTAATTCATCTGCCAAAGGAGTGCTCACCTTGCCATAGCATTCTTGGCTGATACTGAAGATCAATGGTGCTTATTAGTGTCTTTGGACACAGTTTCCAAAAGGGATTAATGTGGATATATTGAATAGAATAGACCGTATTTTGATCATCAACCTCCACAAATTTAAAAAATCACTGCAGATTTTAAGGCCATCATGGTTGCTATTCCTTCTAAAAATGTGAACATTTGATTAATGTGCTCCTTCACTTCTCAGTTCCACAACTTCTTTTTGCTAATGCATTTTCTTCCACATTTATGCTTCAGGGTGAATTCTTATAACAGTAAATGGGAGAATTTTGCTCTTCCTATTTTAGTCACTTTGCTTTACAAAATCCCTTTTCATCTTTCCCTTATAATTTTCCATGTGTCTTCTGCAGTATCTCCCTTTTGCTACACTTTTGGTTTCTGTGATCTTCCCTTTCCTCAATTAGTCTTGTCAAAGGCACTATTGCTGGAAGCTTAGCAACCTAAACCCTCTGTCTTAAGTGTCTGTTTCTGGTTTAGCATTGACATCGTTTAGCGACACTGTGCCTCCCAGTCGCCTAGTTTGTTACAGTGCTGATCAGCTCTTGCTGAGATTGGTAGCTGAGCTATCTGGGTGATGTGATGGGGCTCTGCCTGTCTGGTCTATTCCTCTGGATACTCCATGACACAAGCTCTGGCAACAGCAGGTCCAGGAGGATTTCTCAGCAGGAAGGATCTGCAGAAGCTACATTTCAGACATTACCCAGAAGAATGCAAAAAGTTCAGTAGCATCTGGAAGGGTTTTCAATGATTCTGTGAGGAGCAGGAAAAGCGTTTGCAATACATCTTCCCTCTTGGCATAGTGCTGTAGGGGAACACGTTTTACTAGGATTTTATATGCCACAAGAAAGCACCTATGCATACTTCTGTGCTTATACCATGACATGTGTTGCTATGGAAGTATCAAAACCAGTCTATGACTAAGAACGAGCAAAGCCGTTCAGGTGAAAAAGTATCCAGCCTCAACCCCATTCAACAGTCAAACTGAGTTGTAGTCATTTCCATGCTCTGTAGTGGCTTACTATCTTTCCTGTATCATTAAAGTCTTTTAGCCACTTAATTCCAACGTGCACAGGCCCTAGTTCAATGTACAATTTGGGCACAGCAATTCCAGCAGCATCTCTGAGAAATCTGATTAAATAAAATCAGATTGAATTAGCCTTACTATTCTTTGCCTTCTCTTGCTTCTTTTAGGTTTCTTGGCACAGAAGCATTTTCTAGATTAGTTGCAGCACCGACTACACCACCTTCCTTCTAATCATTAAAACTTCAGATGATTTATTGCTCCTGACATGCAGAGTGCATTGTGGGGATTAACTGAATCAAAACCTTCAGGTCAGGGGGAACAACAGGGGGAACGAGCAACAGTAACTTCCAGCAGAGTATGCCTTAGGTCCTGCTGCCTGAGCAGCTTCTCCTGTGGGAGAGAAGCTGACCTTGGGCAAACAACTGTGGGAGAGCACATAAGGTAGGCTGGCTGTGTGTGTTCATGTGCATGCATGTCTTCTCTTCTGGATATCACATTTTCTTTTACTGTCAGGGATTTTACTGTGTTACAGGCTTTCTAAAATTAGTCACTTGTAACCAATGAAAAAGTCCGGTTTTTCAGTATGTCTATCTCTGGTTAAGATAACAGACTTCTGGATGACTGCCTTTTATGAGACAAATCCCACAATTAAAAATAGGTGTAACATTTATCAATGACTGAGATGTCTCATGGAGAGTAATTCGAAACCTGTGCCCAAAATTACTTCCTAAAGGAATATATTCACAAAGGGTTAGAATTGATCTAAGTACTTACCTGTCTCCCCTTCCTTTTTTTTTAATTACCATGAATTCAAGTATGGTTGCAGAATATTATTAATTAAGGATGTTTTTCTCTTTGTAGACTAGATTAAAAGATTTAACCCTTTGTAACTCTCTGGTATACCCTACTCAAAAATGCTCAGAATACATGATATGTTCCTAGGGCAACAAAATTATACAGAACTGACAAAACGGGGTCTTTTAGAGGTAAATGTCGATATTGTATGAGGCTAGATGAAAAAAACTAACAGTCCTGACACATTCCAGAGCCTAAGGAACGAAACCATTGAACATGAGAAAGCCAGATGTCTCCTCAAAATACCTAAAGTACATTTCTTCCTTGAGTTAGAAATCTATTATACACTTAAAAAGACAAGAGCTATTTTGAAAATTCTGGAAATGTTAAGTTTGCAGTTTATGTGGTAAATTGCCTGTTTAGTAAGTGTTTGTATACTTTAATCAAGAGGCAAAAAAAATGCTCTTTTGCTTTGCCAATACACCATAGAGAATGTAACTACCTGGAAAATTACAGTGTAAGAACACATGGATTAACATAATGTAAAAAATAAGAGGTCAAATAAGGTATGTTCCCATAAAGATGTCCAGGACCAAGTTGTCCTAATAATAACCAAAAGTGCCTTGGAGTAAAATTTTCAAAAGTGTTCATGTAACTTACAATGCCAGTCCATTTCTCAAGATAAGTTTTTTCAGAAATAATAGTGTCTTTTACAAAGGAACTGTTTTTCTCTTATGCAACCTCAAATGTTATAGAAATAGAATTTTCCATCCTAAATCAGAAAGTTCAGTTTTGAAAATTTGTCCTTGTTGCCTAAAGGCATGTAATGCAACAACTTCGCCTCAGTACAACTACAGGAACTCCGTGTTACAAATTAAATATTGATGCATTCCTCATACCAGTTCTTCCTAAAACATCTTATTGCAATAAATTACTAATGATGGTAATCATGACGCAGTCACACAGTGGTCTATAAGGAAAAATCCATAATTTGGGAAAGAACTTAAATTAACAACAGGATAATATGACAGAAATCAGAATGCTAACATGATATAACACCAAAAGTCACCATTTTGAGTCATCAAATGACTCAAAGTCTCTTAATAAAACATATATAAGGATATGAAACAATGTAAGTTTATTAGAAATTACAATTTTCTGTGAGACTTTTCATAAACAAATATTGAATTTAGAAACCCATGGTGGTTTCACAGAGAATTTTTAATCACATTAATTACTCTCACCTGTTATAGTTGCTTTGTTAATAGATGGTTGGTTACACATCGGTGATCGTCTGTTTAAAAGAAAACAAAAAAATGTATAAGCCTTTTAAACTCATAGATGACTGAATCCTTGAACAATACAATAGAAAATAATAACTTTCTTGGGAAGTCATTTGAGAGTGGCATTTCTGTCATTGCCAAAGAAAAAGTTCATTTAGAACAGAACTTTCTAGTGTAGAAGGGAATTCACAACAGACTCTGAAAACTCTCTGTAGAATGGGAACTCCAAGAGGGGAATATTTTAGAAATTTACAAGTTCATTAAAAGCCTGTCTAAACATACCTGGAGCTTACACCCAACTTGAAGTTTTGTTTAAATACATGGTCATCATACTATCATGGCTTCCACTGTCTGTGTTCCCTGACCTGAAACAGGTTTTTTCTAAATTATTTTTCACTATATTATTTTGCTTATATATTTTACATATTATTTTATGTATTACTTTCATGAGAATTTTTAGGCCAAAATGCTTTGCCTATTGAATCATAGAATGGTCCGGACCAGAAGGGACCTCCAAAGGCCATCAAGTTTGACATCCCTGCAGTTGCAGGGACACGCCCAACCAGACCAGGTTGCCCAGCCCCTCATCAAGCCTCACCTTGAATATCTCCAGGGAAGGGGCCTCAACCACCTCCCTGGGCAACCTGTTCCAGTGTTCCACCACC
>VZRU01013386.1:124537-137324 GCA_013398155.1 Pedionomus torquatus
CTGCTTTCTAATACCTCATCCCCCGGTCTGTATTGATAGCCAGGATTGTTCTGGCCAATCTGGAAGCAAGCTAGAAGTTGCTGCTCTGACGTGGCTGCATAGGGATGCATGAATGACAGTAACCAGGCACCACAAAGGCTCTGCGTTTTCCAACCAAGGGGCCTGAAAACACTCTTTTTGTGACACTGCATAAGCAATGGTAGGCAGCAGTCTTTGGAATACTAATTCTAAATTCTAGAAAAGCACAGTTCGGGTGAGAGAAATGACTCCACTACAAAATCTGCCAGTGTAACTAACGTTAATGTTAACTGTGATGCTGTAACATGACCGGAGAAAGATAGTGTTTATAAAGCTTCATTTCTAACCATGAACTAATGTGGGTAAGATATCATCATCTTGGATGAGTTAGGCAGAGTTCTAGGTTCAGATCATGCAAGTAGTTCACAATGAGTGCAGCTGTCTGCTCGCTTTGGTTCATCTTCAAGACACAGACTCTGCCTGAATGATCATCTTTGAATGATCTTTGACATATGACTAATTTATTGAAAATCATATAAATTTCACAAAACCACTCCAAGTTTATGCAAGGACAGCAATTCAAGAGCAATTAGTAGGCAAGGGGTTTGTTGTCTCCCCTATCAAGTACAGCAACTTCAAGAGATTAATAAACTCATTACTCATCATATGTTGTGTGCAGGTTTGTGACACAGACTGAAATTGGTAACATTTGATTGTTATTCCTATTTTGCATTTAAAAAGTATCACTGCAAAAAAGTTCAGTGGCAAAAAATTGACACTCACTTGCTGGGTGCCCGATCTTGTAAATTGGTTAATGCAGCAAAGTTATTCCGTACAGTACGCAGGCTGGCCAGCACCTGGAACAGACAAAATGGTTTCACTCTAAATTTCTGCACAGGTGAGACTTATTTATCTCCACTCCACTGTGCTGAAAGAAAAAGGAAAGTACATTGGAAATCAACTGTAAAAGGTTTCCAGAGTTGGTCTGTCTGAAGTCTCTGGCCATTATTTAACAATAACAAGTCTGTAATATGAGGGCAATAATTTATTTTTTTTTTCCTCATAAACAGCTCATTATTTCTTTAAAGACAGACTTACTTGAAGAGGAGGAAAGTTTTTCACAGAATACTACTTAGTTCTCTAAAATGACCATAAAAGCATTCATGTTTGAAAGATAATAGCCCATTCAAGCCTAATACTTCATGCATAAGAAATGATTACAGAATTTTCCATTTGCAGTTCAGCCCCCACAGACCTCAAAGGACAAAGGGAATGAGATTGTCTAGACTGCCAGGAAAAGTAAAACGGGCTCCTTCAAGGTGCGGAGTTGGTTTGGGGATAGTGCAGAAGGCCAGAGTAAGAGGAAGGTATCACCTGAGCAGGTGGGGAATGTCTGAAAGCTCTTACAAGCCTTGTATGTTAGGAAAGATGACATAAATGAAGTTGTTCCTTTCATGATTTAATTTCATGCAAGGCAGCAGCTTGGAGAGGCAGCAGAGAGTGTCTTCCTGCTATAAGTGGCATGGGCCTCTTTTCTGCAGGCAGTTGGTTAAAAGCAACAAATTTTGCACCATGTAAGGATAATAAGATGGACGTCTCTGACTGGGGAGATGTTCAGCTGATGACAGAGAGGAGCTGTTTAGAACCAGACTCGGAAGGAAGAGGAGGCAGCAACTCTAATCACTGGCGTGTTTTTGCAGGAGTTCCCCCTTGTTGTTTCTCAGCCCAGACTGGGCTGGTTCCCTGCAGAAGCAGTCCTGGGAATAACAAAGAAGGCAATGGGAGTTGAGGAGGATACTATTCTCTTTTCATAACCCCTTAAGTTTATACATGGGGTAGGAAGCTAAAGATAAAAGAAGGATTTGTTGAAAGCTTGTAAGACACAAAATATTCAGGAGATAATAATGACTGGCAATGTTCAAGCTATTGTAGGTAATTCCAAAATAAGGTAATAAAAATAAAAATACATTTTTTGCCTAATTAGACAATATTAATTTAATTATCTTTTCCTCTGCAAACACCAGGAGGCAAATTCACATTTTTTATATTCAGCATGGAATAAAAATAATTATATATGCCATCAAATTTGCCAGACCAGAGCATAGTGACACTAACAAACAAACATTGTATTTAGACATTGGATATACACAAATGGAAGTCACTCATGCACTGAGCAGAAGGGGAAAGAAGATCTCAGATTTCAGAAGTTCAAAAATAAATACACAAAATGCAAAAAAACACTGCTGAAGTATGAAAATATTGTGAAAGGAAAGAATGAGTTGAAGGTGGAAAGAGAAAGAGAGCATAAACAAAAACAAAACAAAACAAAAAAAACAACAGAAAAAACCCCCCACACATTCATGAAACAGCATGTTTGTGCTAGTTTTATCAGAGAAACATATCTATATGGCTCCCAGAGATGTTGCAGTGTAGGTCTTGAAAAAATGTAGTTCATATTCCCATCCTCAAGTTCCTACTCAGTAAGCCCTGTTGGCTGTATATTGAGGTGCATTGAGAACTGGGAGCATGTACCAGGGTAGCTAAGTGACTCTTCAGTGAGTGATTTCAGGTATAGCCTCTGCCTCTGCTGGACGGCAATGAATGACTCTGTACCTGCTGCACCAGGCTGAGTTTCAGGAAGGTCAGTAGTCTGCGCACAATGCCACGTAAAAACATAAACCTATATGGATCTGAAAATATATCATGAAGACATGGGTCTGAAATAAGAGGGCATTTAGCACCTGAGTTGCTGGGGAAAGAGGTGTGCAGTGCTGCAAGGTTGCTCAGGGCTAGTTATGAGTGGAGGCTAACGAGTTCTGCTGGACCCACACTTGGATCCCTGAAGAGCTGTGAGGGGGAGTATCTGCCATCCTCACTCTTATGCACATTGGCTGATTTTTTTCAGCCATCTGAGGTATTACGAATCTCTTTTTAAAAAGCAGAGACTTGACTGTTTGGTTTGCATATTTTTCTGTTTGGTCTACTGGCATAAGGTAACTGTTTTGTAGGTCCAGGGGTGAAACCTCCAGCATCTGCTTAGCATCCCAGCTCTTTTAGCATATGTGCATGTATTTTCTACAATTTCTGCAAGTGCAAGGTGTCCCCATGTACATAGCAATGACTCTACAGGTGACAGCAAAAACTTTGGCCATTGGCTACAGTGGAGCTTAACAACTTGATTTACTGTATACAAACATTATTATTTATAAGCCTATTATATTATAAGTACATAAAATAATATTTCCGGTTTTCATTATAATATGCTTTGAGTGACAGTTTCTCTGTCTACAGAGGTTCTGCTTTGCTTACTGTTTCTAGAGGTAGATTTGTGAGCAAAAAGCAACGAGTCGCCTGCAATTTCTATGTTTAGTCCTTAAGTAAATTAGATTATTTTCAACATCAAGTTACATACAAACAGTAGCAAGTGAACTAATATTTTTACGATAAAAAGCCTACAGAATTGGACCTGAAATTTCAAATCACTCAATTTTATTTTGAAAAGCAAAGTTCAACAAATAATAAATTACAGCAGTTGTTGCATATTATAATGTAGAGAAGTGTAAATAAGTGTAAATAATAACATCCTTGTGATAGATTTTTTAGTTTTAGCTTACAAAATCCATTCTGGTAAAAATAGTAAATTGTTTTGTCCTGTGGGCTGGATTCTACATGGGGTACACAGCATGGCACCTTACCTCCAGTTACCAAATGCAGCTGCACTACCATGGTGATGTGCTAAATAGAAACTAAAATGCTAAAATTGGAACTATTATCACCAGGTGGCCCATGTTCAGATGAAACAAGGCTCCTGATCAGTTGAAAAAAACATGGATAGTTTGAAATAACTGGAAGATGTGCTCGATATGCCATGATCTACCACCACCAGGAAGCCCGAAATGGATTAATACAGTGCTTTGGCTGTTTGCAGCACAATAAACCATCTACATGATGAAATACTGATCTAGGAAGATGTTAAAAGGATGGTTTGTATGATGTGTAGACATTGCACTGGCACATGTGATCCAATTTCTGAATTCCTGAGTGAAGTCCTAACACTGCTAATGTAACTCAGAGGGGTGGGCTCGGCCCTGTGCTTAGTTGTAGATGCTGTCTGTGAGCATGGGATTTGCATATTCAAATCAATTTTAGATAAGGACTATGTTTATCGTAAGAGTCTAATCATATGTCACTTGCCCTCATCTACTGCATCTCATTTCCCCTTGTGTCAGGGGATGGGACATGCGATAACTCACCCTATGAGTACTCTTTCTCCCATTCAATGCAAACCAAACCAAGTTGATTTAAACCACTGCTAACAGGGGTTTGCACTGAAATACTAAAAGCTCTCAAATACAAAAGCTCTCAAATTAATGGTACCTCGGTGCAAGTAGCAATAACATCCAACGGCTCCTTTTCTAATTACTGAAGCCCATCCATCAATGCCAATAAGAATATGAAACTGCCCATAGAAGAAATGGAATGTAAATGGAATGTATTGTCCCAGGAAAAATGTATCTGTAAGTGGTGTGTCATAATTGCCATTTTTCTAGGGATACTATAACCTGTCATATCAATGTGGCACAATTTGTAATTAAAATTCAGATGATAAAGAACATGAACTCAACTATAGTAAATATCATTAGATTGCTTGACCAGTACAAAATTTGTCTTTTTTCTGTACTCAGGAGTTAGGTATTTTATATTTCCAGAGGAACTAAAGTCAGAAATGGTTTTAATTTTTTTTTTCTCTTGTTTTTCCTGTAATTTCTTCTCTTCCATTATTGTTGAAGCATATTTACCATTTAGGAGATCTTAAAGTATTCTCAGAAATGCCCTGGCTTAAACTTTTCTCTGCTAATAAACGATGAAGCTTCTTCATATTAAGGATTTGATCAGACAGTATCTTATAAATGCTGTATCTGTTTACAATGTAATTAAATATATACCATATTAAATTAATATTACTTGTTTTAACAGCTGATTGTTAGACCAAAGCAACTTGCATATTCAGACTGAGGTTGAACAATTTCTTCTTATTTGAGGCTGCTGTGCAACTCAACCTTTCTCTTTCCATTCACCTGCAATACCATATGAGTTGCAAATGTATTTCCCCCCCCTGTAGTTACACTAAATTAACTTTCATTCCTATCTATTACAGGGTAAAATCTATCACCATGAGTTCAAGGAACATCAATGTTAACTTTTCTTACATGACAAGACAGCTCTGTATCTAAAAATTGTGGAGTTTCATTCTAAATTATATAGAATTTTGAAGTGATATTTTACAAAACAGAATCTAAATTTAAAAAAAAAATCAAACAAATATATATGGGTTTGTAAACAAAAACAAGTATTCTGGTTAACACTCATCTTGCATCTAAAAATTCCCTTGTATTGAATGCATAAAAGACGTTCAAAAGGAGAAATTTCAATTATAAACAAGCAGGAGAATAACAGAGAGCACAGGTTTGTGTCCATCATGACTGTCTGCTACAGTATTTGAAAATAAATCAGTCAAAGGTGGTGTTTCACTTCAACTTTTCAGACAATCAACAAGCATAAAAAAAGAGAGATAGAGATAACAGACTGGGAAGCTTATGACTTTCTGTTTAGACATTTTTTCCCGTTTCAAGAGATATACTTTACATAACATTAACAACAGAAAACAACTTCTTTGGCCATTTGGCCTTTAATTTGCAAGATCATGTGAGAAATATGGCAAAATTGTGCCTACCTGAGCAAATGGTGTCACAATCAAGTCATCTCCATGTCTGAAAAAATGAGCAGAGTCGTACGTTAGGTATTACAGAAAACTTATGTCACAGCTTTAACAGAAAGAAAATCAGGTTTTACAATGCACTGTAGGTAACTCCAAGTTTTTGTTCTTCAGCAGTTACTCACTACCCCTGCTTTACACATCCTTTGCAAAGTAAATATCAACTCAGCTGTTGCCCAACTGTCTATTGGACAGCTGATGAACCAGCCTCTTTCTGCACTGCAGGTTGGGCAGGTGACCCACGGCCCAGCACTGATCTGCAGAGATTTCATCCCGAAGGATGCAATGTGCAAATACCGAAAGCGACCCCATCAAGGGTTACCAGCAGGTTGTGAGCACTGGACAGGCGAGTAACTGCAGATGGCTGGGCAGCGCATCGCAGACGAATAAAAACCTGGTAAAACTTTCAAACTGACTCACACCTCGGTAGCTATAGGGGGTGTGACCGCGTGTGTGCGGTTGCTGTGGCAACCTCACCCACGCCACGGGGTGACGTATGGGCAAGGTGCCGGGATGACGCACTGTGGGGATGAAGGGAGGAAGGGGAAGAGGGGTTCCTTTGCTTCAGCACTGAAAGCTGCCACTTGAAACGGACTCCAAAAAACATAGTCTTGTACACAGAAGTAGGCTGAAGGGCTGTTGAGCTTAAGAGCAGCATCTGTAGCGCTAAGGATACGGAGTCAGACCTCTCCAGGGGACCACAGAGACAGAAAAAACTTGGAGTTTGCAGCGATCGTATCTGGTATATGGCAGCAATTAAGATGAAAAGAAACTTTTCAAAGACAAAAAATACAATATGGCCCCGTTCTTAGTTTTCTTGCAGTAAATTTATTGTGATAAGTTACAAGTTGCAGCTTTCAGCAGAAATTACCACTGCTGTGGTGCTATTTTAATGTTATTTAAGTTTAAGCATAAAATACGAGTATTTAACAAAGGAGTTCAAGTCCATGAAAATCTAATGAGAAAAAAGCTTTCTGATGAATGGAGAAGATTAATTTATGTTTGACTTGCTATAACATCATTCTTATAATTTTTATACTGTCCACAAGACACTAATGATTTTGCAGGTATTGCAAGAACCTAATAAAAGCAGTAAGGACAACCAGAAAGCCTGTAAAGACAAGACAAAACTCCCCAATATTCAAAATTATCATAATGTTTAATATCTGCGTAGCTGGTTTTACTACCACTTCTTTTATTTCTTCTAGTTGAAATAGAGGAATGGATTTTTACAGACCCTGTGGAAGTCACCTGCACTTTTAACAAGGCCTTTGCAGGACTGGTTGGACTAAGGTGCTGCTTCAGGTGAAGCCACGGTCCTAGCCTGGAAAGCATGTAAAATCGATCCTCACAGCAAATCAGAAGAAACATGGTACAATAGGGAGAACTCAGAGGCGTTAATCACCCAATAAAGCCAAGTCCAATCGGTTATTACAAGCGTCATGAATCAGCCCAAGGCATTAACAGGGGATTTAATAACCACTTGAGTTAAATACCTCTTCATGTTTTCATTGGATCATGAAAACTTCAGGAAATTTCCTAGACTGTTATTTCTGATCAGGATTACTTTATGAGTTACACAGCTAAACAAAACTTTCAGCAGAAGATAAGCCTTTTCTCTCCTGTTTTCCATGTACACAGCCATAGTGTGAGTATGTATACTAGGTTACTTCAAGAAAAATTACACTCTTTTTCTTCAAATTCTGTGAAACAGTATTATCTGCTGTGTACAGTACTATCTGCTGGCTTACCTGTTCCTCTAAAATATGTTCATTTCTTCCCTTTTATAAAGAGTATTTTTACTATTTGCATATAGCTACTCCATTTTATTTTCTGACACTTTAAAGAGGCACAGCTGTGCAGAGCAAGGAATCCCGCATTAGTCATCTGAATGACTTCTGCAAAGATGGTAGACCCTAAAGCCTCAAGCAAACAATTTGCCAGTCTTCCTCACACCTACCCACTCAGGTTATTTAGGCAAAAAGCAAACAAAGGGTAGACAAAATTCTTAGAAATGAATGTGAGCCCATGCTTGGAAATGATGAGGGGGCATAATCCTGGAGGTGAAGATTTTTACAAGTAGCAGAACGACTGGACCAAAAAAAAAAAAAAAAAAAAAAAATTAAATTATTTCTACGTGTAAATAAGCCAGGTAGAGTAGAGTTAGTGCTTTCTAGAGTCACAAGCATCTGTCAGTGGCAAATATTCTGAACGACCAACATGAAATAAATGCACAAAATATGTTCTTCCAATTCCCAAGCAACTGCTACAACACAGTTATTAACTGTCAAAGTGCAGATTGTGAAAACTGTGAAAATAGGATGGTCCTTTTTCTCACCATCTCTTGTGGGCTTCCTAACTGGAGGTGGTACTTGTTCTTTTTTATTTCAGTGCCCCTGTTTGCCACTCCTTGAATGCTGAGGCACTTCCAAAAGTACAAGTACATGGTCTTTCTGCCCTGGAGATTATTTTTTTTTTGTTTTCTATAAAATAGAGTGACCCCACTACTCAGATTTCTAAGTTTCATTCTACTTGAACTCTTCTGGACTGCAGGTCATTGGAGAGCACTGATAAAATATTGTAGCTTATTTTTTAAAGGAGGCACTATTAAATATTCATTTAATGTACCAAAATCAATGCAGGATTAAATTTTCATTTTTCAAATGCCCCTTGTGTCAAGAGCAACAATTATGGAAATTATCTTTATGTTGGTGAAAGTGTGATACTATAAGTGCAGATATCCTCAGGTTTTGCAAGGCAGTTTAGCATGCACCAGATCCACTTGGATAGAAAAGCAATTGCATAGTGTGGTGAGTAATCTTTAATCCCCACTGGGTCATGAAATTTGGAAAAGGGGAGATTGCTCAAAAAGGGAGCAATGTCTAAAGCAGCTGTGTTATTTTTTTTGTACAGAAGAGCCAAGAACATATGATTCAAAGTGCCATTGATCTACAGTGTACTGTGGTGTCATGAACACTACAATGTAAGAGTGTCCTGCTGTTTTCTTTTCAGATGATATGAAGCTGATAGGTAATTCTGTCTGGATTCCAGACAGGATAGTACCACACATCTATATACAGAAGCAGCAAGAGAGAGTGTAAACCTTGTGCAATATATCACAAGCTTCTAAATATAGACAGAGCTGTTAACCTTTAAGGTTAGAAGAAATGTTCACATCACTGTTAGACGCTGTTAACTAGAATGCCTGGCATACTTGTTCATATCTTGATTTTTCAAAGGAAAGACAGATATGAAAGCAGAATAATTTTCACAGAGCCTCAAAATTTAAAATTATGAAATCTACCACCACCAAAAAGGACTGCTAGAGCACACAACAGTCCACATTAGATGAATTGCTGATATACAAAACACACGTCAAATTGCCATTAGCAGATCAAAGATTATATAATTCATTGCAAGTTATTTACCATGTTAAAGCAATGAAGCCTTGCCTGTAAATTTTCTGGGTTTTCCTTCCTAACCTTTCCTGTGGGACATACTTAAACTAACCCCATATAACCTATGATGGTCCCTACCATGGAGAAGAGATAAAAATGCTATGCAAAATCAGAAATTTAGGTTCAGCTGACTGTTGCCAAATAAAAAGGACAAAAATTTTGCTTCCTTTCCTCAAGACTGGCATTAATTTGTCTCTTCTATCCCAGTTATGGGGCAGTAATTGACTTTTCCCATACTAAAATGGAACTTAGAGATGCATGCACGGACAGACAGAGAAGCAGGCAGGAAGATTAATGCAAGGATAGATGGAGTGACTGCATAACCTTTATTTCTTAATTAAGTTGGGATACTTTAATGTAATCATCTAATAGGAGTAGCTGCAGAGACATTTTGCAGACCTGCTAAGATACAGTTAAAAAAGAGAGATGTTTTTTTTTAATGTGGGCAGAAAAAAACTCAAGACAAGCATTAAGGAGAAGTGAGTCGCAGACCTTAAAGACCACTGGAAGACCGCTAGTCTGCCCTTGCCAGTGTGGAGATTTGCAAGGAAGGTCCTCAATAAAGTTTATCTTGGTAAAGGCCGCACTAAACTCAGATTAAGACTTCCTAGACACGTGAAGAATATCAAGTGAGTGACCTTAAGGACACATATTGCAGATGAAAGACATAAACAGGATAAATAAAAGCTCTGTCTAAACAGAGGGGGGAAATGTACAAAACATATTTACGCCATCATAGACAGGATGTGGTCAAAATAAAATTCCTGGTTAATATTGCTACAATTCCTATAGTATAAATTGTAAGACTTGTGGAAAGAATCTTGATGTTTTGTATCAGTTTGAAGTATGATCATGCTGGTTTGCCACACTCCTCCATCTGAAAGAAAAAGTTACTTATCTCCCCAGGGTAAGTGCTCTCTGAGGATGCCAGTCAGCCTTTAAATCCAACTGGCATAGTCTGTGTTGGATTCTCTGGATACAAGTTTGGGATGTAGCTTATTTGAAAGAATAAGGCTGCCAACAGACTTTGCAAAAGCCCTAGGAGACAGTGGCTGTCTGGAATCCCTGCACTGTGCTCCACAGCAAGAACTAAGGCTTGACTCAATTTTTACAGAGTTGTTTTCGGGCATTTTTTAATATTTTTTTCTAGAAACATAGCAAACAAAAGCAAGAAAAATCCATACTTTCTACACACAACTTACAAAATGGGAAAGAAGACAAACAGGGAAGTAGTCTTCTACTTGAACCAGAAAATCTATTGCAGCCTCCTTTTTCAGTGTAAACATCTAAATTTGGATTAAACATGACATCCACTCATTTCTGTATACAAGGCTTATTCAGACTTACTGTTCAATAACATGCTATAAATACAGCTTAGATGACACATTCATGTTTTGCTTGCACATACGCTAGAACACAAATACACCACGTGCAAAACCACAAATGGAGAACAGAGAGTAAGGAGACAGTTTACCCTCATTCCTAGGAATATTTTTTCTGCCCCAATAACATTTTATAGGTGAAGCCAAATAAATACACAAGAAACATATGAATTAGTTATGCTGAAAATATCCGTGTTACTCAGATTTAGATTTTAGAAGGACTGAAATCTGATTCTAGGTTGCACTCTAACAGAGTAATGGAAATGTCATGTAATGATACTAGCTTGCAGAAACCGTTCTCTGAGGGCAGTGAGCAGGAGGAGTGGATGGCTGCTCCAGTGCAGCAACTTGCACTTTATTACCATCTGCATTTTTAGAATCCAAAGGCTTGTCGTACTGACTTTGCAGAGCCAGAAATCACAGAGCTCCAAGTTAGGTTATTCTGCAGGAACAGTGCTTAAGTCACGTCATCCCAATTTCAAAATACTTTGAAAACAATATACAAGCCCTAATATGAGACAACTTAGGTAGGTCTAGTTCCAAAACCTGAGGCTGACTGGGGACAAAAGATACCTCTCAATGTTGTGCCTACATGTTGTGTCATGGGACTGAAACTGGCTTACATGTTTTCCCAGGCAGTTTGTGGTTGTCAATGATTTGCATCTTATTGAAAGGCTGATCGCCATTTGGGGGATAACCAGGCATCTGAGACAGGGGCTAGAGATTGTGACACTGTGAGCAGGTTGCAATTTAGGTTTGAGAGAGCAAGTAATTGAACTTGTTGATGGAGTCATGAGCTACAGAGGAGGGGGTTGTTTTTCCCAGAGCTTTTCTTTATTTCTGGGAACATGTACCTTAAAGGATTTTTATGAAGAGCTACTTGAAACCACTTGTTCTATCACACAGTAGACAGAAATTAGACCCTGAATGAAACAAACTCTTGTCAGCTATTGTCTGAGTGTTTCTGAACACAACATTTTCTGATAATACTGTGCAGTTCTGTCCTCCTGATATGTCTTTCTAATACTGCAACAGAGTTTGCTCTAATTAGTCAAAAGTATTGCTGTAGTAGTGGAACTTCTTGAGAGTTCAATCTACTTAATTTCAATTCAGATTAACCAGACAGAAGAGGATTGGCTCAGAAAAGCCACAGTTCCTGAGAAGTCCATTATCCCAGTGAAAAGAAGGCTGTTATTGTAGTTGTCCTTGGAATATCTAACTAAGCAATTTAGACCTGGGAAGACAAAGGAGAAAAAACTTTCTCCAACATAAATATCACTAGAAAATAGTGCAGACAGAAGTTTTTCCAAACACCTCAATTAACTTCATATGGAGCAGAAGTCAAATTACTCCACTATGGTACATTGATGAAGAAAACAATACTAGGCCACCTTATGATCAAAGATCCAAAAGAAAGCTCAAAACAAATGTGGATTATTACACATGGCTAATACACATCAAGATATGCCATGTACTAATGTACCTGGAGCTTTCCAGGTATAATTGATATTTTTGTACAAGAAAGTACTTTGTCTTTTCATACCACCATTTTTAGCATCTCAGTTCCTGAAGATACACTTTATTAGGTTTGAAAGAAGCCTTTGAATACTTGGAGTATTGGCCAGAATACTGGATCTCATGAAGTTCAAACAAGCTAAGTGCAAGGCCCTGGACATGGATCATGGCCACCCCAGGCACAAACACAGGCTGGACAGACAATGGATTGGCAGAAGCCCTGAGGAGAAGGACTTGAGGGTGTTGATAGATGAGAAGCTCAACATGAGTTGGCAATGTGTCCTGGCAGCCCAGAAAGCCAACTGCATCCTGGACTGCCTCAAAAGAATTGTGGCCAGCAGGTCAAGAAAGTTGATTCTGTCCCTCCACTCTGGTGAGACCCCACCTGGAGTNAGACAGGACGAGAAGTAATGGTTTTAAACTGAAACAGGGTAGGTTTAGATTAGATTATCAGGAAGAAATTTGTTACTGTGAGGACGGTGAAACACTTGAACAGGTTGCCTAGAGAAGCTGTGGATGCTCCACCCCTGGAGGTGTTCAAGACCAGACTGGACGGGGGTTTGAGCAACCTGGTCTAGTGGGAGGTGTCCCTGCCCATGGCAGGGGGATTGGAACTCAATGATCTTGAGGGTCTTCCA
>VZRU01013386.1:162831-173661 GCA_013398155.1 Pedionomus torquatus
GGAGTATAGTATTTAAAAATAAAAGAAAAATTAAACGGGAGTTATTATTGCAGCACACAAACACTACTGAGGTCTAAAGCAAAAAAAACTTGACACTGGCGAAATACGTGCTTGGCATCCCCTGCTATACAGCCCTGCCAGTGCAGCACATGGGTGAACATCTTCTACTGGTAACTGTGCTTTAAGGAAGCCTAGACAATACGTATTTTCTTGTACTATTCTTTTTTTTTACCCCCTCCAGCCATGACTTTTTGTCAGCAGATAAGAACCTACTCTACATGAGAAATACATGCTATTAAAAAGAACAGTGTGAGTGAAATACAAATAGAGTTTTCACTAATAAACCTAAGTGTCAATGTACCAGTGCAAATTAGAAACTGTAGGCACAATTTTACAGAATATTCATGGGTTTGTACAACTTCAGAGATTTCTACAAAGATGCTTGAGACATGAAGCATTGAATTAAGGCACAACAAAATCCCTCAAAGTGTATTTATAGTTGAGAAGAAAGGAGGGGAAATCTCTGCTTATACTTCAAATACATGCAATTTCATGTATTTCATGAAATTCCCTGACATATAGTTCATGCAATTCCCTGACACCTGAGAGAGTGAAATAACCAGTAATGGGAATATCTGTATATTTTTAATCTTCATGAACTATTATGCTACGCAGAAATGTTTGTGATTGTATCTCTGTTCATCCTTTATAGAAAGCTGAGTTTAATTTATTTTCCAAGCAGCTGCAATAAGGAATATTGCACAAGAGCTGACTCTGCATAGCTAAATATCAGGAAATGGAGCCTTCTCTTTTGCTTTAATGAATAGGATGTTTGAGGCTAATTTAACATTAAATGTACAAGGAGGAAACTCTGAATCCTGCCATGGATCCTGAGCTGCACGGAGTTAGCACAGTGTTGTCAAAGAAGTTAGGAAGGCTGCTCTCAAAATCATTGGTTGACCAGGATTATTCTGATAAAACCCATAACATGACAGAGAATATTCGGACACTGGAAGAGTAGCAGGCAAAGGTGGAACGGACTGGATGTGTGTGGAGGAGGAAGTAATACAACAAAAGATCCTCATCCTGCAAGTTCATCCTTTTTAGCACATTACTGTCTCTAGCAAATGAAATTCTATTTACCAGTACTTATGAAAGACTGAAGAATAGGGATGTGCTCATGAGAAAAAATACATTACAAGAGCTGCTAGACCTTAAATTTTCTTCAGCTAAAACAACTGCAGTGGATTTTTAATCAACAGTATCATTTTAGTTGTCTTTTTCCAGGAGTTTTGAAAGTAACTGGAAAGTTACTGGACAGTAACATTTTCTTTGTTTGATCACTCTGGATTTCTAATTGACAATGAATATTTAAATTAAAATACAATCTTATTTTGAAGCCAAAGCCCAAGTATTACCATGATCAGTATCTGAAGCAGAAAAATTTGAGAAGGCAGAGAGAACAGCTGGTCTGCCTTTAGGATAAAAGAATTACAGTGCTTTGATTTCAATTACAAGGAATTATACTGGACTTCTATTTCTAACACCAGCTACTACTAAGGAATTATCTTCTAGATAGGAAATAAATAAACTTTAAGTGTTTAAGCAAAATATTCTGAAGAGTTACTAGAAACTGAAAAATGCATGCTTCCCACCCATCTAAAATCATGTAATGATACCGATTGCATAAATACAAAGTTATACTTTACTGTTGAAATAAATAATTGTGAGAAACTTGCCAATGCATAGTATCAGTAACAAAGTTGTAAGATCACCTTACTGATAGAAGGGGGAAAGCATTTCTGAGGTGGAAAAGCTCTTTGGACAAGATTAAAAGCTGTGATGGCTTTACAAAACGTCATTTCCTAGTTATTCATTTCCATCCTTTTCCAAGAATGGAAATTCCAAGAAGAAAAATACATTGCTCCACAGCTGTGAATGCCCTGCTTGCCAAAAATGCAAATGTAATCACTATTTGTGAATCAAAGACAAATGATGGCACAGCTGATAAATATGAGTAAGGACTTCACGGAAACATAGACTTCTAGATCTGAAATTCAGATTTGTTTGGAAGGTCTATACATGAATGTATACTGTAACTGCAAGCACATCAGCTATTAACTGGCTGGTACCAAGAGGAACGTAATCAAAAGAAAGAAAATCCTTTTAATAGGGGATTGTGGTACTGGAGTTGCCACAGATGCTATGACTTTATGGAGGCTGCTGGCACCACTAGAGGTTCAAAGAATGTTTCCGAACAGTTTTCCAGCTCAAATCACTGGCCCTTAAAGAATGGGAAACATATGTCAACAATTAAGTCACTAATCATAGTGTAACCAAGCATAAAAACAGTGCCCGCGCCTATATTGACTGAGTCACTGTATATATTTTCTCAAATGTCCTGGACTTTACCTGGCATTGAACCTAAACGGTCATTCCGGTCATACTGAAACCTGGCAAGCGTGGCTCTTTCCTTAATTGTATGAAATTCAGAGCAGACGGCACTGAGGTCATTAGCATGGGACAAGAAGGACACTAAAACAAAGACCAAACCAGACATTGGCTTGGGCAGCGCTTCCAAGAGGATAAATCAAAAAATAAACTTCTGCAGACTAGGCTGCAAAGGGCACAGCTTCAATATCACTGAGCCAGCCAGCATCATTTTCAGGCTCATTAAAAGAAGGGCATTTGAACAGTTTGCCTGAGAACTGACACAGTTGAACTTTTAAAAAGGAACTAATTATGCAATAGTAGTGTCTACCACTAATCATCAGCAAGCTTTGAACTAAGGGTCCCAGTGACTTTGACCCATGTGTTCTCTTACCATCCCTCCCAAAAATATTCTAATTCTGAAAAGATTTCTTATTCTGTGTGTATTTCCATTTGAATGTTTTCTTATTTTTTTTTTTTTTCCTCTGTGAACTGTTATTCCTTTATTCAAAACAGATTTCCTCTAGATGTAGGTACAAAGAACAGATTAATATCACAAGGATTTCCTGTGATAACAGGTAACATTGGTCCAGTCCAGTAAACAGCTTTACTCTCCTCCCATTCTAAATCTCTGAATTCTTTATCTTGTGAAACTTATTGGTAAATTTTGAATTTGCAACTTAAGGCAGACAAAAGTATCAGAGCAGGGCTTAAAGATAGCAAAGAGAAGGAGAAGGTAGCAATCTAGTCATCTCTTTGGACACTGACTGTCATCCAGAGATAGTACAATAGCTACTGAAATGGGAAATGAACAACAAGCAGGAATACTGAAATTTTGGGTTTTGTTATACTTACAGTGCAGGTTTTGGTGTAGTATGAGCTGCTGAGGAGGGAAGTGCTACATTACAAATTTTAAAAATCTGTTTGCTAAAACACAAGGAAAGAATGGAAAATTATGAATGGTGATATAAAAATGTATCTACAGTACTCAACACTTTGTGGACAAAACAGCCAAAATGTTCCCTCTGCAAACAGCAGACAGAGTGGCTTATGCAGAATGTTTTTTTCCTTGTCACAGAAAAGTTACATGTCTACTATCTCATTATCTTATTCATACAGAGGTTTATACTGTAGAATAAAGGAAGATAAAATGTCAGGGAAACATCATTGTTTTCCAGTACAGAGAGAGACAAATCACATTAGTTCCTGACACACACCCAATTCCTCCTTTCAGCCCCATTTTGTAGAAAGAACACAATCAGGTCTGTTTTGACTTTTTGAGAACCTCTGAAGAAATGAATGGTGAAACAGTGGGTATTAAAAGGTAAATAAATCCAAGAGACTTGGAGAAGAAAGGAACAAGAGCTAGAATACAAGCCAGGAAGGAAAATCTATCCAAACCCAATTCACTGCTATAAACAAGCATTTGCTTAATTTATGGTATAGAATTTCTTCCACTTAAATGAACAGAAGATTTATTCCCAAGTAAACAAGATGCCAGGAATGGATTGAGAAAAGTCAATTTGAAGTAGCAGCCTGTATTGCATTAATTTTTTGACGTTCAGGTGGTTGAATGATTGGCAAGAGACAATAAGAAGGGTAGCAAATTAAATTGCTATAGAACTATAGGATATTTCATCTTCAGAATTTAGCACTATTTTAAGACTTAAGTGATGTCAAATTGAAGGAGACATGAAGAAAACCTGAAACTCATTTGGAAGTACTAGCAACATCTCCCTAATTCTCCCTTCCAGCCTAGCTGCCTAACTACAAACTGCTTTCAAGCTGTACTTTACAGAAGCATCCTCAAATGGAGCAGTCCTTTGTACACTATTTCTTTCACATCACTGAACATGTTTAGAAGAAAACTTGTGTTGGACAACAATGGAAGTGGTTGGAAAAGGGGACTTGGCTCTCCAGAATCAGCAAGGGATCCCTTCAGGGCCTTAGTTCCATTCCAGTCGAAAAGAATGTATAAAGAACGTATGGCTTCTTTTTTTTTTTCTTTTTTTTTTTTTTTCCTTTTTCATTACTGACCTTAGGGTAACTCCTTGTGTGTTTCTTTTCGGAAGCCAGCAAAGTATGCAAGAACAGCAACAAGGGACTAATACGGCCTCTACTACTGAAAACCATCTACTGATGAGTATAACCAGAACATCTACCAGCAGATATATTGACGTTACTGTTGTTCTTTTGTGACTTGACATTTTCCTTTGTTGTATATTTTCATTTGTCATAAGTGAACATGTTCCATTTTACCGTTAATGAGTTTGTCAGACCTAGCTTAAACAGTGTCTTACATTCTTACTGCAAGTGCAGGTCACTAAGTTTTAAATGTTTGTATTTTCTTCATCATGTTTTTGTCCCTAAAATGGTACTATACCTGTGAACAATTTTTTTACTCCATTTCAGACTTAACAGACTAAAAATGAAGACAAACTGTACACAGGAACTGGATGAGATCTATCTAGCATTTGTGAAATAGCATTTCAGTCTATCAGACGTCCTTCCTCTGTATTTCCTTTTTCCTTTGTACGTTGCAGCACCAGCAGATAAAGGTGTTATCATACCATCTTTATGCAAAGCATGAAAAGTAAATACACACATAAATCAAGAATAAGAAATAAATACATAAAACCAAGCGACATCTTTTGTTTTCCAAAAAGTTGCCAGGATCACTTGGCAAAACTTGAAATAAAGTTTGTTTATAGGTCACACAGGGAAGATTTACAGCACAGATTTGCACAGATGTCTGAATGCAGAGGCCAGGCTCCCCAGCAGTCCCTGGAGAGAGAGCTCAGAGGAAAGGAGCTCACACCTGCCCCTGTTAGGAGGTTGCTCCTGATTTTCTAAACCTATGCTGTTTCCTCTATCAACCATACAAGCATGGGTGATAGAACTGTCTTTAAAATGGTGAGAATTTAAAAACAAATAGTGGAGGTTTTTCTCACCCTTTAATTTGTAAACTCATGATTCAAATTTACAGCCTTTCTGTCATCATTAAATCTTTTTAAATGTGAGAGCTGAGAATTCCACATGACTAAAAGACTTGGGTATATGTAAGTATTACTAGAAGTATGGCAAGTGGAAAATAAAAGAAGCAGATACAATTTTATGAATCCTATTTCTTAGTAGTATCATATATAAATACATGAGAATTTCTTTAAAATATTGATTACTAAACTATATAATTTCGTTACAACTGAAACCTTTCAAACACTGAAAAAAAAAGTTGTTGCTATTATTAAAATAAATTTAAGGATAATTTCAGAATTATCAAAACTTTTTTTCCATCTAAATGAATCACTTTTTTCTAGTCTGACATGGTTCTTTTGTTCAAATAGTTTATTTCAATAATTATTTTAAATTACTAAATTGAAACAAAGCATAATGAAATTGCTGAAATTAAATTTTTCACCTGATGTGTGCTGAAATTATTTTGAGGTCTCTGATAAAAAAAAGACATTCGTACTTCTGCAGCAATCTTATTTAATGCTTAACACTTTCATAGAAGGGAAAACAACTGTCTTAAATATCTGTAGAGAAGAGTATTTTTCATTCGGTGCTTGAGGTTTTGAGTGTATTAGTGTTGAATATCAGCATCAGGTCTTTTCATAAAACTAGCAAATTTAATAGAGAAGAAACAAATTTAGGTCATAAATTCCTCTCTATGCTTCTTGAATCCTCAAGAAGTTCAGATGAGTGAAATCAGTTTCTGCCATTTAACTTCTAAAGCTCATAACTATTCTGTCTTTTTGTGCATAACAGGTTTGAAAATGTTTCATAATTTTTGATGAAAAAAAATATTTAAAAGATCATATACTATAGCTATTTAATATAGCACCTGTTTAAGTCATATACACACATACCTTCCTGCTATTACCAAGGTCAACAAATAAAGCAGTGCAGAAAACTACATATATGTTTTGTAATGTACATTAAGAAATATACTCTAGGACTTATTAGACTGAATTAAAACTCACCATAGCTGAAATCTGACAGGAATCACAGTAATGAGGTTATGTCATCTGTGCTGCAATTACTGATGACAGCACTGCTTAGTGACTTCATGTGTGTGAATTGGCCACACTTTGAGCATAAAGTTCTTTCAATATCACATTTAGCCAAAGTCACTGGTTTATTCTTGCTACTGCTCCAAAACACTATATTCTGTACAGGGCTTCCCTTGTTTTATATTAATACTCTCCTTATATTATAAAATAATGCTACAACTACTAAATATTAAAGGCTGTATTCAGCATAAGCTAAGTGAGTTGCATTAGAAAGAATTAATCTGGTTAAATGTGAACATTGCAGGTGTCCATATACAAGTTGGATTCCATTAGTTCAAATGTATTATATTCAGTGGAACCTTTCTTGATAAAATCAAGGAAATAAAGAGCACATCTGCTCTTAAGGCAGACGTCTAAAATGCATGATGTAAGTCATAACCTAAAAACAAATATTTCTCGGTTTCTAATTCAGGCTTTTATCTTTAGGTAAGATGAATCCTACCTGTTATGCCTTACACTGATATTCTGCTTCTCAGGGAATTGTGTTGGAAGAAAGATGCCCCTCTTCGGGGGGAAAATAATGCAACCATTCCATGGTGGAATGGAAGGGAATAAATTACTTATACCAAGGCATCTCAACATTGATTCAGATTTGGGCTGCTTCCTGTCTTCAATTGAATAAGCTGTAAATGGGCTTTTGGCCATACAAGCTAAACTGTCCAGCAAGCTTCTCATGAAGCTTGCTGCCCTCTCTCTTATGTTATGCTAGGGATGGACACTGTGCTGCCTTGTCTTCACCAGCCTCATGGTCCAGTTACTGGGTGGAACTTTGCTCATGACCTAATAATCTGCAGATATGCACAGGAGAACAAACTGTGCTGCAAAGACAAGATTATATCTTCAGGAAAATTGAGAGTGGGCTGTTTGTACAGTAAAGTAAGTGGCAGGGAACTACACTGTGTGCTTGCATGTGGTGGGGAATGAATATTACGTATGCTCTTCGGGATGTAACCTGAAAGAGAATGTTTCTTGAGGAAGTGCCCTTTCTTTGCTGGAGTTAGACTTTGCCATTAGTTCTGCCTGGCATGGTGTGCAATATTTTTGTTTGTTTAAAAAAACCCATCTATTATTTCAAGACAGAAGTTCTTATCACATTTGCGTTAGAGTAGCTGGAATTTATATTGGCATGTCTAATACTTCTGCTATAAAAAAATGCAGAGATGAGACCATGCCAGAAGACTATATTGGCAAGAAAGAAAGAGTAAAAAGTTTCTAAAATCACTGACTCAACTTAAAATGGTACACAAGAAAGTTAACAGCATACCGGGGATCACCAATGAAGGAACTGAGAAAAAAGCAGGCAGAATTTTACCACTGTATGAAACCTTGGTATATTCCCATTGTGAGTGAGTTTGGTCTCTAAATTTCAAGTACACAGTGGTGTTTGAGGACATACAAAGAATGGCAGCTAAAATGATCAAAGGATGAGGCAGCAGCCTTTTTAGGAAAATTTAAGAAGTCTACAACTCCTCAGTTTCTACAGGAAAAGACTGAGGAGATTATGACTGAGCTTTACAAAGTCATGAAGTTTGTGGATAAACTGAAAGCAGAATCTTTCACAAAATGCCACAATGACAGAACTTAGGGACACTCATTGAAACCAGAAGGACACCACTTTGCAGCACAGTAAAGAAAGTGCTTTCTTGCATAGTCAGAAAGGTTGTCAGAAGGCTGTGGAGGAAAACAACCCCAGAATTTTAAAAAAAGAGATCAGCCAAATCCATGGGCAACAGGTCCTTAGACTGTAAAGAGAACAGGCATGGATGAACCCTATAACATCCCTAATATATCACTAGTACATGCTGGTCAATATTATGGGAAACTTGACAGGCTTTCATGTTCTCTGTTGCTGCAGGTGAAGAGAGAGTACTACATTAGGTCCAGGCCCAGTAGGACATGTCATGTATTGCTAGAAAGTACAATACCTGTTCACCACAAACTCCACCCTTAACTCAATAGAGGGAAACAGAATTTGTTCCTGTTTCATTTTGCATAAATAGCACTGTTTAACATATCACACTCTGGAAAAAAGTGCAAGGCTGACTGTGCAGGCTTTCTCATTAGCACAGACATTGGCAGAATAAATAAAAGAACATATGTCACTTCAAATTTCTATGGTTGTCATGATTTGAGGCCCATGCAGCTTGAGAAAACATGTTTTGCTAAATGAGTCACCTCTGAATTTCATCAAAGTCAGACTTCATGCAAGCAAAGTTATCTCTATGTGGCAGGCTTTGCTCAGCATTCAGAAACCCCCTAATTCTGTGTATGGTATTTGGTACTTCATCAACCTCATGAGTTCGGACACTGTGCAGCTTGCACTGAACTTTCCCAATGGACCATATTCAGCATCTTCAACTACTAAAATTATGGGAAGTTCCAACCCTCTTTTCAAGAGTACTTTCATAAGCTACAGCAACAGGGGACAGGTAAAAACACCAATAATGACAAGAGGCACTTGCCTCCCACAAATAATCACAGTACTTGAGGGGAAAAAGATTCATCCAATACAGGAATAAACCCCCTTAACTCTTCTACAGCCAAGTGGTATGCATGCTGTTAATACTATTCACAGTTATATTTACATACTGTTCTCTGCCCTGTGGACAAAGATTCCTTCAAGGAATACCCCTGGCTCTTGATGTCCCCAGTACTGGCATTCCAAGTCTGAGAGTCCTCAATTACTTCCAAAACAGGTCAGATGCCAATAACCTAGAGGTTTTATTACATATATAATCATCATTATTATGGCAATAGCCTTACTACCAACAAGCAATTAACCAAGGAGTTGAGTTGTTTTGGGATGGCCAGTCTCTAGGCAGTGTGATGTAGCCACAGCTTCCTCTTGCCAGATGTGGGTACCAAAAGACCAGACCACACTCATGGCAGCATTCTCCTTTATGGTATCTTTAAGTCGAGAAGCCAGCACAGCTACCTCAGGTCAGCACAGATGGATCTCATCCCATTCTTTTGTCCTGCCCCAGAAACAACGCTATCCATTGGTGTCAGGCTGCAAGCATTCTCTTGTCTCCATTCAACAAAACCTTTATTCAGAATCCCTATTGTGTTCTACATATTAAGGGTGCAGTCTTAAAAAGCTCATCCAACAGATCAGTTTTGTTCCACTTATCTATAAAAATGTTATAGAGTGAGTAAGTCATATTTGACAAAATCCTTCAACAATTTCTAATCTGCTGAACCTCGTGATATCACAGAAAAGCAATATCACCCACTTCTGGAGTTAAATAAGGACAAATGCACTGTTCTACTGAACACTGTAGACTGAATCATTGAAAGCCTCTGCTTGCAGGGGCACTAGGGAGGCTGGGATGTGCCCCTTGCAGATCAGCCAGTCCTAAATTCCAAAAAAAACAGGAGAGCCAGAATTGGCATATGTTACAAAAAAGAAATGAAGACAGAGGAAGGCCAACCCACAAAGTAAACAGTGCTCCTGGGACTCACAAATCTCACTGGGGCTTTTCTCATTACATTCTCCCATCTTCTCCTTCCTTCCAGCCACCTTCCAACACACAGCAGGATTGCTATGTGAACAGATAAAGAAAGGAGAATTACGTGCTGTAGGTGTCCCTGCCTCCAGGCCTGAAAATCCATCAGTGCTCCTGACTTCATCATGTTACTTGTCCCTAAGCACTTTGGTGGAGTTTAATAGAGTGGTGGGACTGCAGTGTGGCTATTCTGCCCCACAGAAGGAGGGACAGAATAGCCACTTCTGCAGGAGGCGGTGCTGACACACAGGGGAAAACCCACTGGCTCCTGAGTCTGATGATTAAGAACGTCAACTGAAGTCATGCAGGTGATTTGGAAACCAGTCCTGCTTGGGCTCACCATGAAGGCTGCTGGGTTGGGTGGTTGGGTAGGGTGAACCAGCCTGAGCCGCCACCTCCCAGACGTAGTTGGGAGCCGAGCTTGGGGCTAAGTGGCTGGCAGCTCCCACCCCTACTGTCCTCCCTCTGCACTCCAGTTTCCCCCTGGTCTCTGCCTGGGCCAGGGCTTGTCTGGCTTCCCTCCACACTGCCAGAGAACAGCATGCACTGTGTCTAGTCAGCCTCCAAGGATCTCCCCCAGAGCCACCCCTGAGCTCTGGCTGTGTTTCCAAATGGCAGGGTACCAGAGGACTCTCAATTCACAACCTGCAGAGCAGGTACTCTCACCTCCCAGATAAATGTCATAACTAAAGGGCATATCGGCAACAAAAGGCAGGCAGGTAGGTGTTTTAGACAGAAAACTTGATGGTCAAATCAGCCTGCATGCAGTGCCTACAAGGATTTTTTTCTTTGATTTTTTTTTTTTTTTTTTTTTTTTGGGA
>VZRU01013386.1:187561-199928 GCA_013398155.1 Pedionomus torquatus
GATCTGCTCATTCAAAAACCTTGTTAGGAATGACCCTGTATTTCCAAAATGTCGGCCAGCAGCTGTTTGAATCAAAACAACGTCTGTGCTTAACTTCTAAAAAAACCAAGTATTTCAGAGAAAGATTCCTCTGTTTCTTGAAATAAAACAGAGCTAGATCTGAGACTATTCTTCTAGGATCTGAATCCAAGCTTTCAAAAATATACATACTGACAACAAAATGTGTACTACCAAAACACTCAGAGTTTAACCATGCTAATTTTGTAAGTTCATAATCAATGCAAGACATTTCTAGAGAACCCAGGTGTACAGATGTAGAGGCCTTTCAAAAAGTGAATTGACAATACTACAAAAAAAAAAAAAAACCAAAAAACTAGAAAAAAGGAACAAAGTTTCTATCCTTTCATCTAGATCTACAAAGCAGTAAATAAAAGACTAGTACAAATTAGAAGTAAATGTGCTCTTAGTTTAATCTAATTCTGTCCATTAATTAGACCTAGAGAAAAAAAATTAGAAATCGCTACCTATGAATAGGAAAGGGATGCTTGATATGAAACAGCATCTATACAATGGAATTTGGCCAGTGGAAGGATGGGGAAAAGGTAACATTGGAAAAACCCAACATCTCTGTGGATTCTATTACTTTTAGTGTTCAGTAAAATGACAACCTTTAATTCCCAGACTTCCCTTTTGAAGATATTGCTCAGTGTCCTTTCTGTGTCACCCTGAGGAAGGAAATACAACATTGCTGCTGCTGCTTCTGACCTTCTGCCTTGATTCAGGAAGAAGACTCTAGATTGCAGAACTTGTGTGTTGAGACTCACATGGTTTCTATGACAACATCTAGTGCACGGGATAATACACTAATGAGGAGCAGATGCAGGATCTATGGATTTTGATATTTCTCTTGCGAAAGAGAATATATTGATTGTGGTGGCTTTGGAGATGTGTTGGCCTTCTTAATATAAGAAAGCATTAAAACTCTGCTTGTAGACCTAAGAATTTTCTGTTCATAGCTTGGTAAAATCCTACTGTTTTTTTTTTTTGTTTGTTTTGTTTTGTTTTGTTTGTTTGTTTTATTTTTATTTTTATTTTCTGAGAATGCCATTTAAAATAGGCTTCCTACAGCTCAGTATACTAGGATGGAGAAAGGGTTAATGGAGCATTAGAGAAAAGAAAAAAAACGCATTGGAGCTTTAGAAGAACATGAGTTATTTCCCTAACACAAAGTTCTCCTCAACTCTTATCAGCAATGGAAATCTTAATGAAAAAAAACCACCAAACATCAGAACAGTTAAATCACTTCTCTAAACAACCTTAAGTCCTCCCATACAATACAGTCATCCTTTCATCCTTTACATATCCTGGGTCTGGTCTCTTTTTACTTCAAACATGTAACTGATTTGATCTTTTATCTCTTGAAATGTGCAGTATTTAAAACAAAAATAATAACTTAAGTCTTTCTCTCCTGCAGGGATTTATTCACAGATACATAGAACTGATAACACTTCAGTAATTCTAATCTGTGGTGTAGACATGAATCTGTGGTTTAAATCTGAATGCACATGAGAGCACCACATTGAAAAATATTCCACTTCAGCTTTTTTTACATAAGCCTTTTTGATAAGCTGCAGCAGCTACAGCGAAGCAACAGAATATGCTGTTCTCCCCTTAGTAATTATAACACTCAAAAAACTAGCCTGTTTCCCCTAAAGTAGAAAACATGACACTTATTATAAATAAATACTACTATTAATACCCCTCCAAAAAATTGCACCTAATTAACAAGGTTTGTATTTGGATGAACAACTAGATTGCTGCTTTGCATTTTAGGGGCATATCTTTGTTCCTGTGTGCTCTGCTGTCACTCTCTCTCCCGACATATAAAAGCTGGAAATACGAAGATATCCATACTCCCATGTTATCCAATTTAACTTCCCGCTAAATGATTCTCAGAACCTCTTGCAATCTTAATCATTTATTATAGCATGTCACTTTCCTGACAGTCATCTCAGCAAGACACGTTCAATTCAATTAATCTAACCTGGCCTCACATTTATCTGAGAAAGCATTTTTCCCTATAAATTTGCTGGTATAATTAGGAAGAAGCTGAACTACCTCAACATTTTTTTTTTTTTTTCTGAGCAGTATTTTATAATTTTTACTAATTTCTCACAAAACATGGAAGTCTCAAAGTTGAACCAACTCAAATAGATCTCAAGGAGCCAGTTACTCTTTTTTTCCCCCTGTACTTTGGTCTGTCTAACACAGTGGACAGTACCGGCAGTGTGCTCCAGAAGACTGTTCATAAACTTCAGTGAATACCAAGCTACAAGTGAAATGCACAGTTGTTTTTATAGTATGTTTGGCTTCAGTATAGTAGGATCAGAAATGTTCAACATTGAAAAGTGTCCTACAGTTGCACTCCATTGTCTAGCTTAACTAGGCCTCCAAAGTTTTTCCTTTTTGGAGAGGGAAAATTAAGTACAAGTTTTGCATTTGAACTGAAAATGGAAAGCAGTAACAATAGAACCTCTTGACTTCTCACCAGCAAAAACTACCTTTGAGTAACATCTCAGAAGGATTAAAAGTTAAATGCAAGGTTTCAAGGTGATATTTTACATAACCTAAATTTTACAGTGTTTGCTAGATCACTTTGCAGTGGCTCAAAGGAGGAGGAACTCAGGGAGCACTACTTTAAGTAAGTGCCTACTGCTTTAAAATGTACAGACCTCAGAGCACATCCAGAAAGACTGCTGGTTTGGTCCTATCAGTTGATATTCCAGGAAATGTCAGCACTTGCAGGCCAGTTTGGTGACCTGGACAGCAGGGCAGCTGTTTGTAAATTAAGTTTCCAGTAGCATTTCTTAAACGGTATTTCCTTCACTAAAATGGTCTTTACAAAGCCTTTAAGATTTTGCTGTATTTTTGACTAAAATTAATTTACAAAGGCCTTAACATGTAGTTCATACTTTCTGAAAATCTGTCAACAAGAACCACAAACAAAATCTTTTGTCTTGATACTAAATTTGCCACAGTAGGGTAGTTTTGGAAAAAAAAAAAAAAAAAAAAACAAAAAAACCAAACACTTCTGCAATTACAGTGGCTGTGAGATATAAACAGCCAATAAAGCAATGTTAAAAAAATTATGAATCTGCGGTCCAGAAGAGCAACTTTCTGCATGGCAACACCACTGACCTGTTGTATTTGTCTACAAAATAGCTGGGGCTTTTCCATAAAATTTTGCCTTGAAAACCGTATTGAAACTGCTGAATGATTCTAATCAAGATGCTGCTTGAAATGGGCAAATTGGGATGGCTCTGTTCTATGCTTGGCTATTACAGAAATGATTGGTTGTTTATTATAGTATTAATTCTAATAGATTAATTTATATTCAGGGAAGGAGAATGTGTATCTTGATCTCTTCAACTCAGTAAGGTGTGTATCCATGAAGGTAACTCAGTGGGGCAGACTGTCATGTTCAGGAACTGCAATTCCTAAGGAGCTGCAAATCTTGTTTTGCTAAAGGCAGGTATTACAGATCAGAAGGCTCTAGAGAGCTTGGAAACAATTTCAGCCCTGTAAAAGGTAGAAATAAAAGAATTAAGCTGTAGCAGTATGATGCAGCTTCTGCTAATGACCACTTAAGCAGTGGGTCATACATCACTGTAGTGTATCGCCTAATTCATCTGCAAGCTTTTCTCCCCCTGACAGCTCCCTCTTTTTCCACTCTTTACCCCATATTTTTCTGTCACATATGCAAATCAAAGATAGATATTAAAGATGTAAAAGTTAGTTTTGTGAATCCTCTGAATTCTCTACAGTTACATATTTCTTTATTTGCTGGTCTCAGTCCACAGGTATTAAGATGCTACTGTGAAACTCAACATTTGTAGATGAAAAACAATATCAGACTATTCTGAATTTTCATTTAAAGTGATATTGACAAAGCTTAAGCAAATCACTAGATTAATAGAAATATGCAAAATAAGGACAATATTTTCTTTATCTTCCTGCCAAGTATGAAAAGAAAAGATTTTTCCATAGATGTGCTATGAACAAAGTGTTACTCTACAAATGGTAAATCGAGTTGTAGGGCTGTTACATATATCTAGACACAACAAACAGAACAAGGTAACTAAAGCAGGTGATATTTTAGCCAGAAATAAATTTCAAAAACATGGCAGACATTCTGCAATGACTTCAATTAAGGAATAGGAATAGATAACCACTATAATGAAAAACAATTATTTAGGTTATATATTAAACTACTGAATATAAAAATGTTTCTAAACTACAGATGTAAAATTTATTGCAGAAAAAACATCCTTTTCCTTAGGTATGTAGAGCCTTAATATCTTTCTAGCAGTATACTCATTCTTCACTTTCTTAACTTATTCATTAAAATGCAAAAACAATGATCCTGCACCAAAGTTAGAATAAGAGCTGTAGGACTCCAAATGCAGATGCCTAAGAATGCTTTATATTGTTACCACAAACTGCTTTACATTGCTTTATACTATTACCATAACTCCTAAAGCTGCTATTTTGAGAGAAGTGACTTTTTCTGTAAACCCGAAGAGCTGGCATGAACCAGCTCATATCTTACTGAAACAGTGTGTACTTGGAAGCAGTTTTATCCTTTTATAGTAACAGAGTGTATGACATTTAACAGTGAATTGAATGTTCCAGGATCAAAAAAATATATTGTAACAAAAAGGAACATGATCTAAACCATTTAGAAGTGTCATGAGATAATATTTAGAACAAATTGTTAACAACATCCATTTATTTCTTTTTATCAAAGTTAAGAAGTTGGCAAACTACACCTCTGTAAGACAGTTCTGAACTGTAATAAATAATTTTCACTGACATTCTCTGACTGCTTTTTATCCTCCTTTATTTAAACTTACATTAGCTATTATAAACTACAATCAAAATGACAAATTAATTCAAAATGAATAGTGCAACTTATGAAATAACTTCTTGGTCAAAGATCAACTGTTCCTTTGAAAGCATGAAGAGAGAGCAAATTTAGCAAATGCCTCTTTCAGTGGAGAGAGCACAGGTTTTCCAAGATTGTCTGCTGCTTTCTCTACATCTTAAACCAGTCTCATTATACTGCTGGAAAATCCATATCATGAAAGACAATGTCAGGGAAGGAAAGGCGGTGAGTTTTGCATGCTAATAGCAGCCTGGGTGAATCCCTTATACTAACAAAGAACAACTTTCCATTCTGAACTCCAAAAGAAAGAGTAGGGCACTGTGAGAAGCTGGCTGGGTCACACTTCCATCCTATGTGCCATGAAAACTAGAATTTTAGATAAGTAAAATTTTCAGGGGGTGACTGTTGAAATCACATTATCCTGCCCAGCCAGTCTCTGAAATATCATTTCCAGTCTGACAGACTAAACCATTTGCCTTAAAGCTCCTTCAGTCCAGCTGTTAGATGAAAATCTCAAACTGTACCTTTAGAAAGCTCCAGGCTTTTCTGGTTTTGGGAAACACTTTAAGATTTAACCACTAGATGACAAAAAATAAAATTAAAAACAATATATTACTTTTTAAACCAGGTCTTGTGATTCTCCAAGGCATAGTTAAAAACAGTTGGAGTTGACAGTATAGTCATATAATCAAGCAGAATATAACACAGTCCAGTAGAAAACTGAGAAAAGTTTATTTTAATGGAGCAGAAAGGGAGTAAACTCCTTTTGGTTTGGAGGCTACCATGGACCACCCAAACACTGGACCAAGGACCTCTCTAGATATCTAGAGTATTTTGACCTCTCACATTCTGCTCCAGGGAGCAAGAGAGGTTAGTATTATGAACACAAACTTTTTCCAGCTAGCTCCAATTCAACAGCTGGAAGAATTCCTGGCCTGTTTCATTCACTGTAAATCAAGCTTTCACATGATACTTACGAAAACCAGTCTGGCTAGCACTTCCTGATAGCAACAAGCGACCTCAGAAAGAGCTTTTACATCAATATTCTACAGAAATGTGCAGTTTTAGACATTCAGCGTAGATAAGACAATCATATCTTGGTACAATTATATATTTAACAGACAATACCTGGATTATTACAAATTTCTATTTAAATTTCACATGGCTTTGCAAGCTAATATCTTGTGTACTTAGGAGTCCAGTCTGAAAAGTATGCACAGCATAATCAACATTTTATAACTTTAAATGATAACCTGTCAGGGATAGTCAAGAAAGAAGAACTATGACAGCAAATTTTAGCTCTTGGTGGGTCACAGAGGAATCTGTTCTCTGCATGCGAGGATGAAAATTTTGCCTCTATCTTGAAACAGATTTTTAATGAGATCACACTACATTTTGCTATTGGCACCAAACATAAATTACTACACCATCTGTGTTATATCATTGATATTCTTATCTATAAACAAGAAGTGTTATTTTGGCTTGTATTTGTACTGTAAAATCAGTCTGGCTAGAATTCCTTCTGTTTTCCATGATCCCAAACACAGTTTATCAAAAAACAGAACTACATGTGTTATTTTGCCAAAGTCACATAAGCCTCAAAACGTGCCGTGCTCCAATATACTCCATGCTGTGTGTTGTGGGAGAAGTCCTAAACAGAGACTGTGGGCCAAGAGGAAACATGGAACAAATACAGTTTGCAACTTAGATGCTCATTAAGACTGCATTATTCCCTCATTAAGGGAACCATCTGGAAACTGGGATTAATGTTAAGAAACTACATGAAAAATATCTGCAAAAATCAGTTTCAGAAGACTGACATAATTAACCACACATGCTAGTATAATGTAAGCTTCTTCCTGATTCTCAGGTGTCAATGATGCTTCTGTTCGGGAGTCCATTGCTTCAAGATATCTCACAGCAAATTCATGGTGTGTTTTCTTCATATAATGTTTAAAAGAAACTTAATCCCCTTCTAACAGCAGTAAATGCCTAGCTCAGGGGATTCTACTCCTACTGTTTTACAGACTTACCCCAGTCTTCATATTATTAATTTTCTGAGTGTTCAGTCCCTGGTTCAATGGAACACAAATAATGTTGAAACACTTGGCTTGGCTTTCAAAGCATGATATAAAACAGATTAACTTCACTGCTTAAAACAGCTGACTTCTCTGCTTTTCCCATTTAATGTTTGCATGATGGTAGTCTTTCCCATTATTTTTTTTTCATTATTTTACAAGTAAGAGGAGCAAAAAGCTAGGAAAAATTACATAATTGGATGGTTATCTATGAGCTGAAATTTGTTTCACGCACTTAGACTTAGGAAAACCAGGTAAACATAAGAAAATATCCACATCTATTAGAGTCATATGAATTAAGGTAAAAAACTGCTTCATTTGCATATTACTACAGGATGCTTCTGCCTGACACAAGAGCTGTTAGAGCAGCTCCTGCTCCATCTGCAGTGTATATTAACTGGCAATTATGAGTTTGCGTGTTTATTATTTCAGTTTATGAGATGGAAAAAAAAACCTTTAAATTGAACAGAAGAGACTGGAATTTTGAATTTGAAAAAAAAACCCCATAAACTCACAAAACAACCGACCATGATTTACTGTTTCCTAGGCACACATTCCCCTTTGGAACAGATGAAAGGTTCAGATAGCTATGCTATCTATTTCTTTGTGCTAGTTCGTTGTGCTCTCTACACCTAAAATGGTCATATGCAGAAGCAGAAAATTCACTATTTAAGAAACTGTCAAACTTTCCCATGGAATGAGAATTCCCTGTGTTTTATCTGTGGGTCAGAGGCTTCTCACCACAGATTTGACATGGGCCAAATACAATTCTTAACGAAGCAAGAGGAAAGAAAGTAATTGAAGAGTTTCACCCTGCCCAAGTGCTCTTCTTTGGTGCTAGTACTTCTGTAGCAGCTTGTAACAAGGATTGTAAGTGCACAGTCAGGTCTTGAAAGAGATTGGAAAAGGGAAAGGTGCCCCCAGAGGAAGTGTCAGGAGGACAATGAAATACCTGAAATGCTTTGCTTCTCCAAAACTGTATGTTAAGTTGGATTCACAGGGTAACTCATGGGTATATTAGAGTAATACATCCATAGCTTGAGCTGTGTATTCTTTTTTTCTTTTTTTTTCTTTTTTTTTTTTGTGTCACCTACATCTGTTATAACCAAGAAAATATCAAGCCTCACATTCTCCATCTGGAGGCAATTATATCCCACTTGAGTAGTTTTACTTTCTTCCATTTTAGTCTTCTTCAATAGCTAAATAACTCCAGCTAGTCTTAACAGAAGTTTATCTGATCCTGCTTGGGAAAGACAATGGATATTCTTAGGCTTTGCTATTGTTTGTTCTGCTGTGTCATCTTGCTTTTACAACTTCAACAGGAATTTGTCCCAAAGCCCATGAACACTAAGCCACTAAAGAGCTGAGTATTAACTGGAAATGTTGCAAAGGTAAAATAAATAAAGGAAAGCTGAGCTCATGTGAACAAACAGTAAAGTACTGTGTATACAGCTTCTCCCCAGCTGTGAGTTTGCTCACTTTAATGTAGGAAATATACACACACACAAATAGGCATGTGAGTCCATACTGTGTATGTAATACACATGTATAGAACGAACAACTGTATGACTATGTTGCTGGGAAGTCTCTGTCTCCTCCTACTGCTAAGCTGCCTAATTTCTGCATTTGTCCGGGTGCTGGCAGCTTGCCCAAAGGACTTTCTGAACTCCTAACAAGTCAGGAATCCTGAAGAAGAGAGGCTGTGAAAAATCTAAAACACATTTTATATTTCATTATCTTAAAAAAAATGAAATGTTCTTCTTAGAAAATTGTGTAAAACTGGCTATTCATCATGAGGGCTTTTTTTTGTTGTTGTTGTTGTTTTAAACATGTAAAATTTCCACTGACATTGAAATTCTGTCTCCTGCAATGATCCCTGTTGCCTTCACTCAATACTCATAAATTTCTCTCAGAGGAAACAGAACAGACAGACATGGAACAAAAGAAAAAATACATAGTAATGGAAGTGAGGCCATTCCAACAGGGTCAAAACCACAGAATGTCTAGTCTGGCCAGTACAGACACTACTATGTATTTAACAGAATGGGATGTTATGGCTTATGATTCAAAATTAGTTAATAAGAAAATTTGTTAAACTACATCAGAAATGAGACAGAGGTTAATAATGGAAATGTTGTAATGGGAAACATTATTAAAACTTTATTTCCATGACAATAGGAATACTATAATTCGTCTAGCCATGTGTCCTCATCAGAAGTTCTGGGGTTTATTTCTAGTCACTATGCATTAGAAGGAACACTGGAATTGGAGGAGAAATTCTGAAATCTGCAACAAAAGTTTTAAGGACATGAAATTTTTCCATGCAAAAAAAAGGTACTGAAAATATAGCTAAGTTAGAAAATTGATGAGCGAGAGAGGTAAACAAATAGATAAAACTACAACTAGCTCTTTAGCAATGTACAGTCATAATACTACTTAAAATATTTTTTTTCTTGCCTCATGAAGAAAGATGCATTAGAGCCTTAAACTACCTTTCAGTATATTGCAGAAGTTTTGAATTAATACTTACATATGGCTTTCATAGAGAAAACTGAAAAACAAAATGACCTGTAGATGTTAGTGGTTTCTGGGGCTCTGAAATAAATTGTATTGACTAGTTCCATTAAGAAATTCCAGTTTTTCAATTTCTCTTGCAACAAAATAAATTATCTATTTAGGAGCACATTGGACATAAAACATATTCTACAGTGCCATAAAAGAAACATTGGTAGGTTACCCCCATACCACTTTTCTTCTTGCTCAATGCAGTATGTATAAATTAATTACAACATTTTGACATGGTACATGCTGAACTAGCGTCAGCTTGTTCCTGATGTATTTGGTAACAGATTGAATGATAGATCTATTTATAGTGCTCCTAGAATTTTTTATACATCAGGAATTGCAAGTCAGATAGTCCTGACATTAACACAAATATCCACGGACATCTAAAGTTTGTGACTCAGACCGAGTATTTCCTGGTGTTTATGATTAGTGCAATGTTTTTCTGCATCCTGAGGGATGCTAATGCCTAATCTGGAAGGCCAGCTTCAGGTGGGGATTGTTTTAGCTACAAACAGCAAACCCTAGATACTTATTTATTGTCAGTCATAGCAACTAGTCATGGTAATTTACTTCACTGTGTATAAAAGAACATTTCCTAACCATTATTCATACAGGTTCTGGTTTAGGCTTTTAGAACTTACTTAAGCATAAATTGGAAAAAATTTGTTGATAAACACTAACTAAATGACTTCCTGCAGTAGCAGGAACAACAGAATCTCACAGAGAAAGCACTCAGGTAATGCTAGTGCAAACAAAGCAGCAGTAAGAAACACTGATAGACTCAAACCACCCCACAGTGACAGACTTACTCAACCTACCTGTATGAGGATCAGCTACATCTGAGAAATTTAACCAAAAGCTGAAACTTTCGAGCTTGTCTTCTGTTTTGGCTTCCCCACTCCTGCCCCGCTCCCTGCTGTTGGGGACCTATGGATTAGGACTTAACCTTCTGAGTTCTTAGGAAATGGTGGAGAGACTCTTTATATTTAGTCATGATCAGGGACTCTTGGGCTCATTTTTCAAGGACCTTATTCTGCAGCAACACCAGGAGTCAAGTATATTTCACTTGCACCTACTGCTACTTCACCTGACTAGCAATATGCCTTGCTATTTTGTCACTTTTCCCAAGATTTCAAATTAACTTAACCAAATGTCTGAATTGGTTATGATGACATTTTGACATGCAGATTTGACTAAAGTAAGTTTGAGTGAGGCTCAAAACATAATTTTAACTCTGGCATGGCATACTCTGAATTGCAGAATTTCTGTGCCGAATATGAAATCAACTGTGTGACTCATTACGATCACTAGAAAAGTCCACACTTATGCATTCAAATATTTTATTTCCTAGACAATGTTGAATGACTAGTCAAAAAGAACCAAAGTATTTCCAGTGTGCTGGGACACTAATCCTTAATAAATAAAATAATAAACTTTAATTGTTTTCTGTTCCCATTTTGTTACAAGGCTTATAGTAACAACATGTAAGAATATTATGCTTTACTCACTAAGAAAGCTTTGACATCATTAAGAAATCCCCTTAGAGAAAGGATTCCTGAAAATTGCTGTTTGAAAGAGAGATTCCACTTTCCAGCCCAGCTCCCAGAAGTTTAGTGGCTTGGCGTATTATCTGGCAGGAGGGAATTTGCCTCCTTACGTACAAATGCCATGGGCCGCTGGCTGCAAAAGTGGTGTTGGCAATAGCTTCAGCCACATGACCATTCCTCTAGTCCAGGGAAATATGCCAGATGGCAGCCAAAGAAGAAAAACAGAAAGAAAGCAGAGGAGGGAACAAAAGAAGCTCACATAAAACAACAAAGAACCTTTCTTTCTTTTCCAAATGAATATGTTTCATGATTACTGTCTCAGGAAGTGTATCTTCATAAGCTAGCCATACAAAGATGTGGTTGACACTGCAGTACTTTAACAAACTTATTAATGCTTTGATTTTCAATTTTATGCATACTACTACCAGTATAATTTCTCCATAAAATCCATTTTATTTCTGAGCTTTCAATCTCTACAAAATTGTCTCCATAAAAGGGTTTCACTCAGCAGATTTTCATCTGAGCTATTCACAAATTCTTCATTGTGAAAAAAGACTTAATGACCAGCCAGACAATCAGGGTGGACACTGCTGCCTCTAGGGAATCTTCTAAGTGATCCTTAGGATCTATCATTAAGTCAGTGGGAGGTGAGAGTGTTTAGCATCTAGCACGACTGAGTGTCATATAACATGTTCTTATTCATACATCTCAATTATGCGCAGGAAATTTTGATAGGTGCTTTAGTTCTTCTTCATCCATGCATGATAGGATTTAGAACTCATGAAGAAGACTTCTGTCTCCATCCGTTCTTCAGAGGTCTTGTGAGGCTCTAAAGCTACTATTAGGACCCAGTTTTTACAGTCACATCTAGTGGTATTTTCTGAGTAAAGCTAAATGCAGCAGAAAACATGATTCCTGTCTGCATTTCAGGAAATGAGGTGTGCTTCAGTTTAGAGAGACTCAAGGCTTTAAAAAGAAAGAGAGAAAAAAAAAAAAAGAAAAAAAAAAAAGAAAAAAAGAAAAAGAAAAGAGGTGAGCTTGTCTGTGAGTTCTGGAAACATAATAAAGATTTACAAATACTTTCTTTGTATTGGACTAGGAGAATGTTCATCTGCCAGAAGAGGATGAGCACCTTCTTACAAAACTAAACAAACCTCCTCCTTCTCCAGCCTGTAAAAACATACTTAAATTGTGAAATGGTTTAGTGGTCTCCTGAGTTTCTTTATCTGCAA
>VZRU01013387.1:12572-26043 GCA_013398155.1 Pedionomus torquatus
ACCCCGCTGCCTCCCCGGGACGTGAGGCTGGAGGCACAGAACTTCCACGTCTTGCTGAGCTGGGAGCCGGGCCCTGGCTCACCCGGTGGCACCACGTATGAGGTGGAGTGGAGGGGACGGTAGGTGGGACGGTGGAGATGGAGGGGTGGAGGGGGCTCGTGTTCCCCATGCCTTGGCGGAGGGCTGCTGGGGGCCCCAGGAGCAGAGGATTGTCGTCTGACAGTAAATCTCACAGCAGCAGAACGCTGGGGCTGGCAGGGAACCCCGAGACCTGCTCATCCAGCCCCTGCTGGGGACTCTGTCCTCTCTGGGATTTGACCTTGCATTTTCTCCACCTGCAGAAATTCTCCCTGGACCAAGGCAGGTGCCTGCTGGGGGAACAGCACCGGCTCCTCCCGGGCATGCGAGCTGTATTTTGATGATATCTATGATATTTACTGGGCAAGGGTGCGAGCGGTGGCTGGAGGCGAGCTGTCCGAGTGGGTCAGTTCCAGCGAGCTGCAGCCCTACAGAGACAGTAAGGACCGGGGAGCACCTTCAGCCGGGCTCCTGCTCTTCCTGGGGCGGGGGGCGGTGGGGAGGAGGTCTGGTGGGATACGGTGGGGAATCATGTGATGGTACTGGTGGGAAAAGTGCTCTGAGCCCCAACCGGAGGAAGGGGATGGCAGCGGGACTGCGGGGTGAAGAGAAGGAGACGCAGGGAGGTGAGGCCCCAGGCCACCGAGGTCCCGTGAGAATTTGGGTCTCTGGAGAACACAGCAAGATGGGGTAGGGAAGAGGACACCCCTCCAGGCTTGCCTTTTAAAAGCATCCCCTGTTGGTCCCTGCCGTGGGTCCGGGGGTGCTAGGTGAGGGCACTGTTGTTGCAGCCAAAGCTGGTGCAGGCAGGAGCAGTCCCACCAGCCTTTGCCCTGGCCACCGTGGCCACCGTGGCCGGCGCAGGAGCCCTCCTCTTCCCAGTAGCAGGCTGGCTGTGCTCTCCAAAAAGCCTGGCTGTCCTTTGGAGGAAGGGAAAAACTTCAGGACCATCCTGTAACCCACCTCTCAGGGGATTCTCACAGGGAACTGCTAAAATGGGGTGTACTTGAGCTGTGTGTGTCCCCTCTCATTCCCTCTGCATCCAGCCAGCATGGAAATAGAAGGACTCAGCGGAAAGAGCGATGGCAGCCCTCCCCTTGTTCCTAGAGCTGCTTTCACAGCACAAAGTGCTGCCAGGATAGACCTGAGGAAGTTTCCATGGGCTGGGAGTGGGATGTCCAACAGAAAAGCGTTGGTTCTAGAGGAACGAGACATCTGCCTTCTGTGTTGAGGGCATCCTTTCTTACTTTTTGCCCTCCCTACAGCAGTTGTGGGCCCCCCCACGCTGTCCTGGCGGCTCCAGGGGGACACCCTCAGTGTAAATGTCTCCCTGCCACTCACGCCTTACCGAAGCCAAGCCGGCTCCTACGAGCCCGTGGGAGAAGTGCTGGGGAAGCTGTGGTACTGGCTGAGCCTGCACGAGGGGGATGTGCTCATCCAGAAGGTACGTCTCAGGGTGGGCCAGGCTCGGGGTGCGTGGGGCTGTGGAGGCTCTCGCAGTGCAGCAGTGATGCCCGTGTCCCGTGGCAGTGCCCGTGTCCATGGAGGTACCCTGGCCTTGCCCACGCCAGATGCTCTGCACTCCTGGTCTGGGGTTCACAGCCTAGGGGTGGCACGGGGTCCCTTTCTTCTTCTAGACTGCATGAGTAAGAAAAACCCATAAGGATTTCTGTCCAGATGAAGGCCTGCAGGAGGTGTTTAACGAGGTGCTCTGGGACACAAACACCTCCTGGGGTGAAGAAAGGAGAGCTGGAGGTGCTGGGAGGGGGCGTCTGAGCTCCTTGCTGTGGGGCAAGTAGAGTGTCGAGGCTGCAGTGGGGAGTGGAGCAGTGTCTGGACCCCACCTCCAGCCACCGTGACCAGGCGTCCCCTCTTCTTCCAGGTGCCCTGCAGACGTGGCAGGGAGGATGCCCCCTGCACCTTCCAGTACCTGAAGCCCAGCACACGGTACTGCATCCGGACAAAGGCTGCCAACGTGGCCAGGGAGCGGAGCCAGGAGGCTGAGCAGTGCCTGGTGACATCATCTGGCCCCCCAGGTGAGAGATCCCTCACCAGCTCAGCCACTGCCATTGCATCTCGAGTCCTGCTTGTGGCACGGACACGGGTAGAGGTGTGGGTCACTTCTCTCCAGTCATTCCTGTCAGTGACGCCCTGTGGAGACCTTTCCTGGGGAGGTGCTCCATCTCCATCACCCTTGGGCTTGTCCCGCACCTTCTCCTGGAACATCCCTGCCTGCCAAGGGGGCTCTGGGGTAGCTCTGGTGGAGGGTGGGCAGTGGGGGAATGTAGGCTGGGGTCCTTCCAGCCCTCAGCCTGTCGTCACCTCCTGGCAGGCTTTCCCTGGCTGCTCCTTGCCGTGCTGAGTGGTGCCTTGGTGCTGCTGCTGCTGAGCATGGCTGTGCTCCGCTGCCTCCAGCTGCATGTCTTCCCCAGACCCTCAGAGACGCGCCTCCCAAAAATGCTGGTGAGTGAATGATGCTCCTCCAACCTCTTCCCTGCCACAGCTGAGCCGGGGTCCCCTGCATTTGCAGGGGCTCAACATCTCTTTCCCTGTACCCACGGTGCCACCAAATCCCCCTCAGTGCCCAGGAGCCTCCCCCACCGTCCGACCCACCGTTACGCCCAGGCCTTGCTGTGTGGGAGGAGGTGCCGGTGGGGTGCATCAATCAGCCATGGGTAGCCGGAGGAGGGTGTCTCGGGCAGCACACAGCCCTTGGTGGCAGGAGCCTGCTCTTGCAGGCAGTTGGCTTTGGCTGGGCTGCTTGTCCACCTGCAACAGCTTGAAGGGGAGAAAGAGGGGAGAGGAGCAGCCAGTGCGGCTGCTGCCCTGGGGTGGCTGGGCCTGGGTGAGATCACAGAACAGAACTGTAGAACTGCTTGGGTCGGAAGGGACTTTTAAGATCATCCTGTCCACCCATCAACCTAACTCTGATAAAAGCCATCGCTAAACCGCTGCTTGTTTCCTGACAGGCTGTCCTGAATGGGCAGCTGAGTGTGGCCATCAGGGTGCCCACCCTTGAGCTGGAGGAGGACCCCATCACCCTGCTGCTGCCAGCCTTGCTCCCCTCCCACGGGCCACCCCCAGCTGAGCCGACAGCACCCACCGTCCAGATGCTCCTTGGAGAAAGCCTTGCCCAGGACATCAGTGGCTACTGTGCCAACGGGTTTGGGCCAGGCTGCCACCAGAGCAGGGACCCATCCTGCACCCACAGCCAGCTGGGACACGCTGAGGGGTCCTGGGTCTCATCATGGCCGGAGGAGGATGAGGAGGCACATAACGAGGATGATGTGCTGGAGCCGGTGGGGCTGACCAGAGACAGCTACACAGGGGACGGGGACTACCGGACACCTGAGACATGGCTCTCCCTGCACCCCCAGCTTTACTCTAAATGCCAGTGCCCAGCTCTGGGCACAGACAGCTGCCCGCCTCTGCCCACACCAGGCAGGAGCTTCAGCCAGGAGGACCCGCAGGAAAGCCTTGGAGTGGCAGGGCGCTGGGTACTGCTCAAGTCAGTGAAGCTGCTGGGCAGCGAGGAGGAGGATGGAGGGCAGCTCCTCCGTGCTCTCCAGCCCCTGCCCAGCCGTGGGAATGAGCCAGGTGCTGGCACCCTGCAGCAGGACGGCTTGGCACAGGCAGCGCCAGGCATCCCCCTGCCCTGCTTGCTGCCCCCGTCGCCCCCCAGCACCCGGGGCATTGCCTTCTCCGGCTACGAGCTGCGTCCCCCGGCTGAGGGTGGGCCATAGCGGGCAGGGGGACACCTGGGTCGCAGCATCCAGCAGAGCCCGAGGTGCTCCCCGGAGAGTCCCTCACCACTACGGCTGCTGCTGGCACCTGCCTGTTGTGCCTCTCTGGGGACAAGGAGGGGCACGGTCCGGGTACGGCTGCCACGGGTGAGTGACGTCCACTGAGAGCTTCCCTCTGTGGCTTTGGTGCTCCCGAACCAGAGCCCAAGGATTGCACACCAGAGCTGAAGCCCCAGACCTCTGCTGTTTATCCATCTACGTGTGCAGTACGTACACCAGTGTAGGCTTATGTGTGTACCCACACACACGTGTGCACCTCTGATGAAAGGGGAGATTGTACTTTTTGTTACTTGTCTGGAAATACCGATTGTGCACAGGAGCTGGTTTTTATACAACACTAATTTATTACAGAAAACTGTCTTCTGTGCTCCTTCCTTGTGTTACAGACCCAGCACTGCCCGGCGGCCGGGAAAGGCACTGGGAAAACCTGGGCTGTCCCTGGGAGAAAACCAGAGCTGCAGCCGGTCTGTGTGGGAAAAGGACGGCTCTTCGGCAGCTGCCGGATGGTTGTGTCGCTCCTTCTGCCGGTGCCGGGGCAAGTGGCCTCTGCGGAGCCCTGCGCTGCGGGCGACTCCCCGGGGTGTCCGTGAGGCCGTGGTGGGGTCGGTGGGATCCAGCTCTCGGGGACAAATCCAGGTTCTGGGATGCACAAGATTTCACCTGGATTTGCAAAGAGGTGAGCAATCGGCCTCCGGCGTGCAGGCAGCTGGCGGAGGGCACAGAGGGGACGCGTTGGGTGATGCCAGGCGTGGGACCGGGCTCCCACCCCGTGAGCCGCCCCTGAGGGTCCCACCGGGCAGCAGCCGGGACAGCCTGGCCTCTGCGCCAGAGGCAGATCGTTAGACAGACCTCTGGCAGGGCAGCTGCGAGGATACGGGGTCTGTTGAAGAGATGGAGCGCAAGTTTTTTAAAAGAGGAGAGAGCTGGTCCCCAGAGCCCGGAGGGGCACGTGTGGCCAACGTGCTGTTGGTACCAAAAACCGTCCTCTGGGGCTCAGGGGAAGGCAGCCTGCCTTCCCATTCCCCTCAGCTGGTTTCACTTTCTCTTTCTGATCAGATGAAAACTGGACACAGGTATTTGCTGGCGCTTTGGCTCATACAAAATGCCCTTTTAAATACTGAGGTGTTTGGAAAGCAAACCAAAAGCTGAGCTGGAAAACCTGCCCCACGCTGAAGCCAGGCAGATCCCAGGGGAGCTGGTGCTTCGAGGCAAACGCCGGAGCCGAGGTTGCAATCTCTGGATCCTCGAGCAAAACTGTTCCACACTGACCTTCCCTCCGCCCATCCCAATTCTCTTTTATTTTTTTTTTAGCTTTAAGATTTTTGAGGCATTTGATCTACAGCCGTGACTGCTCTGTGAAGCTCAGGAGGGCAAAAACACGTGTCTGTGTCTCCTCCTCCGAGGCCACACCATCTTCCCAGCAAGTAGAGAGGGGCCTCACGGCGACTGATCTCCTTGACAGTGCCCGAGATGCGTGTCCTGCTTCCTCTTTTCTCTGGGCGTGAGGACCCTGCCCTTTCCCCGCAGGTGCTCCTGAGCACAGAGCCTGCGTCGCCCCAGGGCAGCCCCTGCTGCCGTCTGCCCAGCGCCCTGGCACTGAGCCGGCTGCCACGGCCACCTCCCTGCTGGGCACCGGGCTGGTGCTGGGCTCAGACGGGGCTTGTCTCGCCACCGGCCGGCTCTTCTCGAAGGCCAAAAGTCAGCGCTTGTCAGAGGTTCAGCAGGGTGGCCGTGCTGGCATCCCCGCGGGTGATTCAGGCAAGTTACTCACCGCAGCGGGGGCTCACCCAGCCCGGGGGGGGCTGGAGCAGCTGAGACGTCCCCGTTCTGTATGAAACAGAGACGTTCAGGCAGAGTGGAAAAAGGCAAAATAGGCTGGTGACATTTCAAGGTGGCATTTTAGCAGCTGAAGTTTCCAAGTGAATGTGAGAGGGGGTTTTTGCTTCAGCTCGGGGGCAGGGCCGGGGGGGGCTCTGCAGGGCCACAGCAAGGTGTGCTGCCCGCTGGGGAGACCCACCACCACGGCTGAGGGTCTGGGTGCAGTGTCTGTGTAACACCCTGCTCCAGGCTGCCTGCCCAGGCCACCCACGTTTAGCAGAACCATAGATTTATAGAATTGCCCAGGTTGGAAGGGACCTTTAAGGTCATCGAGCCCAACCATCAGCTGACAAACCCACCACTGACCTGTGTCCCTCAGCACCACGTCTGCCTGGCTTTTAAATACCTCCAAGGATGGTGACTTCACCACTGCTCTGGGTATCCTCTTCCAAGGCTTGACAATCCTTTTGGTGACCTGCTGGCCACACTGTTTCTGACACAAGCCAGGATGCTGTTGGCTGCCTGGGCAATCTGGGCACTCTGCTGGCTCACATTCAGCCAACACCCCCAGGTCCTTTCCTGCCAGGCAGCTCCAGACATTCTCCCCCAGCCTGGAGCATCCATGGGGTTGTTGTAACCCAAGCGCGGGTCCTGGCACCTCACTTCGTTGAACCTCACACCACTGGCCTCATCCCGTTGACCCATCCCTCGGCAGAGCCTTGCAGCCCTCCAGCAGATCCACACTCCTGCCCACCTTGGGCAGGGCTGTGCCGCAGGAGGGAGCGGGGTGGGAGGCTGTTCCTCGTGCCAGCCTCGAGCCACGGTGCCCGGAGAAACTTTGTGCGGAGGTTTGTGAAAGCTCTGACTCACCCCGATCGATCGGCTCGTTCCTGGCTGCTCTCCCTGCTCTTGGTGGTGCTTTCAGCTTCTGCCAGCACCAGATCAAAGCCACCAGAGGAATGCAGCATTGAACAGCTCTTTATTAGAAACGGTGGTTTTAGGAGTGTGCGGGAGGGTATTTCTCATTACTAATTCACAGAGAGTTGAGCTGCCAGCCTGTGAAAGTATTGGAGAGTGGAAAATTGCTCTGCGGGGGCTAACGGGACTTTTGCAGCCCAAATCTGCCAACAGGAAACGCAGCACTTACCGAGGAGGGGGGAGACGGCGGCTCCTGAAACGAAGGGGAAAAGTGAGCCCGAAGGTTTTGCGCGCTGCCAGGAGAGAGGAGGAGCCTCTTTGCTGCTGAAAGCCGTGGGAGGCAGAGACACGGGGAGTCCGCAGCTCATCCCCTGGATCTGCCCCTGTGCCCACCCTCCTGCCAGTCACCGCAGCCCCCCTGCCGCTGCCCCAGGACAGCCCAGAGCCACCCCACGTCCTTGCACCATCCAGCATGTGCCTATGTGCCTGGCAAGGGACCGGGGACCACCACCCAGCCGCCTCTGTGTCAGGTCTCCCTGCGGTGGCTCTGTAGCTCCAGGCAGGTCCCCAGGGTGGGAGGGAGCAGCAGTGTCAGGGTTGTCCTGCCAGATCCCACCCTTCAGCCCAAAAAGGCTTTGTGGTTCGACAGGTCTGAGCCACGGTGTGACCCAGGCCACAGGTTCCTGCTGCATCTCTCCCCACAGTGCTGGGCCAGAGGGTGAGGGTCCTGGATGAAGGACCCTGACAGCTTGCTCCTGCTCTTCCCAAAATCGTAGAATTGCCCGGGTTGGAAGGACCTTTAAGATCATTGAGTCCAACCACTGACTAACCCACCACCAAACCACACCCCTCAGCATCATGTCTGCCCACATTTTAAATACCTCCAGGGATGGTGACTCCAGGACTGCCTTGGGCAGCCCGCTCCAATAGTTGGTAACCCTTTTGGTGGAGAAATCTTTCCTGATATCCATCCTAAATCTCCCCTGGTGCAGCAGCAGACTCAGAGAAGTCTGTGAGATTTGGCCCCATCCTACCGATGCACATCAGGGCATTTCTGGGCTGTGGACAGGGAACGGACGGGTGGCTCAGCTCAGCGTCCTCATGCCCCCCTTGTGCCAGTCTGTAGCTCTCTGCCCACAAAGACCACACGAGCTGCCAGTGTTGGGCACAGACAGAGCTGCCCCTGGGGCTGGGTGCACCTGGGGGAGACGTGAGGCTGGAGAGCATTTCCATGCTTTCCCCCTGACTCTCTCGGGGCTGCGTCTCCTGCCTGTGTCCTGACAGCAGAAGTGATGAGCCTACCTGCAGGACTTTTCATGTATGCTGGGAAACCTGCCGTCCAGGGGATGGGAGCAGCTGCAAGATAGACTAGATATGGATTTTTGTCAGGTCCCAGCTGAGCAGCGTGCCCACTCAGGATGGATGAACAGTGGCTTCATCTGTGTCCCAGTCTGTGCCTGACAGACAGGGATCTGCAGGCAGAAGTAATGGTCTCCTGTTAATGCACTTTCAACCACTTTATGAAAAATGAGAGCCTGTACCTGGGCGTGCAGACGCTTCTCTCCCTGTTTTGTGGTCAGCAGGACCATGGTCAGCCTCTCGGTTGAAAAACAGATGCTCAGGCTCCTAAGCATTTTGTCCGTTCTTCCTCAGGAAAGGCTCTGTAAAGTCCCTCCTCACAAGAAGACATGAAAGGAGCAGAAGACACGGTAACTGCTGGGGATGAAGCTCATGCAAAAAGGAAGCGTGGATCCAGACGTTTTGTCCAAACGTTGGCCCCATGTTCTCTTCTGATCCTTCTTCAGACCCCACCAGAGGCACGGTTAACCTGCCCAGCCTTCCCCCAGCACAGCCACGGCAAAGAGCAGAGCTCCTGAAAACCCAACCAGGCATTTGTCAAGAGTGACAGGTATGGAACCAGGGCGAGAGCGGGGCCAGCCACCTCCTGCCATCAGGATGGATGGCCAGCGGGGAGGACAACCCACACGATGAGTTCATGTTGATTGCAGAGAGCTGGAGGACATAAAAGAGAGCCACCTCGGGCTCCCAGGAAATCAGTCGAGGTGTGGGGAAGGAGAGAAGATGCCTTCCCAGAGGGTGGTCGTCACCTTGGCGGTGCTGCTGGGGACCTGCTGCATCGGCACTTATCCTGTCCACCCTGAAAGCGACGGTGCCCACGGTAAGGACAACCAAGGGGTGCTTGTGCCTGAGAGCCTGGGGGGGGGTGTCCCCGTGCATGGCTTTATGGCTGGCACTGGGTGCTGCCTCCAACCTGGTGTTTCCTGGGGGCTTGGCCGCCGCAAGAGCAGAGCAGCGCAGGACCCCCCAGCTTCTCTTTGGGCAGAAAGACCTCCTGCCTGGGGAGGGTTTTCTGCAGTATCCTTAGGAGTAGAGTGTGTCCAGGGCTGAACCCATTCCTGGTGTGGCCAGGTCGGACAGAAGATCACCCTGTCCCCAAGGGATCGCTGTGGCTGCTGTGATCTGCAGACAGCAGAGCCTGGGGATGTGTCCAGGCACTCTGGGGTGACAGACAGCCCTGCCCTGGGAGTCAGACAGCCTGGGGCAGACAAACCAAGCTCCTAGGTATTCTTCTGACGCCTGATGTGACGGTGAGGAATCTGCAGCTCAGGTGTGGAGCAAACGGCGTGTGCAGGGTGTCCTGGGATGGGGCGAGCTCTGCCCGTGGTCACGGGATGGAATGAGCCTCCCCAACAGCCCCAGGACCTGCTGCCGTGACCCTGGCCGGCTGCTGGCACCAACCAGCAGGTAAGCACCAGCTTAGACACCCTGTGCTCCTGCCGCTGGAGAAAAGTCACCTGGGGAGAGCTTGAGCCCTGGAGGACAGCTTGACCCCCTCCTCACGCCCCTGCTGGGAAAGGAGCGGCCAGCAGCGCTCTCCCGTTGCTTGGCTGACTCACGGGGACTTCCAGCTCTCCAGCAGCTTGGCCACGTCTCCAAGACAAAGGCCACACGGGGCCAAGTGCTTGGGATTTCTCAACTCCGGCGTTTGGTGGGAGTTACTGGGGGCAGCGCTGGAGGAGCCGGGGCGGGGGGGTGAAGTGCTGGAAAGCCCCCGAGACACCAGCTGGTTTCCAGTTAAACACAGCCGGCCAGGAAGGGAGCTGTTGCCTTAGTTGTAGCTTGAGGCTTGTTCTTGAGGTGACCTGAGCCCACCCCATCCCCAGAGGAGGGCAGAGGGGCCCTGGGACCCCCTCGCCTGGGGCCGTACCGGGATAAGGGGGGTCTGGATTTCCCCTTGGCAGCTCCCACCAGTGCCCCAGCCCCAAGCGAGGCCAGGAAGGGATGCTGCGGAGCTGCCCTCGGAGGGGTCTTTGTGGCAGAGGACACCCCAGTGGCTAACGGGGAGCTTCTCCTGCCCGTTGCAGATGCTGAAGGCAGCAGCAGAGGCTGTTTGCTTTTGGCACTGCCTCCCACAGCACCCTGGCAGAGGAGATGACAGAGTCCGGGTGGGTGAGGGGGGCTGGAAACTGGCTGAAGGGAGGGCTGTGACCTGTGGAACAAAGTCCATCTGGAGGCCAGTCCCAGGGTGCATCCTGTGGGTCGGTACCGGGGACGGCTCACATCTTCATTAATGTCTCACATCTTCGTTAATGGCCTGGACGACGGGACAGAGCACAGCACCCCAGCGGGTCTGCAGGGGACGCAGGGCGGGGAGGGGGGGCTGATACAGCAGAGGGTGCCGAGGGAGCTGGCAGGCTGAGAGGGACCCTGGGGAGTTCATCGAGAAGTGCTGAGTCCTGCCCCAGGGAGGAACCGGGCGTCAGGGCTGTCCTGGGCAGGAGGCAGCAGCTGGCCCGAGTGGCACAGGCCACCAGCAGTGTCCTGGGGTGCAGGAGGAGGGGCACGCTGCAGACCCCTCCCCGAGGCCGCAGCTGAAGGGCCATGGGCAGCGTTTCAGCCCCTGGCCTGGGCTGGCACACGTGGCCAGACGAGGGCACAAATCCCGGTGCCCCTCAAGCAGCCCGCTTGTCGGCCGGGGGTCTGCAGACCACGCTGACGCTCTGCCCCGTTACCCGAGGAACCGGCGCACCCGAAGGAGCTGCTCTTTGTCACTGTCCCCCGACTCAGCCCAGACCTCCTGCTGACGGATGTTCCCCTGTCTGGCGGTGCGGTCGGCAGGCAGGAGGACGCTGCTGGAGAGGTGGACGTTTGCGTCCAGGACGAAGGAGTGCTGCAGGCTGGGTGTCCCCGGGGGAGCACGGAGAGCAGCAGGTGATGGCTCTGTGTCCCCTCACTTTCAGATATATCTTGCCTTGGCTCCTGCCCCCATGCTGGACCCATAACCCCTGTATGCTCCTGACATCTCTTTTTTCTTCTTTTTCTCTTTTTTTTCTTTTTTTCTTTTTTTTCCCCAGGAAATAAAAGCACTCTCCAGGAGGATGTGCCCAGCCGCTCGGTGGGTGGAGGTGCCTTTCTGGCCTCAGGGAGGGTGTCCCAGGGAGATGCTGCCGGGCAGGGGACCCCGGTGGGTGCCGACGCTGTGCCAGCAGTGAGGGGAAGGGGCTTGGGGGCTGTCTTTGCCAGACAGGCACCGCACAGGGGATGGGTCTGCTGTGCCGCAGCAGGCAGAAGACCTTGGCGCAGTCCTCTGGAAGATGGTGGCAGCGGGTGAGCGCCAGGGATCTACTCAGACAGACCAGACCCCTGGGCAACCCGGCAAGAGAGGTGAGTCCTGGGACCCGACCCAGACCCACCTGCAGAGGCCACGGCGAGCAGGGACCGGGCTTGGGGTGACGACTGCTCCCAGCCTGAGGTGGAGGTTGCTCATCGCTTGGGGTGACGGGTGCCCGTGGTCTGGGGTAGAAGGTGCCCGTGGTCTGGACTGAGGCATTCGACTCCTGGAACGGACTTCCAAGGAAAGCCTGGGAGAGGAGACGGACACCTCCCATCCTTCAAACCTTCTGGCTGTGGTTAAGCGCTGCTGCAGCCCCTCACATGAGTGTCTTTTCCTTTTTTTTCCAGCTTGCTTCTGGAAATACTGTGTCAGCAAATGAGGGGTACAGGAGGGGCTCTGCCCGCCGCCTGCCCGCTCCCTGCCACCGCTGCCCACCAGCGAGACCACCCACACGTGACCCCGCACTCGCTCCAGGGTGGTTTGCACAGAGCCTTGAAAAGTCTTCAGTCCCTTGGGGGGGGAAGGGGAGAGGGTCTGCAGCAGAGGAGGGCGTCACGGGGTACAGAAATGGTCCCACGAGGATCTGGGGTGCAGGACAGTGTTTCTCCCACACCAGGGACCCTCCAGCACCCATGTCAAGACAGAACTGCCACCGCAGCCTGGCAGGGGCTCGCTGGCTGTCACCAGGAGCTGAATAAACCCCTCTCACCTGAGCAGCGTCCCGTGGTTACTCCATCCCCACACCGCGGGGTCCTGCATCCTCCTACTGCCGCCCCCACGGCGTGGGCAGAGCGTAGGGCTCCTGCTGCGGGGAGGGGACGTCTCTCCTCAGGGCCACCTGCATCCCAGCGATGGCAGAGACTGGGGGCTACGGCTCCACTTATGCTAAATCTCAAAAGGTTTTCTGCTGCAGGGAAGCCCTCTCCATGCCCTGCAGCCTCCTCCCTGCCCGGTGGCGCTGGCCCGTGCACTGACAGGACACAGCAAGGCGTATTAAAATAGAGTTTATTGCTGTTCTTAGTTTAAAAAACCCAAACAAACCAAAATCCATTAGTAACAAAACCCGTCCCCAAACCCAGTGCTATCAGGCAGGCTTGCGAGGACACACTACTTAGTGCAAAGAGGGAAGTGGCAGTGAGGGCTGGAGGGGGCTCCGCCGTGACTGGCCCCGCAGGACCCCCCGCGCTCACTGTACAGTATTTTTTCCATGGGACTGGCTGAATTCACAGCGCTGGCAGGAGCCCTCGGGGGAGCCGGAGGAACGGGACGGGGAAGGACGGGATGTCACGGCTGCGCAGAGCTGCTTCGGCTCCTCCTGTGTCAGCGACGCTGGACGGGAAGGCACAGGGTTGAGCCAGGAACACCCGACCTGCCCACGCATCTCCTACAGACACGGTGCTCTGCAAAGCAGATTTTGCCTGCTCCTTTTGGCTGCCCAGCACCGGAGTGTGGAAACCAGAGAGATGCCCTACCCCGTGCCTCCATTTGCCTGTGAGGCACCTGAGGTGCTGGGGGGCACTGGGAGGGGTGGTGGAGCTGGAACTGCACGTGACTGCATCCCCCGCAGTGCCCTGCGAGGCAGGGAGAGGTTTCTTAGCTCATAAGAGCCAGACGGGACCTCGTAGCCAGCCGCACGTGGCCCTGGGTGCTGGCACACGTGGCAGGGATGCCCTGATCCTCAGCGCTCTGCAGGTCCCTGCACCGCTCCTTCCCTCCCACAGCAGGTCTGGGCACCTTCGTGCCAGGCATCATCTCGCCCCGGCCCTGGTGGAGGGCTGGGCACGGGTTACAGCTCTCCAGCAGCGAGAACGATTTGTCACTGCAATAAACTACCGGGGCAGAGCCTTGCTGTGGCTTTGGCTGGGGCCGTGGTGGGAGGGAGGGCTTGCCCGAAGCAGGCTGCGGGGTGCTGTGCGGGAGGGTGGCCGGGTGAACCCAACCAGCCCCAGCCCAAGCAATGCGCTGGCATCCCGGGATGCCCCTTCCCAAGCGCAGGGGATGGCTGGGGCCACCCGGGCTGGCAGAGCGGAGCGGCTCCGGCAGTGGAGGGGGGACGCCCGGCCCTGGGGGTCTCGGCTCCGCCACCAGGGCTCTGCTGCAGAAGCCCAGCGCTCGGCTTCTCCCACAGCGGGTGGTCAGGGGCCATGAGAGCCGGTGTCGGGGACAGGGAGGCAGCTGGCACAGCAGCCGGGCAGGGGCCGGCACGTCCGTGTGGGCG
>VZRU01013392.1:3602-31770 GCA_013398155.1 Pedionomus torquatus
CCCCCACTCTCGTATTTTTCTTAAGCAAGGACACAATGAGAACGGCCCCGAAACGAAAAGGGTTAGACCGGGAAAGGGAGCCGGGAGGAATCTCCAGCCTTTCTCTGCCTTCCCTTCGAACCCAAAAGGCCGGAATATTAACTTTTTTCCCCCTGCATCTTGTCAATGCTATCATGGCTTTGATGGGAGGGTCTTCAAGGTGGCACATTTCTGAACTTAACCCCTTTTCAAACTAACTCTCTACCTCCCTTGTTAGTGCCCAGCTCTGAACTTCTGAAGAGTATTTTTGTGTGAGTCAGGGTTCATTCACTCGGGGGCTTTTGTAGGACTTTCTTCCTTTCAGCCCTCAGTGTGTTACACCAATTAAAGGACGACGTGCTGTAAATGTAATGGGCCGAGCAGTGATTGTTTTTGACAAGCAACAAAACACATAGATCCACCCCTTAGATTAGGCCGTTGAAGGGAGGTTCATGCCGGTCAGTTTACTGAATAGTTCATGAACTGTAATTCTGAGGGCTTGTGTGAAAGAAAATGTCTCTCTCCCTTTCTTTATTTTTTTTTCCCCCTCTAAAAAGAAGAAACACCAAGCATCTAGGGGGAAGGGGGTGGCTGGGAGGGTGAGGGGAGTTGGAGGAGAGCAGGGGTGGTTTTGTCTTGTCATTTAAAAAAAAAAAAAAAAAGAAGCTAACAGTCAAGCCACTTTATGTCACTAAACATGTCAGCCTCCTTTGCAGAGATGCTCCTCTCTGTACATCTTTATAGACAGCCTTGAGCTAATAACCTGCTGACTGCTTCCACCCATGCAGGAATTTTATCTGTCTCAGAGCAGGACCAGAAGCTTTGTTAATCTTAACTTCTTTTCACAGGAGGAAGAAAATGTGGATTAGAGTTGAATCTTCGAGGAGCAGAAAGCACAAGAAATATCACAGTATTACATCATGATCCTCTTCCCCCTCACTGGGGGAAGAAAAGGGGCAGAAATCCTCAATAATGTGAAGAAGTGCCGAGTCAAAGGGGTTTGGGAAATGGAAAATTATCATTCTGCAGATGCCTAAAAGCCAAGGGGATGCTGAACTTGTCATTTATTTAAGTCAAAGCAACCTGGATATTCCCAGGGAAGGGGTAGGCACATTTACAGGCTGGGGGAAGAGTGGGAAGAAAGAGAGGGATATTCCTTCTTGAATGTGACTGAGTTCCTTCAGCCTTTCCTATGAGGATTATCCTGGGCATATCACATTCTCTCTAATCCCAGAGGCATCTGTGGTTCTGCAGCTGCACGGGGTACCATGTGTGGGTTTCTGAAGGGAATAGCGCAACACTCCACAGTACGGCAACTCTGTCAAGACTGGGTGGGAGCCGATACGGCACAGAAATACTTTCAGAGTCCTTTAGGAGAAAGGTATGCCTTGATGTGTGACCCCAAAAGCCAGCCTGAGGGGTGATCTCTGGGAAGCAAGCTGCCTTGGGAGCTCCTGCTGAAGAAACCTGGTATTATTTTCTCTCTGCTTTTGCCTGGTCATCATTTCACCCCTGAACTGTTAAGTAAATGAAAAAAAAATTGTCTTGCTTTCTGATGTGCTATTTCTTCAGGCATTTCTTAGTGACTCCCAGGGCTTGTGAAATCCCTGTCAATTCTTGCAGGGCCTCAGCAAACTCTGATGACAATTGTGCAAACGATGGCGCTCTCTTGAAAATCCAGAATTACTGCTGTGCAATAACCAGATCACAGCCGTCAGGGCCTAGGCAACAGCGCACAGCGAATTTTTCTAACTCTTCTTCCCTTCAGTTCAATACAATGGGACCTAATTCCTGCAACACTTTTTTGGGATGCAGCAAGTTGTTTACACTGGTAATAAGCCTACTGTATGCACGGTAAAATTTGTACTTGTTACTGCAGGAGATTAATGAATATGTGAATCACAGCTGAGGAGTTTAACTCTCATTGACTTCATTATGCAGAAGGTATCAGGAAACAAAAAGACACGTGTGCTAACTCACAAACAGAAGTACATCACTAATTCTAATCTACAGGCCCCACTAGAGCAGACTTTGCATCTGCTCCCCCAAAAAGGGCCGTGTGCCACTCATGCTGGCACATCGACCACAGTCATTTGAGGCTGCAAATGCCATGGGAGATGAGGACACAGCTCAGACAGTGGGCAGATATCAAAGGGGAGCTCTCTGACTCCGGGGGCTGAAATCTGTTCCTGAGGGAGGCAGGTCAGGGAGGATCAAGTGATGCTGTACACCGTGTGCCCTTGTAAAGGATAAGATCACCATCTGATCTATATTTGATTAATAACAAATTTTACTAAAAAAAAAAAAAAGTGATTTAAATTTATTAAAATGCTGCAAAATATTGTGATACACACAGAAACAGATGACAGAGGCCCCTCGTCTATTTCTCACTCTTCTCAGCAGTGAGGGGAGGAAGCTCCACCTCATAAAATGATGTGGAGGTATTTCCACAGACGGAGGTTTCCTGAAGAATTTCTCATTGTTGTTCCTTTCCAGCTACACCTCCCTGAAAGACTTAGCTCAGAAAAGCCAGGAAATGCTCTTTTTCAGGTTAGGAGAGGATATTCAAACCAGCCAAGTAAAACAAGTTCTAAATTTGTAAACATTTGTGTCATGCAAACGGCCCATTCTGGTCACATAGCGGTAGGGCAATTCTCACTTGGGAGAGAAGGCATAACCCACGCAGGGGTTGCCAGTCGTACGCAATGTAGCCGTCCTAAGCCCATGCCAAACAACCTTTCTGCTATGCCAAACCATCCCAGATTTTGTGTAAATTTATTACACCAAGCACACAGCAGCTGTTTAATTGCAGAGAATTTAGGACAGGAAGTGAAGAATAAATCTGCATCCAATTGAATCCGCAGCATGTAATTATCTAGAGCACAAATGGGTAAATAACTAAAACTAATGTGTCTAGGAAAATAAAAGCACACATATAGACACATATTTGTGTGGGGAATGGAAGTGTGTTTCATTCAAGTAAAATGACTCACTTGCAGCGCTCCCTTGATCTGGCTCCAAGTGTTTGCAGCGTTGCCTTGCGATTCTCGCCTGAAGAGTGCTACATGACTTCAAAGCACGGTAACTTTTTTTCCCAGGTGTTGCAGAGTATTTTACAACAACAGATCTCATGATCTGGCAGCTCAGAATAGGAGGCAGGAGGAAATTAGCCTGTAAATTCAGCACAAAAATCAGCAGAGATTTGTGCTCTATCTATCAGGGTGGCCGTGCTCTCTTCCAAAGGATGTAGAAGAATGAGAGAGAAGAACGAGGCATCAACTTTTACCAGTGAAGCAATGACCGTTTGTGGCTTCCTCAGAACTGGAGAAAAGGAGGATTGGGAAGGATTCATTTTTATATATTCCCTCCCAGACAAAAGTACAGCATTTCTTACACTTTCTGCAGTTCTGAACTTTTCCCAAGGAGAACAAAAAAGAAGGAGTGTGGGCGTGTTCTCTCAGAACAGATTTTCTTTTTTAACAACTGCTGTGAAAATCAATATTTGAAAATGAACCAGTGAAAAAGTGTATGCTCAATGAAGGTGGACAGGCTGCAGTAAGCTCCTCCAAAAAAGTGCAGGGAAAGTGTTCTGGCTAGCAGATAGATGACTGGCAAGTAATGTAATCTCCTGGGGAGATGGTTTTCAGATCTCCTCCCCAAATAGATGTGGAAAGCACCATCCTGCTTACCCAAGTTAATAGGGTGTGAATACAGTGCTGGGGAGCTGCGTGCAGCAGGATGGCTATAGTCTGAAAAATCTGTAACCAAGAGTTAACTCGTGATGAGGTATCCAGAAAGAGTGCCTATTAATCTGGTCCCTGCATTTTCCTTCTTCTCTTCTATGTAATTTTCGATGGCTTGCATGACCCTTTGGACGCTCCTGTTAAGGTTGTATACCCATTCCCAAAGCTATCAGCCACTTTTGCAGTCTTCTTAACTCCCAGGGTTTATCAAACAACCCACTGCAGGGAGAAAAAAAAGAACAAACACCAAAAAAATCCACTGAATTAACCATATACATTCCTTTTGGTGGCGGAGTTTATTAAAGATTTTTTTATTTTCTTTCTTTTTTTAATGAAGATTTTTTTTGGAGATGAAGCAAACGGAGAGGATCAAAGCAGTTTTCCATTACTGGGTAGCTGAATGATGGTTAGTGAGACTAGAGGAGATTGACTGTTTTGTAGAGAGATTAGCAGAATTCACATCACTGCTGAATGAAAGGTGGAGGAGGCAAAAACCCTAAACAAGTGAATTCAATTACCTCTGAAAGGAATAGGGTAAATGAGGATTCTCTCTTTGGGTTTGCTCCAGTAAATATTTCTGAAAAGTTTGTTGAAGAATACCAGTCATCCAAACCCTAATTTTGCTATTATGTAAAAACTCCTCGCTCCATGGCAGCTTGCAATTTGGAAACGCTTCCCTTGTTTTGTGTACACCGTTGGCGTGTCACCTCTTCATTTAATTTTGCTCTCAAATTACACCACCCAGTGCAACTTGTTTGCACATGTGGCAAGGGTTTCAAAAGGAATATAAACCTGGTCCCAAGCCCACCAGAGTTAAAAGAACAGATACTCCTCAGCTTCCCTGGATAACCACGCCATCAGAGGGAGCGCTGAGCTGCCTTGGGGGGCTGCAGGCTCTCATGGTGGGGGAGGCGATATGTTGTGGTGTGAGTGCTGGCACTGGGAGGGATGCTGAGCTCTAAGCTTTGGCGTGCACTGGCACAGCCTGCCACAGCCTAGAGTTCATGACCTGGAAAGTTTAGATTTTCAGTTTACTTGCTATGCGGCAATTTTGTAAACAATATGACATGGTAGGAAGTAACATTGGTTCCACAGGCTACTAGAGCAAGATCAATTAATTAAGTGGTACCTTCTTGCCAGCCTATGTCTCTGATGGGTCTCCCTGGAGCAGCTTCTGTAGACATGCAGAGCTCTTCCCTCTTTCCCACAGCATTTGTGGGTGCTAAGCACAGAGGACCTCCCAGCTCTCCTCGGACCTCCAGGTACTGCCAGTGCAAGGACTAGGAGCTGAGGTGGTGACTCTGCAGGGCTAGGTAAGAAGGAGGTATCCCAGGGGCACATGTCCCCTCATTCTGACATGCCAGAAAGCATCGCTGAACGGACATAGAGTGGATAGACAGTGGCTTGCAAACATTCCTCCCAAGCAGAGATTTCTCCTTTCCACACCTGCTGGGCCCCTGATGTCTCCACGATGGTCTCTTAGCACTGCAAACCTGACATATCTTCAACTTCTTCATACCTCCCACCCTGCCTCAGTCTGTACCTACCAACATCTGTTCCCTCCAAGCATCCCCTGTGAGTGCCGCTGCCCCTCCCGGATCCCCCCAGCTCATGTGACACAGATCCATCCATATCTTTAGTCCTACCAAAACATCCTCCTTAGGGCTGGATGCCATAGAAAAGCCTCACAGTCTCTCGACAGAGTCATCGGGTGAGGTGCTGTACAGGATGCAGGGTGAAAGCGGGTCTCGGCTCTTCACTGTCTCCTAGGTCACGTCCTCAGTTTACCTCATCCCCTCCCAATTTTCCCCCTCACCCATTCCCACTGCAGCAGGTGGGGTTACACAATCTTCACTCTGAAATAACTGTGCACTTTGGCTGCATGGTCTGGAGAGGTAGAGAGGAGCTCATGTTGATCAGAACACAGCTAACCCTCGAGGACCCATCTCAGTGGTTTTTTTTTTAAAACATCCTTCCCCCTCTGAAAAAGTAAACAAAATTTCCTTCCTCCTTTAAGGCCTTACAAGCATGTTAGAGGAGTCAGACAGGCTGCTTCCTCTGCAGCAGAGCATAGGAGAACCATCCTAACCGAACATGCTGGGTTGACTTCAGGTGCAGGAGAAGGTGGCAAGGGGTGGCTGGGTAAGGAGCTATCTTCCCAGCTATTTCCAAGGTCCGCTCTTGGAGGATGCATCTCACTCTTCTCATAACATCCCCAGCAAAACGTAACAACCAGAAAACCAAGTTTCTGGGAAAAACAGCTCACTTAGGAGAGCAGAAGAGCACAGAGGAGATGAATCCACAGCTGGGGGGAACGGGTGTTGTTCCATGCAAGTAAATGAAGCTGTGCTGATTTCTCCCAGCTGATGACGTGACCTACAGTCCTTAGCTGTATAATGTGTGCTGTCTATTTGTGCCATGTACAACAGTGTGGAAGACTCTCTTCCTCATTGGGGATGTTTCTGATTGCAGGAGGAATTCAGGAGACCAAAAGAAAGTCTTGGGTTTTGTTTTTATATCCCTTCTCTAACAGATCCTTAACCAGCTTCTTCCTTATTCTTGTTAGTCTAGTCTATCCCAATAGCTTTATTATGGCAAAGAGCTCTTTTCTTGCCAAATTTCTTATGATTTTTTCTAGTGCATTACTCACCACAAATCCTCTAATAGTTTGCCTAAGATTTTTTGCATTCTCCAAATATCTGGCAGTTTCAAAATTCTTGTGTTGCTCAGAACCGAGCTAAAAGGCATTTCAGATCATTAGCTTGTACCAGAACCAGTACCGGATAAGTTTTTCTACCTTTTACACAATTTTCTCTACACTCTCTTTGCCACAATGACTTGCCAATGGATTTTTTAGTTACCTGACGTGCCACATCCAAGGCAGAGTCTTTGGGAAGCATCTACATTTCTCTAGCATATCTGATTCTGCTCCTAGTAGCATTCAGGGCACCCACCAAAACACCTTGCACCTGAACACAGAAGTGGAGAGACAATCTTCTCAGAGGAGTGCCCTTCCTGAGCAATCATCTGGCTCAGGGCAACATTTGCAACCAATTTCCACCAGGCAGCTGGGATGAGGTGACTGTAACGCCTTTCTTATCCTAGGACATGGGTGTGAGTACAAAACCCCAAGTCCCATTTCCAGGCAAGCTGCCTCTCTTTACTCCTGTTTGCAAAGTCTCTGGACAACTTAGACCATTGCTGATAGTAGGTCTTCCACTTTATAAATTTAATATTACATATTCAACTGCACAAATCCCTTGTATTCTTGTTTCAGAGCAGACCCTGGCCTACAGGGACTAGTATCTGGGCCTGCATGAAAGGGTTTTAACATTGGATCTGCCAAGACAAAAGCAGCTCTAACTCTGAAAGTGGTTAAGTCTCAGAAGGCACCGCAGTCAGTGTGACTCTCTCACCCCGTTTATGTCGTGTCTCCACAATACTGGCAAAGCCACAAATAAGTCCTTCGTAGTAAATTCAGAGCCCCACAAAACTCTGCACATCTGTGCCTGCCTGGGAAATTGCCCAGTCCTGTGCACAGCCATATTTTTCTTTTTGTTAGACAAAACTCTCTCTCTCGTCGGGTTGTGTGTCCATGAGAAGGTACCTCTTTTCAGAGCAACTCTCATTTCAGGAAGCTCAAGTTCAGTGGCAGCCTTGATCTGATCCCAGGCTGGTTGTAAATGCAGTCTTTCTTACCAGCAGTTTCCGAGTGTGCCCAGAGCCATCTCGGCACAGCAGACAGGCTGAGAGGGACCTATTTTGCAGTGACCGCTTCCAAGATCACTCAGTGTCAGCCAGGAGCCGGCACTTTCAAGTGCTGCCTACTGACGCAGTAGAAATGCTGTCTCCTGCCCTACACCCCTGCTCTTTGCTTCCACTGCCACTTGCCAATTCTTCTTAAAGCCGAGTATGGCAACCAGAATGAAGCACTGCAATATCCAAGGTGTTACCCGCTCCCAAGAGAGGTTGCATCTACCATGGCATTGTTTCTTTCAGCATGTTCTGCTCGGTACTGAGGCACACGTCACTGTCTCACTTTCCCAGAACGGTGGATAACATCCAAGTTACTGCTGAAGGCACTTTTAGGTCTGTACAATGCCTCCTCCTCAGACAGTTTGGGGCATTTTAATGGGTCGGTCAGTGCCTCTAAAGATCAGCCTTGAAGTAAAACCAGTGACTTCGGGACTCAGAGAACTCATCCCTGAACTCTTACCAAAAGCACAGCTTCACAATATTTTTTATTAAATAAAACCATTAAAAGAGGTCCTGACCCAGCACTCATCCTTTCTCTGCTGCCCACAACTCACGACTGCACAGTTAATACATCCTTTGGCTGCGAGCACGTTAGCAAGCACTTTGGCTCCACAAAGGAGTGACACAATTATCAGCCTCCAAATCTACACTGCATGTGGACTCAGGGGTTTCCTTCCTATAACATTTAGTCAGCTTCTCTGGACCAAACACCCCACCACACAAGCGGATGGGATATTTGGAGCATATTTGTTGGGCATCTGAACTTCCCGAGCAGTGTTCTCCGATAGGAGAGGAGCTCGTACGCACGACAGCTGCTCTGCCACTGAGCCAGCCCGCAGCAAGTGGGAGTCACCACGGGATTAATTTCAAAGCCGCACTGCTGCTCCAGAGCAGCCTGCTTTTGCAGGCTCTGGCCCTGATGCCCAGCACCATTCGCTGCCAAGATTTCTCAAATCTCAAGGTGCATCTTGGATCCTCCTCAGCTTTCTTTTACTATCAGAGTACAGACCGTGTTATGCCACCTTCTTTTCCTATACGCAAGACACAGATCAGATAGTTCTAGCTTATTTACTTCATCCACGCAACATCTGCAAGGGTGACAATCTAGACCCCACTGGTCAGAGACCGACCTTTCGCAACAAGCTACAGAGCAGGCTGCATGGTCCCCACCACAGGCGCTCCTCACTTCAGCCCATGACCACCCAATGATCTGCACACTCAGCTGGTACCCACTGTCCTCAGAGCTGGTAAAAGCCAATGCATCTGCTTAAGATGGCTGGGTCAGCAGCTCCAACCCTTGTATTTCCACACTTTGACTTTCAGGTCAGTAAGATGCACCTTTTCCGCTTCAAAGCTGGGCAAGAGATTTCATGGGTACCACCAGTTACTCCATTTTGGCCACACTCCAGATTATCTTTATTGTGGCATTCCCCTACCTGCCCCCCTTAAATGAGCAGTTAAGGGGGCTGCTTCCCTTAGCAACCATTTTCCTTGTCACACAAACCAGTTACACCATTCCTTCTAATCACTCAGAAGTGTCATCAGGAGGATTTCCACCCCGCATATCAGACTCTCACCCATACTCACCGTGTCCTCCTGTCTCTCTCCTGCAGCAATGTCCCCTTTCAACACAGAGCTGCACCTGAGCCCTGTGGCAGATTCCAGCACCTCTCAGAATTGTTCTGGCCTCCTTTCACTAATCTTTGCAGGCCAGACCAAGTCCAGCTGAGTCCCTCTAAACTGGTCTATTGTCAAATCATCTTGGTGGCCCTTGCTGGAGGGGTTCCAGGAGGCAAGGCTCCTCAGGTTCCCCCCCAGCTTAAGTAGATTCTCCCCGTCTCTTCTCTGAGATCCCTGTTGAGCTCCAGACTAGTGGGCTAGTTTCTAGCTTTGAACCACATGCCCTGGTTCAGAAATGGAGCGAACAACTGAGCCTGTTTTGTTGTTGTTTTTTTTTTTTTCTGGAGATGAGGCTTCATGTTCAGTTCCTGGGAAACATTTGCTGTCCATCTTCTCTGCCATAGATTGGGGCTACACATTAAATGATGAGGTAAAGGATTCTGGGCTTACTTCCTCCGATCATTGGCTGCATTATTATTATTTTTTTTCAGTTTCTTATATCTTGGGACAGTTTGTGTGACTTCCTCCCTTCTGGTTTCTGCAGCTCTGACAGTGTTAGTTAAGGCTGGGCAAGAGAAGTCCTCTGACAGCCTTAATTCCACATCAGGTTTCTGACTTTTGCAACTTTCTGATTTCCTTGTTCTGTTGGTATTTTTAGCTTTTTAAATCTTCACTGCCATCCTGCTCAGCTAGTAACATCCAAGCTTGCCAAAGATTCCTTGGCCTCCCCTGTCCCCGGAAAAGCTGCTGGTCCTCAGCCATCTGGTTACTGGATCCTTATTCATCTATTTTGAACTTGTTCCAGCTTCTTCTGCCCCCCCAAAAAATTTACCTCCAGTCTCAGGCCATCTCACTAGCCTTTCAGCAAAGCCTTCAGATGTTGCTTTAATCCCTTCTGCAAGGTCTCATGCTCTTTTCTTGGGTATTTAGACCTTATTTTAGTCACTTGTGATACCTCAATTTCTACAGGTTTTGTTCACAGAATTCCACAGGAAGTCTCTGTGCATGGCAGAGCACAGCATTCCTGTTTTCCTTTCACTACTGGAAACAGCTCATTTGATATAACCTAGAATTTCATTTGCCTACTTGGCAACCCTATAACTTTAGTGTCTCATGGTCAGAGTGCAGTCAGTAATAGAAGGTCTTTTTTTTCCCTTTTGATTTTCTACGTAGTGAACATCTAGCTTTAAGCAGAAATCCTTCCAATTCATCCTTAAGGGCATTTTGCACAATTACAAATAATTTCCATTATATTTGTAAAGGCCATCAGCTCTTTCTGTTGGACATCCCTGTCTTCTGCGTATCTGATGTTGCTAGGTCTTGCACCTATACATTAATTAAAAATATAAATCTTCTTGAAAAACTCCAGGACTGATTTTCCTTGATGTGTCAGCTCTCCTTTCAGCACAGCCAACTGTAGTCTGCTCTAACCAGCTCCTTTTCCACCTCATAGCTCTCCAGCAATATTCCATTCCCTCCACAAGGCATTCACTGGACAATGTTTATGGTTTAGCTAATTCAGATGAAGTTGTTGTCCAGATCCCCTTTATACTCCAAGGAGGGGAATAGGCATGTTGGGGGCATAGTTTATCTCATCTTGACATGTGAGTCTGAAACAGGTCAAAAGAACAAGCTTTACAAGTGTTCCTCTGTCCCCCTTGAATAGAAAAATACACTAGGGACACTAAACAGCGCCTAAAGCTAGGTGGAATTATCTGCCTTTTAGATACCTGGACTTCTCCAGAAATCCTTTCCATACTGCTTTTAGAGAAGATGGCAGGGGAGAAACTGCACAAGCAGCCATAAACTGGCTCCTGGCCATCCAGAGAACTTCCTACAGTTTTGACTGGCCTTGTTTTGCCATGTCTCTTGTAGTGATTCCTTCCTGTGCCATTTTAGGAAATTTAAATTCAATTAATTAAAAAAACCCAAACCCACTTTCACATTTCCCGAACACTTATAAGTGCAGCTATATTGAACAGAGTTAAAAATTAATACTAACCAGCCTTCTCAAAGCTGTGTTAACTGGGAAATCACTGTAGAATTGTGCTTGCAATGATTTCTGCCACCAAAGGGAGAAAAAAAAAAAAAGAAACCACACAAAAAATCCAGTAAAATTCTGTACTAAAGATACAAATTTGGGTTGCAACTCCAGGGATATCAGCTGAGAAAAAAACATCTGTAAGTCATCTTCTCAACCTTTGTATGCTTCTTATACTTACAGCTACAAGAATCTCCTCCTATCCTTGGTATTTCGTTCTGTCCGTCTATCTTGACAACATCACCACTACTAGCACACTGTACAACACACTGGGCTGTACAAATGCTGTTCAATATTGTGGGAGATTAATTGCAGGAGTGCTGAAGTTAATACTGACACCAGCTCTCCACCCTCACATGCATTTTAATATGGAGGCTATAGTGACACAAAAATATGTCTAAGCAATTGTGACCCTGCCTTTTCATACCTAGAATGATTTCCAAAGTCTCCCAAAGATACCACCTTAAATTTAGGAACCCTCCTCTAGTCAGAGACCAAAGCTCTCAAAGCCACAGGACTGCTACTAGAAGACAAAAGGCAGTAGGAAAACATATAAAAATCCACAGTAACTCTTGAACAGCCACTGCTGCTCCATAATAAAAGAATAATAGTGTGTGACCCTCTTATAGCACTTTATCTGGGGACCTCTGTGGCTACACAATGAGTGAGTTAGTTTGTCTCTTAGCCTAAAAGAGAAAAAGGTCCAAAACAGAGCTGTGGGAACACAACGCCTCTCCAGGTCAAATCACAATTCTCTGGGAGCTCTTCAAAGCATGGGGAAAGCCTTACTCATGTAGTATATCTTGCTCCATCTCCCTTTCGACACAAGAAGAAGGATGCAGAAAAGCCGAGGGTCTTGTGGAGCATGTAGGAAGCAGCTTGACGTTTCTTTGTTGCTGTTTCTATGCTGACACTTGTTCTCTATATGACATATTTGGCATACTAAAAATGCTAAGTAAATGTTGAAATATTCTACGGAAGAGCTAGAGTTATAGGCTACATATAAAATGAAATGTTATCTACTGCAGTATACTGAGAGACATAAGTAATAAGGCAGATGTGTGCCCTGTGCATATTAAAACTTCTAAAGTGTAGACATTTTTACTTGTTATTTCACATTTTAATCCTTTTTGGTAAAGAAATCTGTGATAACATTAAGATGCTTTTTACCAGAACATGAGGAACAAGGAGTAGCTGGTTAGTCTTTAACGACCTGGAACTGTGTATAATTTATGCTGAAGAAGATCTGTCAATTAAAGTTTTATTAATCCAGTTGTTTTATTATTTTTTTTTTATCTTTCTAACACATTTTGTACTGTGTGGTGCAGAGTGCCCTAGATATCTGAACAGCTGCATTTTTTAAAACCCTCAAACCAATGGCTCCAGCCAATATGTTCTGGGATGGCATTGGTTTAACATAAACACCCTACATTGCAGTAGCTCTCATTGTTGCCTTCCTTACCTGGAAGGTGATGGCTTTCCCATGTTCAAACAAAACCCTACTTCAATGCTAGGTCACCTGGTTATAACCCTGAACAGGCTGGACTTGCTGTAATTGCTGTCCTAGATGTAAATTATTCAATGTGTAAGGAAAAATGTGAAAACTGAACCAGTGAAGACCTCCACCCAGCCAATTCTCCCATTAGGTTAAAAAATATACACGTTAAAATGCCTGGACTGTCTAGCATTTCACTTGAAATTCTCCATAGCAACACCACTTTGGTACTATAATGGGGGAAAAAAGTATATAAAAAATAAAATCGAAGGTCTTCAAAAAGGCCCTTCAACTTTAAAGTGAATGTATTTGTGGAGAAATGAAGGGTCTGTTGTGCAGATGGCCGTTTGCTCTCATTGCTAGAAGCAGACAGCCTTCGGTTCGGAGGGAAGGGGAGTCAGATAGCGTATTACCATGCAAAAGCAGCAAGCTCTGCCTATGATGACTGCAATATTAACTCCCAGGGCTTCCTGCGGCTGAGAGGCAGCAGCGGCGGCAGCAGCAGCAGCAGCAGCGGGTTTCACTTGCCCCCTGCCCCCCACCCCTAAGCTTCCAGGTTCAATAAAGATTACATCATGGAAAAAGTATGCCATGTAAGCCTGAGAATCAAAGCCGTCACAATTGGCGGCTGTTTAACTGTAATGTCGCTGAAACACATACTCCCCCTACCCGCACACACACTTTCCCCCTCACCCCTCCCGTCCCACCCCAAACCCTCCGCGTCTCCTACGATTAAGGGTAGTATTATTGGGGAGAGGAAAATCTGATCAAAACTGTCGACCGCCAACTGCCGATTTTCTATGGATTCAATAAAGGCCACCTTAACGATTTCCCTAATTAATGGATGACATCTTTGGCTGGAGGAGAGGCGCTGTATTCTACTCTGCCTTAGTCTTTGTTAACCTTCTAATTAACTTTCGTAGGTCACCCAGGTCTCCCAAACCTAAAAGTGAAGAGAGCCATTGTGCTAGAAGCAGTAAACTTACTTTTTCTGCCTGGGTACTTAAAAGGGAGAACGATTATAGGCAGGGAAAAATAACTCCATTTAAACTCTTTGTGACTGCAGAGAATGCATAGGTCCCTGCCTTAGAAAATAATTGAAACACCTTTTATACCAATATTTGCATGCATAATAAACCAAATTAGTGAATATGCATCTAAATTCAGCTGTGGTTTCAAATTGGTTAGGGATTTAGAGGAGGTTTGGGGTTGGGGTTTTGGGAGGGTTTTTTTGGTTTGGTTTTTTTTTTTTTTCTTTTTTTTTTTTGGAATGTGAACTTCAGTGGGTCAACAAAAGGAATTGGATTTCTTGAGCAAATTGCAACTGCAACAGCTATCAGCTTTTACATGGCATGATCTCCAGCAAAGAGTCTGGGCTAATAGTACACACACATGCATTCTAATACTATAATATTAGGCCAGATTAATCCCTGTGGTAAAACCATTGAAGTCAACGGAATTGTATCAGAGATGAATTTGGTTCACTGCCTTTTGTGGAATCTAATATGAATTGACCATTGAGCTGGAGGCATCAAAGATGATAAATGCAGCCCTCTTTCAAACAGTCTGATGCAACCCAAAAAAGGGCAGGCAGAAGGCATTTAGGATGGGTGGCCTTTTCTTCTGTCTACAGCTTTCTCAGGGAAATTCTGCCCTCATTCACGCCCATTGACTGAAGTCAATTAAATTATTTTAATAAATTGTAATTAAAATTCACAGTGTACAATGAAAGATTGAAACTTCATAGCACAACTTGACTAATAAACCTGAAGTTAATTGCTTCTTGAAAGTAAAGATTGAGAGTGCTTCTTTGGCTTCCAGAAGAGACATGAAATTAATTGTTCCTAGTTTTCTCTACTCAGCAGAGAACAACTGAGCAGAGTAGAAGACAGTAATAATTGCTCCCCCAATATAAACATACAGATGCACATCGTTGCACCAGCATCTGACTGTACAAACGATACTCAAAAGAACATACTGAGCTTTTGCATCACCAAAAAAAATATAAAAAGAAATCTAGGACAGAATAGTTTGGAGATATTTTTTGATTAACTGAGGAAGAAACATGATATGGTGATTAAAAGAGGCCTGAAAATCAGACTATCTCCAGTGTCATCCCTCACCACCATTAGCTCACAGTGGAAAATGGTCAAATGGTCACTATGACCTTCATTCAGTTTCTCCATCTTTACAAGGGTTCCACCAAAGTTTCATTTAAATAAAAAGACCTTGAACTGATTGAGTATGAAAGCTGTAGAAATGAAAAAGGCAACATGCCAAACTAAAAGTCTGAGCTTTTGAATAGCCAAATTATTTTTTTTTTAATGGTTTGATTCTACCACCAGGTACACGTTTTCTAATTAAATAATTTGTGCGTAAGATGGCGTCCACTGCTTCTTTGCTCTGTTCTGCAGCGTGAATGGTACAAAATATATGAATCATCCTCCCAGGTGTCACTTGTAGGAACAGCCTGGCATTGGATATGTAACTCTGAGGAAATCGGAACTGTGACACCTTTCAAAAATATCTTCAGTTAAACATCTTCTACATTTCTGCCTGCAAGGTTCCAAAGGAGGTTTGGTGTCATGTGAGTTTGATTGCTGAGGCAAGACGTAGAAAAGAAGGAGTACACCTCCCTCCTTTCTGGAAGTCACTGCCACCAAACAGCTGGAGGACAGCTGGAGGTTCAGGGCTCTAGCCTGCTCAAACTGAACAGCACAACCAGGTAGTATTTTACCTGGTCATTCAGAAGACAGACATTTTGGGAGTCAAGTGATCACACATTAATGGTTAGGTATTGCCCTTTATAGCTTGATGAAAGCTTTCAAAGTCCCCTGTGTCAGGATCTGCCACAGAAGGTGTATTTGTACTGAAGAAAGAGGTCTTTGGAGAAGGGAATCACCATTAAGCTTCTCAGGAAAATTGGGCTCATTCTCAGGCAGCAACACAAACCTCCCAGGTGACATGGAACTGAGGGAGATTCATCTCGCTTGACTTTTAATATCTATGTGAAGATACCTGCAACTGAGCCTTGGGAGACTGAATGTCTTGAGAGTCAGTGGAAGGAAAATTGTCATACAACTGCAAACCCACAAGAGCCTATTTTGGCTATCTAGTACAGGAAGGATGAAGTGTGCCCCATGAGAGTCTTCCCAATTGACTATGAAGAGTCAGCAGACCAAACTTGAACACTTCCAGTTAGTACTGCAAAAGTCTGTGTTGTGGTCAGAGGAGACCCACCTCCAGTCCCTCTGCACTTCTGTTCCCCATCTGTGAGATGAAGGTAATGATATTTCTGCTCTTCCACCCTTTGCCCTTTTTGCCCTCTTAAACAGTAAGGTACTTAAATACCTCGTCTGGGATTTACCTGGCAGGAAGCAGACAACTACTTTTAGGGTGTCTACTGAAGTGGTACTTTTACCATTTGATTATTCTCATCCAAAATCTGAAATCTAAAATAGATCTGAGGAAAGCATCATAAAAATGCATTTTTCTCAGCATAAAGGGAAATGGAGATAACCAATTCTGCAATTCAGATTTCTAAAGGCAAGTCAAATTAATCTCCTCTCTTTGTTCATACAATACAAGAAAGGGCTCTGATGAAAATAGTTTAGATATCTTGTAATTCTGTTCTAGCTGCCTTTACATCTCAAATAATCCAATGACTTCGGGGAAACCTGGTTAACACTCAGTAGAACAAAGTGTAAGACATCATCCTCAGTAATGAACATGACACCTTCAATCTTGCTATTTCAAGCTAAATAAATGATCTGTGGAAATATTTCACAACAAGTGAAACATTCATTATCTCTCTTCTTGACACAACTCACAGGGTTATGCATACCCAGAATAGGACTTAACTTTCTGACTCTGACATTAAAGTCATATTTCACAGCCTGTGAAAGAGGCAGCAGCTTAAGGCTGATGCCTCCTTCCAGCTCGGTCTATACTATTCTGGAGAAAATCAATTAGTTTTACCAGATAGTCTTGCAGAACCTGGTGGTGTGCAGTTAAATTATTTTCATCCAGAAACAGTGATTTCTTACAAATGACCATAAAAACAAGTTACAGTCAGAGAGTATAAACCAGGGCTCCTGATACAAAGTGTTCAAGACTGTGTTGGATGGGGCTTTCAGCAACCTGGTCTAGTGGGAGGTGTCCTTGCCCATGGGTTGGAACTAGATGATCTTTAAGGTCCCTTCCAACTCTAACCATTCTATGATTCTATGAAAAGCATGTAATTTGCCTTCTCACAACACCAAAATGATCTTTTTTTTTTAGATCGAATTGGTAGCAAAGTCTTGGACATATAGCCCATTGAATCCAACTGGCTTGGAAGGACAGGAGTTGGACCTCAGAAATTTCATCCTGCCATCTTCTCAGCCTTGAGGTGTTTGATAAGCTGGTTTCCCAACCCAGGAGGCTCATATGGGTGTTCTCTGTCCTGTGAACTTTTTGGTGGAGAAGCCCACAGATACAACACAAACAGACATGTCAGTCCTTGTCCTTCACAACTTTAGAGTGAGCTCAACTTTCAAAAATGATCTTATACAAAGCAGAGCAAGGCTGCACATTTGTTGCCTCTTGGTGGTTTCCTGCCAGATGTGTTTAATTTACATGAAAACAGGTGGTGTCTCTTTCCCTACCTAGCAGAGGTAGTCTGGGTTCTGAGAAGTAGGAGGCTTGATCACCTCTGATTACCTTGATTCTCTGCAGCAATCTTGTCTTCACATTCAGCAATACCCAGCTGTCCTCACACCAAGGTTACATGTTCACCCAATGGGGCTGAGCAGACGGCTCTGCTTGGGGTGAGCACAGTGCAACCAGTGCAACTTACCTACCTACCTACCATGGTAGGTACTATAAAAAAGAAATGTCTGGCAGATGTGAAAAATCAACTCCACCCAGCTGCCTAACTCATGCCAGCAAACACAGCACCCATTTCAAGGATCACTTTAGTGAAGTTTTGATGCAATAGGCCTGCTTCTCTTGGAAACCAAGAGCCATCCATATGGTTCTTGTGATATGAAAAGGCACAACTGTTTTATTTCCCTTCAGACCCCTTTGCATTGCCAGAGCTTTGTGGATGAGCTAGACTAGACTTACAAAGCAGTCTTAGACACAGGGAGGGTGACTGAACTGCTCCGTGCTGCACAATAGCAGAGATTTTTTAGTAAAGGATTTAGCTCCAAAATCAGGTACTTCAAGGGCCTCCGGGTTGATCTAAGCACCTGTATGTTGATCTTAGGCACCAAAGAGAAAACCAGGAGTGAAATGAAAGTCCTTTTCTCAGTCCTAGAAGGAGAGCCCTTTGCTGAATGCTAGACTGCCTAGGTAGGGAGCAACCAATCAAAACAGGCTCAGGAGGCAGGTCCATCTGTCGAAGATGTAAATCCTGGTATCTGAGAAGTTTTGAGGATTCCAAGGGTTTTGCATGGATGAAAAATAAAACAGGATAATCCATAGATCTTCCCTGGGTGTTGTTGATTTATTTGAAGAGTCTCATTTATATTTCCCAGCTACTCCAACCAAGAAGGGACTGTGGGATTTGGAAACCCCTTTGGCCACACCTGGGACTAGATTAATGTGCCAAAATTGCAGGTATGTAATGGCACTGCCGTCTCCCTGGTTGTCTTTGTCTCACTGTGTATCCCACCCTGTCTGCCAGCTGTAATGCCAGTCCCCTTCTCCCATTTTTGTATCTGCTGCCTCATAGTGTATTTCTTACAACTATTTCTTCTCCTCACTGTTGCTGATTATGCTTCTCTTGTTTATTTTTGCAGCTCAAGTCCTCTTTTAAGAGCTTCAGGTTTTAGTTGCTACCTCAACAGAGTCGCTGACCTCACTGCATGGCTGTTTCTGCTCTTGTATCTAGTGAACTCTGCAGCTACATTTTGGCTGCCCTGATTTCTTTGTCTTGCTTTTCCTCCTTTTAGCCCATCAATAAACTGACAGTTATCCACAGCTCTCCTCTCAGTTTCCCCTGTTGCCCTTCCACACCCACTATCTACTAACTCTGCCAGCCTTTGCACTACCTTATTTCATCCGGGCACATGATCTGGTGAAAGCCTCTGGATCCCTGTGTTCATCCTCTGTATCTTTGCGTTTATCCTTGGAAAAAACTCCTTTCTTCATCCACTCCCTGCTAGGGTTCCTTCAGCCTCCCCCCATCCCTACTCATTCTTTGATTAGCACTTTCCTTCTCCAGACTCACCAGCATACTCTTTCTATGGATCGCTCTCTTCGTCTGTTTTCAAATAGGCTTCTGAAGCCCCTGCAAAAACAACCCTCCTCTACATACCATTATGCCTTTCTCATCTCCTTTGCCTCTTATCCTTTCAAATGACTAGTTTACTCCCATTCTCTTGAACTCACCTCTCTGACACTCAGCAGTCTGGTTTTCAGCCACTTCACTCTGCAGGAATTGCTCTCTCTAAAATCACTAATGATGTCCTTCTAGTCAATTCTAACCGCCTCTTCTCCAGCCTCCTTCCCTTTGATTTTTCCAACACCTTTGACATATCAGACCATTCCTTCCCTTGGAGTTCCCCACAACTCAGCTGCTTTGCTGAAAATTGCCATCTTTAGTTTTAGGAGAGATTCATAGCTGACAGCCAGAAGCATAAGAATAGGGGCATATGAAAAGAATAATTCTTTGTATTGTCTTCTGCACACTAATGAAGCTCATCTTAGGAAACCATGAAGATTTCATGGGCAAACCCAACAGTGAGGAAAATCCCAGCATAGGATCTCTCTACTTCGTACGGACCCCTGTGCCAGACTTAATGTATAATACAAGAAATTTCACCTTTTATATCTTCACAGTTTCCTTGACAGATTTTCATAAGGATGAAGAAAAGGGAGAATAATGAAATCAATAATTTCACCATTCAGCAGACTTGTTGTTTCACAGCTCTCTCTGTCCACTAATAAAATCAGAGCTGGGTTAATTCTAAACTATAGATAGGTGGGCAATGCAGATGGAATGAAGATCAGGCTGGGAAGATAACAGAGTCTTTCCAGTGTCAGGTTAGTCGAAAGCTAAAGAATATCATACAGGGTAAAAGCAAATGCAGTGACATAGTGAAGGTCACAGTCAAAGGGTCGAGGTGGGGGTGGAGTGTGTGTTTAAATCCTATAGTTCAGCAATGAAGCCAGGGGCTCTTTTCAAGTAAGGCTATACTTGCAGAGAGCTACATGGATAACATGAGCAGATGTTCCTACTGTTTGGCTCCCACTGTACCCATTTTCACAAAGATAGTTCTACTTGAAAAGTGGATGGAATAAAATCTGTAATCACTTTATATGGACCTTAAAAAAAATCAGAAAATTTGTGTGCAGAGTGCACAGAGAGAACACATGAGAATTATCATGAACTTCAAAAGAAACTGCTGCACTGTGTACCCTTCTACCCTGGTTTCAGGCTCTGTTTGCCTGCCATATAGTCTGTGGCAAAGCTGTGGGTGATAAAACACAGTGTTTCCCATTAAAGTAAGAATAGGTTGCAGAAAATGATGTTTAAAAAATCAGGGGAATTAACTTTAACTGTTGGATGCACTACTCCCTCTCTTGTGTGTCAAAGCAATTAGTGAGAGTCAGATCAAAGGATGCACTCTGTGTAACAGGGAGAAATAGAATCCAGCGTGAAATGTCCCCCTGTAAAGACAAAATAAATGCAAATAAATTGCAGGTAACTAGGAGATTTGATGCTCTACTACCGCCAGGAGGAGAGGGTCAGCAGTTACATGCGATAATAAGCCTCTGTCTTTTATTTGGGGATCACTATTTTCCAAAGAAAAGCTAAATATTGATTAAGTGATATCTCAAATACCACAAGATTATCAAACCAATTACAGGGATTAACTTCCCAAAATGCTCCAGTATAACCTCAGCTACGGAAACTGTGCCAACTTGGTAATGGCTATTAACATCTGTATGCACAAGAGTAATCCCCCGGCTTTGTTTCTGTTTACCTCTCACTTTTTCTCTCTCATTGCTCCTATACGTATTATAGTTTTTCTGAGTGCACGGAATGTACCACTTGGGAACCTCATTCTGCATTCCCTGCTGGGACATGCTTAGAGTCAGAAGATGCCCAGGTGGGCAGAAAAAGTCAAGGAGGAGGTAAGGCATCTGGTTGTGTTGCTCACTTTCACATGAGAAAACCTTACCTGTTGGAAGAGGGCAGGAGATTTTGCCAGTCATGAAGTCCTGCATGGATATGCTGGCTTTGCTTGCACTAACTCTGCCTCATTCCCTACTTAAAGACTGAATGTGCTGCAGACAGCTTTGAGAACAGCATCAGATGGCTGGAGAAGTTTATCTCCACTAAATAAGAGCTCAGGATGAGTCCTCAGCACAGTCAGGGAGTCCAGGCTGCTTGGTAGCTTTCTGTCCCCAGAACCCACTCTCAGGTTCATGCTGATGAGGACAGCTCACTTTTTCTTCCATTTTCCCCCCCTCACTCTTCTCTTAGGCGGAGAAGCAACTTTAAAGCATGGGAGAGACAGACAGAGAGAGCATGACGCCCTATAATCCAACAAGTCAACTTCCCGAGCTCAAACATGAACTGATTTTTTTTTTCTTCCCTTGCCTTATAAAAAAGAAATTGACTTTTGTTTGGAGTTTGTGAAAAGTGGGACTCGGGGCCCAGTCAATGGGGCTCCCCGCAGCGCGGGCTGAGTGGAGCCATCTCGAACCAGTCAGCCGCGGCACCAATTAATCCGCTCTTTGTCACAGCCCCAGCCTCAGCAGCAGCAGCAGCAGTAGCAGCAACACATTTGGCCATTGTTCAGACCTTCATGCAACGGGATTTACCCTTTCAAAGAGGCAGTTTTGTCCCAAAGAGTTCGAGCGGAAGTTTCTCACTGACAATTTGCCCCAAATAGATAGATTTGTCAGCAGCAACCTTTAAAAGCAAAAAGCCATGGAGGAAAAAGGGGAGAAAAAGAAGTGTGGGGGTAAGAGCAAGTGCATCCTTGTCCATCTGTCTGTCTGTCCAGGGTTCTGTCCTGAGCAGGTGGGGTGGGCACAGGGCCTGAGCTACAGAAGAACGAAATGGCATTGATGGGGGCTCTTGTTCATCTCAAGGCAGATGTAGCAAGGGAGCTAACAAGCTCCCAGACTGTTGTATAGCTGCTCTGACTTCTGAAAGCCTTTCAGGAGACTTCTTTTACATGGTATTGTCATGCCTGCTACACAGCACTGTGCGAGGCTGGCCAGGGTTTCCCAGCCCCAAATACTCCACCAGCAGCTCCACCCTTAGAGCAGCAGGCCTCATTCTCAGGGGCCTTGCCACCAAAATCTACATTTAAATCCACACCAGATATTTTTCACAAACAGGCTGGTGTAGCTTTCCCCATGTACAGTGCACCAGGGCCCACATCCCAGGCAGAAAAAGGTTAAATAAACCCAGAGGTATTTCCTGCCCCCACATCGATGCTGCTGTGCTCCTTAAGGGCAGAATCCCCTTTGGACTTCAAGGACTGTTTGCATGAACAGAGGGTGGAACCCCCTCTGTTGCAAACTGCAGCTGCTGTTGCTCCCACCCTTGGATTGTAGAACTGCCCAACATCCCTGGCTCACAGCTGGGATGTGTCCTTCCCCATGACACTTCCCTGCATACTCCAAATCCAGAAAGGGAGAAAGCACAGGAAACTCTCTCCACAACTTGGGCTCCAGCAGATCCAGGCCCATATACACACATCCCAACATCATGAAAACAGCCTTGTTCTCACACTGGAGGGTAGCAACTTGGATGGTCCCAACCCTGTCAGATTAATCTTTCTTTATAGCACGTTTTGGGAAAAATTTGAAAAAAAAAAAAAACCAAACAAAACAAATCCCAAACAACAATAAAAAGACTAATTTCACCTGTGTCTCCACCTTCCATCGTGTTACACCATCTGAGTTGGTGGCAAGGGGTGGTTAGCAGGTTTCTTTGAGTACCATGCTGCTGAAAGCTAGAGCCCTGCTCCTTCTTCCTAGGAAAAGCTCGAAGAAGTTGTTCAGCCCTACATAGGTTCATCTCTGCATACGGGAAACTGTCATCTCATCACCTAGACTGCAATTGTAGACTTTCCTGCTCCAGAGGCCTTAGCTTGGCAAAGAAGCCAAATTCACATGAGAACATGCAGTTCTGATGTAGTCATGGAGCTTTATCTGCTTCTACTCAGGCAGTTTGGCTTCCCAAACAAAGCTGAAGAAACCCAGTTTGCTGAAGTAGCCCTGCTGCAGGTATCTGACCAAAAGGAGGGGCATGAGGAATGGATGCAAGGTAGCTATGCAGCCCTAAAACTTTGCAATGAACTCTGGAAACTTCACTGTTGTGTGACAGCTGGTCCAGCTTTTCTGTCAGACTACTTTATCTTGCTGTATCTTAAATGGTTTTGATTTGCATTACTCAAAGGACCTCATTGTTTGACTATTGCCCAGCCCACTGGTTTCATTTGATGGCCTTCTCAAGGCATTTCCTGAAAGACACAAGAAAAATGAAAGCCAATTTCAAACTGACATCAAAAATGTCACTAGCCTGTTTTATACTCACAAAGTTCCCCTGAGCCTGCTTACACCTGCTCTTGGAAAGGGAAAAGGGTACAAGTGACTGTAACCTAACTATAAAGCAGCCAGAAGCAGGGGTCAACTGCAATTAGGTTGGGGCTATTCCAAGTGAATAGGTTTACAGCAAAACTAGAACACACTGAGCTTAAACTGAAACATTGGGCTCCACAACTGAAGAGACCAGTAGGTGTCACATGTTCTAGGTGGCCTTCAACACAGGGGACAAAGAGTTCAACAAGCAGTTGCAGAACAGCAGTGTCCTCAGTTCCAGCAGGCAGGTATAAGACCTAAGACTTTCCCCATCTGCAGAGGAGTTTTGAGAGGTCACAAGAGCAGGTTAGTGAGGACAGACGTACCTTGCAATGGTACAAGGTATTCAGAGGGGCTAAAAGTCAAGTTGCATGATTTCAAACATGTTAAAACACAGTTTTCTCCAGGAAGCCCAGGAGCAATAGATGCCCATGTGTAATCTCTCCTATGGAGACCTCACTCGTTTAACTCTCCTGGCATTACAAAATTAAATTAACACTGTTCTTCCCTTGTATGGGAAGAACACTGGTACCAAGGACAATAGTATTCCCAAGGAAGTTTAGCTGTCCCATGCTTTATTCCATTATCATGACTGGCCCTGGCTGTCAATCAAATCAACAGGGTTCCCAAGACCAGAACTCTTCTTCCTTATCAAGTAGTGAGTTTGCTTATGACTTCAAATAGCAGAAAATTCCGCTACTGGACATGATAGAAAGTATCCTACCAGCTACAGTGTATTTGCCACTTACACCAAAAAAAAAAAAAAAAAAAAAAAAAAAGAACAAACAGAACAGAAGATCCCACTTTGTCTGTTTGTCTGTCGTCTGTCAGGTGCTGAATCACATCAGCCTCATGCCAACAAAAGTGCTAGGTGGATTTGAGCAGAAGCAGCAAACACTGACTGCAATGATAACACAGAAAATGCAGTAATTATCCAACAAGTGCTCCTGATGGTACAAAATTGGTTTTGGCCGTCCATGCCAATCCTCATAGCTTTGGTATAAGTGTTTCAATACTTTGTGCTCTGTATTGCAGCATAAAGAACTAAGTCACAAGATAAAGCTCTGTCTGGAATTCCCATCACTTGTTCCTCTGATTTCTTTTTCTTTTTAAGAGCCATTCCGCATGAAAAAGAAGGACATACAGTTGTTGGATCACATCTTACCAAAGACAGATCCTCTCCTATATCCAAGCGCCTGTAATTCCCTAATGTCTACAGTGATACAAAGTTCTTGTGACAATTGCACCAAAATCACATGTGACAAAATTTCATGGGAATATAACTGAAAATATCTGAGAGCACTTAGAGCTTGGAATTACTGGGTCAATAGCATGTGATCACCCCACACTGCAGAAAGCACTCCAGGCACCAGAGTTTGTGAGCCACCAAAACACACTGCAAGTTCAAGGACATGGGTTACATTTTAATGGTGAAATCTTAGCTGAGGCAGTCCTTTTCAGTCCAGGGAGTCTGCATGCAACATACCAAATTCCGTAGACCTTGTGCACATCAGTAATCCTGCTAAAGCCCATTAAACTACTACCTATTTCATATTTATGATGGATCAGGAGCCGCAGGATCAGAATCTGTCTCAGTGTTATTTTGGTATATTTTGATTAGACTGCATTTTCTGTTCAGGTAGAACAAATACAAATAGCTCCAGGGATTCAATCATTTCACAGACGATCATGGCAAATCTCTGCTTTCCTCTTTTCTCAGAGCTAGGAGTGTTGGATTTCATTATGCCATTGGTTCCTCAAGTTTACCATCCTGGCTTCACCAATGTCCACAATCTCAAAAGGCGGAAAACCTTAACCCACCTCATCTAGTTCGTTGTGGAGTGACACACACCATGCTCTTCTCTGCTTGGACATGCAAGCAATTGTTCTACCTGCAAAACATCCTGTGACCTATATTTTATGAAACAAAAGATAAAGCAAGCATGTCTATAGATGTCATGGTCAAAAAACTATTCCTCTCTTCTTAAAAATCTGTCTGCACCAACTGACTCAATACTGTCAAGCAGCACTGAATGCGATATGCTGACTCAATGCTGCATCTGGAAGTATTTATTTTTGTTGATTCTAAATTGGTTTCCCGAAATAGATACCACAGATCTGGTCTCCAGCCAATATCAAGAGATATAGCTAAATTGAAGTCAATGGAGCTGAGCTATTATATTGCCAGCCAGAAATACGGCCCTTCCTAAGAGCATTCTTTGCTGCCACTACACAGTATTTTCTGCAATTGCCTCAAAGGTCAGCTTGTTAATAGGCTTCTACAGCAAAATTTGGGAGGCCAATCTACCGCAGAAATGATTACGCTCAAAGTGTGATCAATCAGGGTCATAGCTGAGGCAACCCTCTCCAACGCACACACAAGTGCTTAGGACATCACCAGAGCTATTTGTTTAGATTAGGAAAATGATTTTTAAATGTCACGGCATAGCTCCAAGATGTATTTATTCCTTGTATTCAGCATTCTTTTGTTGATGATTTAAAACTGTTAAAGTATAGACCTGATCTAATTTTAAGATTTCTTTTATTTAGATAATAATATATTTGCCCTTGTATTCGGACCTTTCACCAGTTTTATACAGCTGTGTCTCTACCAGCTTCAGTATTGATACTGTCTTTTGTGTTCACGTCAGGAAAAGTAAAATGAGGCTGTTTCTCTCTAAATTAGATTGCAGCTGCTGCTACATCATTGGCGTATTACGACACTTTGATTTATATCTAACTAGCAAACTAACAAATAAGTCAAGTTACTAACTAGAGCCACTTTGTTAAGCGCTTGTCTCGCATTGTCTCGATGGGATCAGGTACCAATGTAGGCGTATAAGCCAAGCCTGACATATCCCTTTCAAAGGCATACGTGATTAATGGGGCATTTCATTGCCGCGAGTGAACTCAGGCTTGTTCCACCCCTGAATACGAGTATTGAGAAGAAGGGCCATGACTCGTGGAGACACTCTTTCCTCAGTATCTTCCTCAGGTATAACTTCCCCCACTGTTCTTCACAAGGCAGCTTCGCTAGCACGCACTCATCGGGTGCCCGTGTAGAAACGGAGATACGTGGCCACGGTTTAACGCAGTCATTAACTAATTTAACCAAGCATGCACACCCACAAGGGAGAAACTCGCCCCTTTTTCATTGGCACCTGCAGGGCACCTGCAGGGCATCAAAGTTTTTCTCAACGAAAGGACTGGATGCTTACTCAAGGTGGAAGACTGGGCTGAGGGTAATCCAAGCCCAAAAGCCACCAGAGGTAACTGGGCTCAGGGAAAGGTGGTTTTAATTTACAGGGAAATCATAAAACAAGAGGAAATCCCTCTTGTGCCACGGGGGGCAGGGAGCATCCACAAGAGAGTCTTTTCACAGGATCAATTTTCTGCATCTCAGGTTTTCGCTTTTTGGGAAAAAAAGCCTTGTCTTTCCCTGACAGGAGAAAACCCACAGTATGAAGCTGTGGTGTTTATTACTTTTAAAATTAGCAGGGAAAATAAGTGCAGCCCTGCAGCTCTGGAAGGTGCCCAGCCCCGGGGTAGCCATGAGGTGGCCCCAAGGTGGCCACCAGGGCGGTGTCCAGGCCGTGTCCTCAGCCTCCGGGGTCAGCCGTGTTGGGTGTGAAGGCCCAGGTGGCATGTGGGGAAGGTCAACGGCACCATCATTGGGTGTGTGCTGCGGGACAAGTATGTCACCCCACAGCCCCCCTGGGCATAGCCATAGTCCTCCTGAGAAAGTGTCCATGGGAGTACCACAAAAAAACTTGTTATGTGTCCAGCTCTGGAGTCCTCAACAGAGAAAGGACATAGAACTGTTAGAACGGGTCCAGCAGAAGGCCACGAAGATGATCAGAGGGTTGGAGCACCTCTGCTATGAGGACAGGCTGAGGGAGCTGGGGCTGTTCAGCTTGGAGAAGAGAAGGCTCCGGGGAGACCTTCTAGCAGCCTTCCAGTACCTGAAGGGAGCTACAGGAGAGCAGGAGAGGGACTCTTTGTTAAGAAGCGTAATGACAGGACAAGGGGTAACGGTTTTAAACTGGAAGAGGGGAGATTTAGATTAGATATTAGGAAGAAATTCATGTGAGGGTGGTGAGGCACTGGAACAGGTTGTCCAGGGAAGTTGTGGATGCCCCATCCCTGGGAGTGTTTGAGGCCAGGCCAGATGGGGCTTTGAGCAACCTGGTCTAGTGGGAGGTGGCCCTGCCCATGGCAGGGGGGTTGGAACTCAATGATCTTTGAGGTCCCTTCCAACTCTAACCATTCTATGATTCTATGATTTACACTACCCGCATGGGCGGCAAACAGAGCTGGGCATCAAGCTCATCCATGTGGCAGGCCAGGAGCATGGTGGGGAGGCCGAGGAGCATCATGGTCCCTTCCGCAGCCTTTGCAGTGCCACTGCCCATCCATCTGCCAGCAGGTGGATGCAGAGAAGGGTTTGGGGGAACGCCACAAAAACACAGACTGTGGCCTACAAAGAAGGAAAGGCACCTCGGGCTTCAGGGGGTATTTAGCAACCCAGAAGAACAAAACCTGGTGGGTTTGTGCAGTTCTCACCTCTCTGCACAAGTATGGCTGGGGCACCAAAGGGTGCCCCTGTCTCTTCCCTGGCACCTGCACCAAAGGAGGGAAATGGAGACAGCTTCTGGTGCACCCCAAAGCAACAGCAGCTCCTCCTCCTAGGAGAAAACAGCTCTATCTCATCCTTCCTCACCTCCTTTCCAAGAAAATGGGTATGTTAGATTTGCCTGATCTTACCCACCTGCTTCGTATGAAGAGACATAAATGAAAACAGCACATCTGTGTATTCTGCTGTTACATCTGTACACCTCTGGCACCTTAAACTTTTCCCTCACCTAACTTCCTTCACGTTTTTCTTTTTCCTTTTTTTTTTTTTTT
>VZRU01013395.1:12516-26743 GCA_013398155.1 Pedionomus torquatus
AGCGTGCAGCAGATACAGCCCAACGTCATCTCGGTGAGGCTCTTCAAGCGCAAGGTGGGCGGCCTCGGCTTTCTGGTGAAGGAACGCGTCAGCAAGCCACCCGTCATCATCTCAGACCTGATCCGGGGAGGGGCTGCGGAGCAGAGTGGCCTCATCCAAGCTGGGGACATCATTTTAGCCGTCAATGGCAAGCCCCTGGTGGACATGAGCTATGAGACCGCGCTGGAAATACTGAGAAGCATCGCCTCTGAGACCTACGTGGTCCTCATCCTGCGCGGCCCCGAGGGCTTCACCACTCACCTGGAGACCACTTTTGCAGGTGACGGGACGCCAAAAACCATCCGTGTCACCAGACCCCTCTGCCCGACTCCGAAGGCGGTTGACTTGTCCAACCCAAGCCTGCACGGCAAAGAGCAGCCGCTGCCAGCGGCCGACCGCACCATGGGCTCCTTGTGGACAAGAAAGATCGGGCGAGAGGTGGAGCCGATGGTCCACGTTAACGGCATCCTTACCGGCAGCAAAGGGCAGGACGCTGGGAAGGGGAAGGAGGGGGCTTGTGGTCACCCTTGCCTCAATGGTGGCGTGGAAGACAATGAACTGCTCAAAGAAATCGAGCCTGTCCTGGATCTCCTGAAGGGCAGCAGTAAGGACAGCGATGGAGAAGCACCCGCCAAGGTAGAGACAAGAGATATAGAAGTCCAGGTGGACTGGTAGGTCCCTAACTACATTTTTTACTTTTGGTGACATGTGCTGGCTACCCAAACGCGGCCGGTTTAGGTGTCGGTGGCCACCTGCCCAGAAAGAGCTGCTGTCTGACCCAGCAGGATGGAGAGGGAGAGGAAGGGATGCCAAAAAAGGGGGGAAGTCGTTGAGGAGAGAACTCAGAACTAAAAGGAATGAAAAATTGGGAATAGGTGGTGGAAGACAGGGTGAAAGATGTAAGCGTGGGCAGTGGGGGAGACAGCAGGAGTAATGTGTCATGGAAAGCTGAGCTATGGGATGTAGTAGATCATGGGCTGGGCTGGGAGTTGGTTTTGATCTGTGGTCTCCATCTAATTTATTGTAAACTTTAAACTAAATCCAGTGCCTCAGTTTCCCCACCTGCCAAATAAGATTCATGGTGTTGCCTGCCTTTGCTCTTCTGCTTTGGAGCCCTCCCCTTGAAACCTGCTGTTGATTAACTGCCGGAGAGGGAGAGGGGAGGTCAGACCGGCAGAGTATGGTGCTTCCCAGGAGAAATGGGGTTCAAAACCTCCTGTGCTTTTGGCAGTCAGGCTCTGGCTTTGGGGAGGGGAGAGGGGACCCAGCTCCAGCTGAAGCCAAGGGTGCCTGTGTGCAAGGGCAGTGGGACCTGCCTTGGGTGGTCCTGTCTTCTTGGAAGGGGGGGAATTGCTCCCCGTCGAGAGAAATGCCCATCCCTGGTTGAAATGCAAGAGCAGAGCTGCCTGCTCATCCCCTCCGCTCTTTCTAAATCAAGCTGATTATTTCAATCTGCGTCTACATATCGAACAAGGGTGGGGACACGTGGGTGCTCGCCCCGTGGCCTTTTCAGGAGGGGCGAAGTCCCATCAGAGGGATGCAACAGCTTATTTTCTGGTGTCTGCTCCTGCACGGGGGCCGTGTGTGTGGTGGTGTCATCCTCCTTGGCATTTCCCTGAGATATAGACCATTGCTCCGGAGCCGAAGCAGCTCCCTGTGGCCCTTCATGCTTTGCAATAATGTTGTTAGTAGCTATTTTTATTTTTTTTTTCTTTTGGGTACCAGCTCTCTCGCCTCCAGGCCGTTTATTAGCAGCCATGGGTTGCCTTTGCCTGTTGCCTTTCCCCAGGTCCCCGAACGCGTTTTAGCACTGTCAAGTGCCGCAGCGGGTTGCGGCTGCCCTCGGTTAGCGACGGGCTGTAAAAAGCCAAGAGGCTTTTTCAGGAGGGTTGACCGGAGCCGGCGACCTCGGCTCAGTGACAGGGAGATTTGTAACTTCAACTTCCCTTCGTTTGCACCTGCTTCCTTAGGGGAGGCTGCATGGCAGGGGGGGGAATGATATTTATTTGTACCATCCGAAATGAGAGATGAGAAGCAGAGCTGTTGGCTGCGAAGGGGAGGGATGGCTCCTGATTGCTCCCATCAGGAGGCAACACCCAACACCCTGTGTTTTCTTTTTCCTTCCTGTTTTTTTTTTGTTTGTTTGGTTTTTTTAACAATTTTTGGTTGTTTTCATGCCGTTATCCCTGCTCTCTCCCAAATCGTGCCTTTTTTTTTGTCTGAGGGGGACACAGTTACTCAAAGCCTCTTAGGGTGGTCACACCGAGCCAGAAGGAAATAAAGAAATCCACTCGACATCAGTAGTGGGTGGTGGATGCCTTTGGAGGGGGGGGGAACCCCGGGACAGGGTGTGCTTGGGGACATCCTTCCCTGCTGTCCCCTCCCCACACACACCCCCAGGCCCCAGAACACTGCTTTTTTTTATTTGGCTGCTTTCAGAAGCGGTTGGGCTTGGTCTCTGCTGTGCAACAGGAGGCAATTTAACCCCCCTGAGCTCCCTGGAAGGCTGAGGAGTACCTGTCCAGACTGCACATCCTTTAATCCATCACCAACCCATCCCTGGGGGAAACTAATTTAAGCAACCAAAGAACTGAGACCTTGAAGGGGTTTTGCTTGAGTACAGGTCCAACAAAACGTGCTTAAAAATCCCTTCTATCCCTCTGTTTTTGGTAAGACTGCTGCAATGGAGCTGGGGGTCATGACTTGGTGAAGCCCCCGGAGGGCACAATCCCGAGCACTGATACAAGGTACAGCTTCACCTCTCAAACCATGTCCCCCAGTGCCTCTGTCCTGTCCCACCAGCTGCAGGTTTTCTGAAGAATTCCGGCTCTGGCTGGGGAGGAAGGATGAAAAAACATGATTTTTTTCCTTGAAGAGTCTCTTCTTCTCGTAAAGAGATTCAAAACACTTTGAATTCACTTAAACTGAAGGACCTCAAACCAGCAAGAATATTAGTGAAGTGGGTACTTCACTAAAACTCCACTCACTTTATTTTTCAATACCCTTTAAAAAAATAATCTATGAAATCTATGTACCCTGGGGCTGAAAAATCCACTTTTTGTTCCAAATTAGTCTTCAATCTTCCGCTTGATGAAAAGCAGGACTCTTGTTGAGGCAGGACTCTGTACGAGCGAGAAGACCTGGGCTCACCCGGAGAAGTGGGCAAGGAGATAGACTGCAGGGAAGGCTCGTCGAGAGCTGCTCTGCGGGCTAAAGGGCACTTCTCCTCCCACTCCTGCGATGTGCTGGAGATGATTCATCTCCTCTGCCTGGTCTCAGACAGGGCTGGGTCACGGTGAAGGTCTTCTACAGCGAGAGTTTTCTTGGTCCGCGGGAGAAGTGAGGAGAGGTCAGGGAGCGACAGGGAGCGGAGAACCGTGGGGATTGTTGACCGATGCCAAAGAAACGCCCCCCAAAATAAGCATGGTTTATGAGACTGAGGCCACTCTCATGCTGTAGGCTATGATTTCTCCAGGCTGGGGGGGAACAATCAAGCTGGTGTCAGTCAAAACAGGCGCAGAGCTCTACCTAAACACCAGGAGGGTGCAAAACCTCGCTCAAGGTTGAGCTTGACACCTACAGCTTGGACCACTCCACCGTCGATCCAGCTGGGGATGTTGGTGCTGGAACCAATCCTGTTCTGTCTCCTGCTCTTCTCCTGGTGCTGACCTTCACAGCCTGCAGCACTTTGTCAAAGCCAGACCAGCTTGCGGAGCTGTGACAGCTTCCTGAGGGTGAAAAAGGAATGCTACAGCTTTGAGTTGATTCCTCAGGAGCCAAGCACTTCTTGTTCAAGGTGGGGTTTGCCACAAGTGACTCCAATTACACCTGATGCTTTGGGTTTCCAGCCCGTACCTCTAACGTCACTTGCCAGGAAAAGCGGGAACTGTGAAGGTTGCGCTTGGCAGGGAGAAATCAGCTCATCTCCATCCCCTGTACCCCCAGCCTCTGCTCCTGGGGGATTTGTCCCTGAGATGACCCGGCTTTTGCTCCCTGCTGATTCCCGGCTGTAAGGTGGGCTGGGTGGGTGCCCACGCGATGGGCTGCGGCCACAGGCTGAGCCTCTGCGGTGAAAGTCAATCGCAAGACAGAGCATGGAAGTGGGGCGCAAGGTATGATGAGAGCTGGCATTTCTGCCATGAGGCTCACCGTGGGCTAGAAAACAAAAATAGAGTTTGATTCACTCTCCGCCAGCTAACCTAGGTCTGTTTTTCCCCCTGAGCTCTAGGGAGATTGTCATGTCTCATCTTCCCCCCACCGAGTTGCCAGTATTTATTTTTCTTCTCAGGTCTATTCCATAACATGAACAGCATGATGGAAACATGGCAGTTTTGGTCCAAACAGCAGCATCAGCAGCCCTGAGAGGGAGAAGTGTGCTGAGAGCAGGAATTCTGTTTATGAAGGGTTTCAAGGTTTCAGGCTCCATCCTGCATTGGAACAAACCCCGTAATTTGGCAGTTCTCGAAGAGAAAATTCTCTTCCTCCCACCTCCTTCGCTGCCGCCAAAATCTCTTTGTGTTGCTCAAAACATTTCATTTGCATTTCTGATGTCTTCATTATTCTGTACTTGGACACGTAAACTTTAAAACCTCGGAAATGAAAAGGTTCCCTGAAACTATCATGCTATTGCCATTCTGCAGAATGGTGAAGTAGGAAGCTTTGGCAGTGAGAACCCTCCCCTTCTCCCTCAGCGGATTATTCCTCATCACTGCCTGTATCAGTCTAATCCACAGAGGCATTTTGTTCCTGCAAAATAACAAATTCCACCTGAACGTACCCTTGTGGAGCCCTCTCAGACCAGTCTCCAAAGCACCTTCCACCCGCTCAGCCCCCTGGGCTGGTGCAACTTCTCATATCCCATGGGATGGCCATTCTCCTTGCAGGTGGTCCCAGCAGACAAACCCACAGCCCACGCAGGAGACTCTCCCAGCAGACCTGAACTACGTGGGGGCTCCAGATGTGATGCTGGGGCTGGAATCCACCGGGTGCTCTTTGGGCACAGCTGGGAAGGGAAGAGCGTGGCAGTTGCAGGATGCATCTGATGCTGGCTGAATCTCCAATGGTGCCAGCAGGAGGACTTTGGGATCGTTTGGATCTGTTCCCAGGTCTTTATCTATCAATGCCTACTCAACGGCATCCATCAACTTTGTGTTTCATTGGCCTCTCTCTGAAACTGCCCTGTGCAGCTTCCTCGGCTCATTAGTCCCCAATCCCAATGCTGGGCACAGCCCTGCAATGTTCTGACCTTCTTATGGCACAAGACCCTCTTCAAGCCATGCCTCCTGCTTCTTGGTGAGGCTTTTGTCCTCTTCCTTCAGTGCCATTTGAGCTCCTTTCTCCCTTAGGAAGTGCTTTCTTGCTTTGATCGTTCTTTAACCACCCGCTCTGTGCACGCTGCCTCCTTGGGGAGTGCATCCCACCCTCTGGAGATATTTCTTCTGCTTCCAACGTTCCCACTTCCTTCCTGAGCTCTGTTCCATCTTCTGCACCCTGCAGATCCCAGCCCCTGCCCCGTCCCTGCTCCTGCATCTCCCTATAACCCACACTCTTCTGCCAGCCCTTGCCTTAAACCTCGAGGCAAGGAGTCTGCAGCCAGACTTTTCCAACGCTGCAGACTCTGAGCTGCCCCAAGGACATGATAGCAAGAAGATATTAACTTCTGAGGGTGCAATGCCCTCTGGAATGTGGCTTTCCATAAGGCAAGAGCCATTTATCTTGGCCTCTAGCACTGGAAGGAGGAGCAATGTGCAGCACAGCCTTGGAGCCATCCCCGAGGACACAACAGGAGAAGAGAAGAAAGGAAAATAGAATCACAGAATAATAGGAGTTGAAAGGGACGTCTGGAGATCATCCCTGCCAGAGCAGGTTGCTCAGGGACTTGTCCAGGTGGGTTTTGAATATCTCCAGAGGTGGAGACTCCACCAACCTCTCTGGGCAGCTCTTATTTCTCGGAGGTATTTCTCTCCCACAGCTCAGAGCAAGTGGTGTGTCCCCACGTGAGCTTCCCATGCAAATCCCAAGCACCAGTGTCGGGTTTTCAGCTGCTGGGACCAGGGTCTGGAAGGGGTTCACCCCCTGCGGTCACTGCCATCAGCATCTTGGCATGAGAACCCCCATCAGGAGTGTAGACCTCCATGTTCATCCAAATTGGCCCCCAGGGACTGCAGCAGCTAATGATACCTCTCATCTCCGCTCGGGAAATCAAAGAGATCCTTCTGCCATGCAAATTCAAAGGAGCCAAGTGACAAACTTTCTTTCTGCTTCTTTATTTTTCCTTTTATTTTTTTTTTTTTTTTTGTTTTTTTATTTTCCTTTTTTTTTTTTTTTTTTTTTCTTCTCCATTTTTGGAAAAGCTTTGGAGAAATTTCTCAAAGGGCTGTCTCAGCAACTTCCCTTCTGCCTCATCGCTCCAAGCACTGCAACATCATCAAATTAGTCAAAAGAAAACAGTGGTGCCTCTCATTTCTCCAAACAGCCAGATGCTCTTTCCGAGGTGAGGCAGCATCCCAGGCTCTGCCTGTGAGCCAGTGGGGGAGGGCAGGATTCCTCTTTCTTGGTTTAAGTAACATATTTTGCTTCCAGAACAAAAAAACAACATCCAGCGGGGTCCTTTCCCCTGAACTGGCTCTGGATCCAAAAGATTTCATTAGCGCTGAAATGATATTTAATGGATTCGGCAGTGGGACCCAGGTCAGAAGGGTCTCTGGATCCTAGATCTGGCTTTTGGAGGGGTTCAGCCAAACAAGTGCCTCCAAGGACAGATCTTCAGCATTGCTTCCAGTTCTTCAAAGACACCAAAGTGGTGAAATCCTCCTGTTCAATGCCCCAAAGCGCCCAGGTTGGGTTTGACAGTGAGCCATGAGGATTTCTCCAACGGCTTCCTGGAGCCAAGGGAGCTCCTTGGAGGTGCCCAGACTGGATGCCTTGAACCCCCATCGGGGAACCGGCACCCTCCCCATCACCCACCTGGCAACCCCAAGAATAGGGGTTCCTGTCAGAGGTGTTCTGGCCATCCTGACGCTCTCCTCGAGTGTGTCGGTGGCATCCTCGTGTGACCATGGCAGGTCACCCCGTGTCTCTGCTGGTGGCTGGGGGAGCCAAGTCAAGAGTGGAAAATAACTGACCCCAAAGACCCCGGTCCTGTCCTGAGCTCGCAAACAAGGCAGTTGCAAGAAATAAGCAGGAAATATTTGTAAAATGAAGCAATTGATTTTTTAAAAAACTTCTGGGGTGAGGCTGTGGCTGCTCTGAATGGGCTTTTCTCTCCCTGCCTCTCTCCAAAAGACAGAGCCGGATATTTCTGGGCAGCATCATCCAGCAGAAGTCTGCGCTGGCACCCACAGCCCTGCGAGGGACGAGGGACGGTCCTCCTGGCCTGACACCGAGTGAACTGCAGCACAACACCCGCCCTGGGGAGAGAGACACAGCCCCCAGTTCAGTCTAATGGCTTCGTGGCAGCCACGCTTGACCGAGCTTTTATCGCAGAGGCTGAGGGTGAGGGCAGCGCCTCGCTGCCTCGCTCACGCAGCCCTAAGTCCATCAGGACCAGCGATACACAACCCCTTCCTGCCCCAGCTGCCAACAGGCGCTGGGATGTGGAGAGTTTGCTGCTGAGCATCCATCCCTCCATGCCCATCTGGACCTCACTGCTCCTCAGGAAGGGGCAGCTCACTGTTGGGTGATGCTCGAGGCCAGTGAAAAGGACCAGGTTCCCCCTCCAGCAATACACAAAGGAGTCAACTACAGAGATGGCTTAATTCAAACATCTGGTCCTTTTTTTTCCCCCCTGCCATTGACACAGCGTTTATGGCTTTGCTGGATTGCAGACAACAAGATTACAACTCCAGACTCCTGGCCGAAACCTCCAGCTGCTGCTGCTGACAGATCGATTCCCCTCCAAGGCTCCCTCGTGCCAGCAGACGTTCATTTAGACAGACTTGCAAACACCTTCCTGGAGGCGGCGGGTCATGCCAGGCGTGTGCTCAGTGTCATTTCAGAGGCACCTGCGGGATACCTGGCATGCCGGGGTCTCTCTGCCCAAGCCTCTCCTGCCTGTCCCCAGGGGACAGGCTTCCTCTGCTAAGCCCCAGGTTCCAGTAAAGCCAAGGGATTTCTCCCATTGCCTTATGGATTTAGGGCTTGGGTCTTGATGTTGGGCCAGTTGTGGGGAGCAGTGTGTTGGGGTTCATCAGCTGCAAGAGATGGCTTGTGTTTGCTCATCGTTTCACGTGCTCAGTGGCTCTCTGACGACCTGCTTCCACCCTCCCTGATGTGGTGGGGCTCAGAGGCAGAGGGCAGGAACGTGCAGCTGTGAAAATGAGTATTCTCCAGGAGATTGAATAGCTGGCCTTGACTTCAGGGAAGAGCCAGATTTGCTGGATGTTCATCCCGTTAATTCTCTGCCTTGCTGCTGGAAATTCGCTAGGTGGAGGTAGGCTGGACCTATCAAGACACCCTGAGCTTCCCCTGTGGGTGGGCTGGTAGAAGGCAGAGAGGCTACTGTATGTTTCGTGGTTGTCCCCAACCCTGGGACCTCTGTGGCTGCCAAGTTCTCCCCAGCAGCAGCACCACCGTGTAGCAGAGAGCCTGGACCTGTTGTCTTTGGCTGTGGCTGTGCGGTGCGGAGGGTGGGGTTTCTGGTGTTTTATCTGATTGAAACCCTTGCACAAACTGGTAGGAACCAAGTCACAAAAGAACAGCTTTCTTTTCCCGGGGGGGGGGCATAGGAAAGCCAGGAAAAACTGCCCCCGTGGCACCTGTACCTCCTCGCTTGCACCAAGCTGGCTGCTTTCACCCTAAGGCAGCCAAGGTTTGGAAGGTGTCCAGGAGCCTGGTGTCGTATTTTGGCAGCTGAAGGTTGTTCTCTAAAGGCAGAAAATTGACAGAAAACTGAGAGCACAGGGAGATCACCTTTAAGTGAAGTATTTTCCTTAAGGATAGGAGCAGGGGGGGTAAGGAGGATTGTGAAACTGAGTTCGGTTGTACCTACGCGTCTTCCCGAGATGGTGTCAAGAGCACGGTGTCGGTGTGAATTGTGCCCTGAGCACGAGTGTCCTACTTTGGTCAGTGCCCAAAGCCCACCGTCGTTAATGGGAAGGCTCATTATTGACTTTAGTGGGCATCTGGAAGACTTTTAAGGGCTGACAGCGGGAGCAAAACAATTGCCAGAGCACATTACCTCGACAGTCTGCCGAGCAAGGGGGAAGGCAGCCAGTCCCGGCCCGTGGTCCCGTGCAGCTCAACCCGTGGGGTCTCTTTCCCACCCGTGGCCTCACCGTGACGGTCGTGTGTGTGCCACGTCCTGCCTTCTCTGAACATCACGTCTCTAAACCCCATTTGTTTTTCTCCTGCGCGAGGGCTCGTACGGTAGAGGTTTTCCATCCCCTGCTTGGATGGCATTTAACAGCCCCTCCGACACTCCAAAATGGGGTCCCCAGGCAAAATACGTGTGCGCCAAGAGCTACCCCAGCCTCACCACGCAGGCCAGGGCGGTGGCGCTGGGGACATCCTCGGTCCCCAGCCTTCCAACCTCCCCAGCTCCATGGGGGCAATCCGTCACTTTGCCTGAGCAAAATCTCTTGAACTCGCCAGCATTTGCAGCATCCATAAAGGTCAGGAAAGAGGAGAGAGATCTGTCTCTCCCTCCTGGGAGCCACCTATTTTTTCTTGGGTTATTTTTTTTCTTTTTCCCCTCTCCTTCGCTCATAAACACCGAGCTGCTCTGCAGACCCGGCTGGGTTTTTTGCTGTGAGGTTTTGCTGTGAGCCTCCACAGCTGGAAGTGCAAGTGGTCCTCCTTCCCCCAGCCCTGCACTTGTTTTCGCAGGGTTCCACCTTGGGTTTTTTGGGGTGCAGAGGGTCTGGCAGATAACCCAGGGCAGGGGTTTCCTGTTGGTTTGCAGGCACGGCCCTGGCCCACGCAATGAAATTTATATTGTGTTTGGGTCGCTCTCGCATCGGTGATTCATGGCCTCGGCCGAGGCAGAGCGTTTCCTCCCTTCCCGCAGGGTGATGGGGGAGTTTTTGCTCCTGTGGGAAGCAGCTGGAGCGGGTCCTGGAGCCATCGCTTGGGGACCTGGGCCCCGTGGTCCCAGCACCCATCCACCCTCCCACCCACTGACCCAAATGGTTTTTAATCCTTCAGTTTCAGGGAAGGGGAAAACAAGCTGCAGAAAGCCTTACCGGCTCAGACGGAGAACAACCGTGTCTTTGGTGACCTGTGGGGGAAGAGCAATGCGCCCGTGGTCCTGAACAACCCCTACTCCGAAGCCGAGCAGGTAAGAGCCCATGGATTGTGCTGCTTTGGGTGGGAAGGGGAATGGAGGGTACATGACCCATCCTGGTGGGCTGTCACACCACGGAGAACCTGCAAGGACTACAGGCACTGTAGACCTTCGATCCCATCAGCTGGAGGAGTTGATGGGGCATAGAGCCCATTTGGTCCAGAAGCCGAATTCCCCATGGTTTGGGCAGTGTAAAAGTCACTGGAGAGCGATGCTCTTTATCCAAGGGATAAAGAGTGGGATGGGAGCCCAGCCAGGGACCAGCACTCTGAAACCTCTCTCAGGACTGTCGTCCCTTTTCGTGGCAAAAAGCCGAGTTGCGTCGTTAAAGTCATTTTGTTCCATATGATGGTAATTCAATAGAGCACTGCAGATAATACGTTGTACGGTGCCTTTTCATCTCCTCACACTCCGTGGACATAAATTCTCAGGCTCCCTTGCCAAAAGTGGATTAACTCCGTGTTTGTAGCAAAGCCAGCGACGTAAGGCAGACCCTGCCAGGCCAGAAAGATCACCTTGGGGAAAACATGACGTGCGTGAGCACTGCCAAGCCTGTCCGGGCAAATGTGTCTCCCTGATGGGATTAACCAGCAGCAGGACAGGACATGGGGCACCAGCCTGGGGACCATTTGCTCTCCTTGCCCCACTGTATTTCTCAGGTGACACAGTAGGGACTGTTTTTCAAGGGAGGGCAGAAAAGTGCCTTAGTGGTCCTATGAAGACTTCCAAGAAAATCGTTGTATTTCCTCAGCTCGGGAATGTCCTCAGTAGATACATCTGGCTGATGCCTCTTCCCAGCTCCAACGTGCTGCAACCCAATGCTCCTCGCTGATATGCCACCTGCAGCCCACCACGGGGTGGGTGTCCCTCGTGCTGTGGTGGACACATGGATGTCCAGCAGCACGTCCCAGGACATGGCTCTGCCACTGGATGCTTTCCCATGTCAAGGGTGTTTTGCAAGACGCAAAGCCAGAAGCAGGGGGTGAGGTCACATGAGGTGACACGCTCCCTTCATGCCCATGGAGGTGACATGGTCTTGGTGTCTGGGGAGTGAGGGCAACCCACCCTATTTCTCCTGGGACCGCTGAACAGAAAGACATTTGCATGAATTTCTGCAGCGTCCACAGTGTCGGGAGGCTCATGGGACGTGCAAGACCCGCTGTGTAAGTGCTGATGCTGAGATACTTCTGATCACGCAGGACTGGCCGCATGGTTTTAACCAACCTGGTTGGGTGCTTAGACATATTTGGGAGTGACTTCCATCCTCCCCTCATCGGGCTGCAGCTCAGGGTTGCGGCCAGGTCTCCCAGCAGCATAGACAACCTTGTGGTGGGAATCCAAATGGGTGCATGCACGAGATGTGACGTGCCTTATTTAGCCACTGTAGAGACGTTCCTTGGCAGCCTCATGTCCCACTGTGTGGTTAACACATTTTGGCAGGTATCACGAGCCCATCTTGCCCAAGGACAGGTCACTGCTCTGGTCCCTTTGCCCCAGCTCTGGACAGACACTGTCTTTCTACTCCCTTTGCTAAGCTCCTTGTGTGTACGTGTCTGTTACTATAAGCACTTTATAACCGTCTGTGTTCAGAGCTTAATTTCTCTCCGTGTTAGGGCTGCCAAAACCCCCAGTCTTAAGCTGTTATTAAACTCTTTAATATATAATTATTATTTTTTTTTTCTTACTGGCTTTGCAGCTTGCTTTTTATCCTTCTCATCCCCAATTTGGTGTGCCTGCTCTTCTGGAGGCACTTTGGCCCTTACCCCTGTGCTCCTTGCAGCCGGGGCTGGTCGCGGTCAAGGCAACTGAACTTCTCAGGAGCTGCAGTAAATAGCGTTATCGCAGGGGCAAGTCAAGCCAAGTGTGAGCTTTTTATACACGTTGTTCCTTAAAGCCGGATTTGGAGGATTCACTTGGCCAGGTGGGAAATGCTCACTGAGGCTTGTAATAAGGTGCTGAAAGACCCGTTGGGCATCGATCCCTATCCCTCTTTTTTTTTTTTTTTTTTTTTTTGGCAAAATCACGCGGCATATTTTGCTTATTTCCCAGGAGCCCAGTCCTCACTGCCCCAAACCTGACCCATGGAAAGATGCTGCCACTGCACCAGCCTGGGTGCTGTGTGGAGTCGTTATTCAGTCTGCATGGACTGATTTGTTGGGAGCTCCAGGGCAACCGGGGGGAGTGTGTGTCCATGTAGCTCAGCAGAGGAAGGGAGTCATATCAGCTCCTCGCTTCTACGGATGATTTACAGCTTTATAAAAGCGAAAAACACACTTTCAGCTGGTGGGGTTAATGCAGTCATAGAATCATAGAATGTTTAGAGTTGGAAGGGACTTCAGAGATCATCCAGTGCCACCCCCTGCCCTGGGCAGGGACACCTCCCACCACACCAGGTTGCTCCAAGCCCCATCCAGCCTGGCCTTGAACCCCTCCAGAGATGGGGCAGACACAGCTTCTCTGGGCAACCTCTTCCAGTGCCTCACTACCCTCACAGGAAAGAAATTCTTCCTAATATCCAATCTAAATCTCCCCTCTTCTAGTTTAAAACCATTACCCCTTGTCCTATCACTACTCTTCCTGACAAAGGGTCCCTCTCCTGCTCTCCTGTAGGCTCCCTTCAGATCCTGGAAGGCTGCTCCGAGGTCTCCCCAGTCTGGAAGGAAATGCCAGGATGCCAATGTGTCTGTGACCTGGGCTAACACTGCAGCCCTCATTCTGCACCACCAGGGCAATAAGTGCCACCACCACAGAGGCCCCCAAAGCCAGGCAGGGAGGCAGGGGGAAAGGCTGAGGACCTGTAGACCCCCTACTCAGGTCGGCAAGACGGGAGGTGGTCCCTGCGTTGCCGGCCCCAGGAAGCCCCCCGGGCTGGGTGCATCTCTCCCCTGCGGCTGGAAGAGCGGCAGACAGCTCGCAAGCTGCACGCTGGCGCTAAGTGCCAACGTACACCCTCTCAAAGATGTTTGCATAATGCACCCGCGCCCCGACTGCCACGTTAGTCTCTCCGTTTGTCCCGCTCCTGAGTCACTAATTTCACAGCTGCCTAATTAAAACATGAAAGGATCTCGCACAACCTACCTGACAGAAGCAAGGGTAATATTTGGCTTCAGCTTTGCTGAGCAGGGAACACACACACACACAGAGCTCTTTCCCAGTCTCTTCTGGGTGTCTCTCTCTCCATGGCTGCTCTGTGATGCTGTTGCCACCAGACCTGGCACCTCTCACTTCTTGTAGGCGGTGGCTCCCCGGGGATTCATCGTGCCGCGACACTGTGGCTCTCTTTCAGCAAAGGTTCCAACTTTGCCAGTTCTTGCAGGGAAAAGATAAAAAGGGAAAGGAAGCAGCTCTGGAAGAGGCTTAAGGTAGAACATATCGCAGCCTTCCAGGACCTGAAAGGAGCTACAGAAGAGCTAGAGAAGGACCTTGTCAGTGAGTGGAGTGACAGGACAAGGGATAGTGGTTTTAAATTGGAAGAGGGGAGACTGAGTAGGAAGAACTTGTTTGCTGTGAGGGTGGTGAGGCACTGGAAGAGGTTGCCCAGAGAAGCTGTGGCTGCCCCATCCCTGGAGGGTTTCAAGGCCAGGCTGGATGGGGCTTGGAGCAACCTGGTGTGGTGGGAGGTGTCCCTGCCCAGGGCAGGGGACTGGGAACTTGATGATCTTTAAGGTCCCTTCCAACTCTGCCCATTCTATGATTCTATCATTCTAACATCTGTAGGCAGATGTTGAGCAGCCGATGTCCACCAGCCTGGACCATGAGCTTGCTCACTCTAAGGATGAGGTCAATGCTACATCTGGGTTCATAACGTGCTCTTGGAACATTCTTGCTCCAGCAAGATGATGTTTCCCTCCTGAGCTGCACTGAAGCCCCTTCAGCAAATCAAAACTTACTCAGAATAAAAAAAAA
>VZRU01013395.1:26972-41631 GCA_013398155.1 Pedionomus torquatus
GGAAAGAAAAAAAAAAAAAAGAAAGAAAGAATTAAACTAAAGACAGTGCTTTTCCAGAACCACATTTAGGACATTCTTATTTACTGCTGGTTTGGAGCTCTGAATGAAGTCTTAGACTTGGAGAAGGGAAGTTGAGATCCACTGTGTGGTCACCTGGCGTCAGGGGCCAGGATTTCAAACTGCTCCTTGGGAAGATCACAGGATTTGTGACACGAGGTATGTCACAGAGATCCGTGACAGCATTAGCCTGAGGGGGTACAGAGAGGGGCTTTTGGAAACTGTGAGGACCAAAGATGGTCCTATGGAGGGGTCAGATTATAAAGCTCTCCCTTCCCCTCCGTCCCCTGGGTCTTGCTCCCAGCACATGCTCTCAGTGCATGGTTATGCTGGGAGCCTCAGGCTGCTTGACAGCAAAATCACTCTTTTCCAGGAAAAAAAACAAAAGGAACCACACAACAAAGTGTGGAGAATATGATAAAGACAAACACTGGGCAAAAAATACAGCCAGTGTCACCACCAGGGCAGTGCAATGGTGTCTGCTCAGTCTTGTCATCAGTCTCGCAATAATCAGGCGTCATCTCTCCCTGCTTCAGAAAAACGACGCAATCCTCTGCCTGGCAAAGTAAAAACGAGTTAGATCTGGAGTCTCATCTGCTCTTGTCATCCTTCTGGCCCCCGACGCTTTCCCTCCTGGGTTTGCTCATCAGCAAAAGTGCTTGTTCTGAAATCAGAGCTTCTTCCACCGCATGCTGGCTCTTCTTCAGTCGGTCCTTCAGGCTGTCATGCTGGATTTCTGCTCTTGCTGCTGCTCCATGAGCTGTGACATGAGCCCAGAGCCACCAAAAAAAGGGGGGTGAGACTCTGCACAGCTCTGCTGGAGGCAATGCCATCTTTAAAAAACCTTGGGGATGGATTAGAAAGGGACACAAGCTACGGGACTCATGTAGGAAGGCCACATCAAAACTCTGTCCAAGCCCTGCTTCACAGAGATGCCAGATATAAGCAGGTTTTCACGGGACGCTCTGGTGTGGGACCAGATCTCCCCTTGGAACCTGCAGCAACACCGTTGGGGTTGCAGTGACGGAATTCCACCCTCCTGTAACATCTGTTTCCCAGAGGAAACGTCTCTTCTTCCCAGGGCCGCTGTGGATCTGGCTGTCCCGTGACGTGCTGGCAGACACTGCTACCCCTGCAAGTTTTATAAGTGCTTGGGGCAAATATAAGGGTCACAGTAGAAACGCTAGGCATTATTTGTGAAAACATGTTGTTATGGTTGGAGAAAACCCATAACAATTTATTGCCATATAGACAATTATTCTGTCACCTGCTGACCCCTCCTCACCCAGGAAAGGGGAATCAGGGGACGCAAAGGAACACGAGGGTTGAAATGTAAATAGATTTACTAGAATAAGATTAAATAACTGACAATAATGCTAAAGAACCAGTATTAATCCCAACACCGGTAGGAGATTTGCATCAAAAGAAGTGTGACCAGCAGGGCCAGGGAGGGGATTCTGCCCCTCTACTCTGCACTCCTGAGACCCCACCTGGAGTCCTGTGTCCAGCTCTGGAGTCCTCAACACAGAAAGGACATGGACCTGGTGGAACAGGTCCAGCAGAGGGCCACCAAGATGCTCCGAGGGCTGGAGCCCCTCTGCTGGGAGGACAGGCTGAGGGAGCTGGGGCTGTTCAGCCTGGAGAAGAGAAGGCTGCGGGGAGACCTTGGAGCAGCCTTCCAGGATCTGAAGGGAGCTCCAGGAGAGCTGGAGAGGGACTCTTGGTCAGGGAGGGGAGGGATAGGACAAGGGGGAATGGTTTTAAACTGGAAGAGGGGAGATTTAGATTGGATATTAGGAAAAAATTCTTTCCTGTGAGGGTGGTGAGGCACTGGAACAGGCTGCCTAGGGAGGTCGTGGATGCCCCATCCCTGGAAGTATTTAAGGCCAGGCTTGATAGGGCTTTGAGCAACCTGGTCTAGTGGGAGGTGTCCCTGCCCATGGCAGGGGGGTTGGAACACGATGATCTTCAAGGTCCTTTCCAACTCTAACCATTCTATGATTCTATGATTTACAAGAACTGTCCTCAGCCAACTCTATCAGCAGGAGCTGTGCACTCCCAGCAGGGACAGCAAGTGTCGGGCACTGCCAGTGCAAGGGGTTCGGGAAGAAGGGGAGGGCTCAGGGGTCCAGCACCAGGGCAAGGAGTTGTCTGGACCCACCACCATCAAGGGAGAGCCCACTACACAGCAAACATTTCTAATTTATATTGAATGTGACGTTCATGGTAGGAAATAATCCTCTTGGCCAGCTTGGGTCAAATGCCCAGGCCTTGCTCCTCCTCATCCCTGCACCTGGCAAGGCTTGAAAACACCAAGACCTTGAATCCCACAGAGCCTGGCTGGCCAGAAAGTCAATATTTTTATGAATTCAGACACTAAAATCCTCCAAAAGGGCAATTTTCCCAGCGTTAGATGGGAAGTTAGTCCTGGGCCTCTCCACCCAGGACACACGGGCAAACACAAGGGCTTGCAGCCAGCTCTTCTCCTCACAAGCTCTCTGCTGGCTGAGGCCCTTCCTCCGCTCAAGATGTGCTGGGTGAGCGGAGCTTCATGGAGATGTGGAGCTGAGACAGAAGTAACCCAACTATGCATAATTCAGCAGCCCTCCCACTTGCATAATTTATCCCTCCTTATTATTCCCACGATCTTCCAGCGTGGATATCAAAGGCAATGTGCCTTTGGCTTGCTCAGAGGACCGACCGCTCTTAGCTCTGTCTCACGGTGCCTATTAATGAGGCCGAGCTTGGCAGGTGTAAAACCTGAGCGGGTGATGTTCCTTAAAAAGAAACATCTAATGTGATTTTAGAGAGGTAAGTCTTCCACTGGGAAACTTAAACACAAGGGTCCCTTAAGTCACTTCTGTCTGTGTTTTTAAGCTCCTCTTCTCCAGGGCTGGCTGCTCTGTAAACGGAGGTGACTTCTCAGTCACGTTGAGTCTGTTGTAGGACCCCAAGTGCTGCCAGCATTTGGATCATATACCTTGTCTCGCTGTATTATCCCTAGGAATTAAGCACAGGCATCCGCTAAAACAAGATGCTGCATGTTGTTGTGGCCTTTTTCCTGTATCTCGTTGATGATGAACTGACCTTGTGCCTGGTCTCCACTGTTGTCCAGCCGCCGCCATCTGGGCGGCAGTCCCCAACGAAGAACACGGTGAATGGAAGCCCTTCCAAATGCCCACGGTTCGTCAAAATCAAGAACTGGGAGACAGGCTCCGTGCTCCATGACACCCTGCACCTCAAGACAGCGATGGTGAGTAAAGTTGACCGGGCTGGCCAAAAGTTGTCTGAGCATAACCGAGTGGAGCACAATGGCTTTACCTGGAAATGTAGGACTGGATGAATCTGGGCCAGTCTCCTCCAGCATCCCGGGCTGCATCAGAAGATGTGTTGCCAGCAGATCCAGAGAGGGCATTCTGCTGCTTTACTGTGCTCTGGTGAGACCCCACCTGGAGCACTGGGTGCAGGGCTGGAGCCCTCCATATAGGAAGGACATGGACCTGTTGGAGAGGGTCCAGAGGAGGGGCACAAAAATGACCAGGGGGCTGGAGCCCCTCTGCTGCGAGGACAGGCTGAGGGAGCTGGGGTTGTTCAGCCTGGAGAAGAAGGGGCTCTGGGGAGACCTAATCGCAGCCTTTCAGTATCTAAAGGGGCTCCAGAAAGGCTGGGGAGGGGCAGTTCACAAAGGGCTGCTGCGATAGGACGGGGGGCAATAGATTTATGTTAGAAAAGAGTAGATTTAGGTTGGCTATTAGAAAAAAATTCTTTAAGGGTGGTGGAACACTGGAGCAGGTTGCCCAGGGAGTTGGTTGAGGCCCCTTCCCTGGAGATATTCAAGGTGAGGCTGGATGAGGCCCTGGGCAACCTGGGCTAGTTGGGGGTGTCCCTGCGACTGCGGGGAGGTGGGACTAGATGACATTTGGAAGTCCCTTCCGGCCTGGGTGATTCTATGATTCCTTGTTGCCCATGGTGTCTGAATTTCAAACCTCTAGTGTTGGATGAGAGGGAAGCCCGACTGAGATAAATAAGGAAAAGCATATGACTTTAAGCCAAGCTTAAAGCTTAATCTAGTGAGCCCTAATTGTCCATATCGGGTGGGACAAGAGATGACTGAACACACTCAAGTTGTCTCACACAAAGTTACCTACAGATGTGAGAACAAATAAGTCAAAATCTCAATTTGTCAAAGATACCACCAACTTCTGCATAGCTAATAGTTGACTTCCCCCAGCACAGGGCATGTACCCAAAAGCGCTGCAGGAACCCAAGACATGCTGGTCTCCTTCTGTCTCATCAGGCCACCGCGTGCACCGAGCAGATCTGCATGGGCTCAGTAATGACCCCCAGCCAGCATGTCCGCAAGTCAGAAGATACCAGGACAAAAGAAGAGGTGCTCCTGCTGGCTAAGGACTTCATTGACCAGTACTACTCCTCCATAAAGAGGTAAGTGTTGGCCAGAGAAGGTCACAGGTCCTGGCTGCTGCTTGTGCTGAGATGTCATGTATGACCTGGTCATTCACACTCATGAGGCAAAGCAGGGTGAGACTGTGGTGCTCCACGTTCAGCTGCTTCTTCAGGAGAGTGTTATTCCAATCACTTGTTGTCTGCCTCTGTGCAAGTTACTGACCTCTCCCATCTGCACTTGGTCGTCATTTCATTTTAGGAAAAAATTCTTTCCTGTGAGGGTGGTGAGACACTGGAGCAGGTTGCGCAGAGAAGTTGTGGATGCCCCATTCCTGGAAGTATTTAAAGCCAGGCTTGATGGGGCTTGGAGCAACCTGCTCTAGTGGGAGGTGTCCCTGCCCAGGGCAGGGGGGTTGGAACACGATGATCTTCAAGGTCCCTTCCAACTCTAACCATTCTAGGATTCTATGATCTGTCATCTGAAAGCACAGGTGTGCTTGTATATGTGCACACGTGTGCTCAAGAAAGAAAGAGCCCATGCCCACCCAGTAGGATTCCCTGCCCTCCAGCTGGGTTGCTGACCACCATCTCCTCCCCTCCCCAAACACACAGGTCCGGCTCCAAGGCACACATGGAAAGGCTGGAAGAAGTGACCAAGGAGATTGAAGCCACTGACACCTACCAGCTGCGGGACACGGAGCTGATTTATGGAGCCAAGCACGCCTGGAGAAATGCAGCCCGCTGCGTGGGCAGGATTCAGTGGTCCAAGCTGCAGGTGAGCACCAGCACAGCTGAGATGCACTGGAGTTCTGGAGAGGCAAAACTTGCTCTTCAAACACATGGGGAAGCACAGCAAGGGCACAGTCTGTGTTCAGCACACAGCAGCCACATTCTCCTTGACAGTTTTGGGGATGCACAGGCTGGGAAGTCAGCAGGAGGTGGAAAAGCATCTGTGGGGTAGGTGTAGCCGAGATGTCTGTGCCTGGAACAGGGCCAGGCAGAAGCTGGTGCTCTAGAGACGTTTTTCCAAAACCACATACTGCTCTGCTACTTACATGCTGCCTCCAAAACTACTGCTCTGCCTGGAAAGAGGTGGCAGGACACAAGGAAATTCCAGAAATGCAAGGGAAGGTTTGGCCCAGTGCCCTGTTGAGCAGCTGGAAGCGTAGGGTAGGATCTGAATTAGAGATCTCTAGTGGAATCCCTTAGTTCAGAGATGACGTCTCCTTCTGTAACCTGGAGCACAGGCTGGGGCTGAGCAGTTCTTGTGGCTGCTTCACACAGGGTATGGGCACTGCCTGGGGCCGGGAAGCTGGGCCTTCTTCACTCCCAGCTCAGCCTTCAGCTCGTCTCTTCCACTGTTTCTTTTGGTAAATCTGAACTTTGGGAGGAGCTGTTCCTGCAAGAAGTTGTCTTCAGGCCTCCTGTTGACCCTCTTTCCTAGTTTCCCAACTCTTTTGTAGATGCCCCACCCCTGGAAACATTGAAGGTCAGGTTGGATGAGGCTTCTAGTAACCTGATTGAGTTGAAGATGTCCCTGCTGATTGCAGAAGGGTTGGGCTAGATGGCCTTTAAAGGTCCCTTCCAATCCAAACCAGGCTATGATTCTATGAGTTCCCACCCTTCCAGTGGATCTCAGGCCTGACTGATACCTGTCCTATTTCAACTTTGAGTCTTGATCTACAATAAAGAGCAGAAACCAAAGCTGTTGGTGGATAAACCAGGAACAGCAGGAGACTGAGAGCACTGGATTGAGGAGGTTTTTGCCTGAGCAGCAGATGACTCACCTCTCCAAAGCATAAAGGGCAGATGGATTAGACATTCATGTGTTGTAAAGACGGGGAACACATAATTATGGAGTTTTAGATACTTAACAAGTCACGGTGACCTCTAGAGCTTTCCCTGTGCTGTGTTTCTTCTGCTTGGCTCTGCCCTGGATGTTGGAGCATCCAGTAGCATCACCACAATCGCTTCCACTCTTTCAGGTGTTTGATGCCCGTGACTGCACCACAGCCCATGGGATGTTCAATTATATCTGCAACCACATCAAATACGCCACCAACAAAGGGAACCTCAGGTGAGCTGCCACAAGGGTGTCACCAGGGTTTACATTCCAAGGCCTCTGGATCTGTGTCAACCCAGCTCTGGGCCAAGCTGACGTTGTCTCCTTCAGCAGCCAGTGCACAACAGGATGGTTGTAGCCAGCACCTAAACTGGGCAGCGTTAGAGGGACCTGGTATAAGGGGAAAGTGTCCTGCTGGCCCAAGTGTATCTCTTGCTCTTTGTGGGACCTCGAAGGGCAGGTTTTCCAATAATTCCTCCTTTCCTATATTCTGCACCAAACACAGAGCACAGATTGCTCTGTCTGAAACCCCACATCAGCTTCCAGGCTGGCTGGCTGGAATGGCTGGATACACCCCAAATTCCAGAGCTGGGGTGCACCTGGCCATGACTTCTTCTGATGAAGGCAATATAACGGAGGGCCACGAAGATGATTAGAGGGCTGGAGCACCTCTCCTATGAAGACAGACTGAGAGAGCTGGGGCTGTTCAGCCTGGAAAAGAGAAGGCTCCGGGGAGACCTTATAGCAGCCTTCCAGTATCTGAAGGGAGCTCCAGGAGAGCAGGAGAGGGACTCTTGGTCAGGGAGTAGAGTGATAGGACAAGGGGGAATGGTTTTAAACTGGAAGAGGGGAGATTTAGATTGGNATGTCTGGGGCTTGCACAAGCAGAGGTGGTGCACAGGGTGGTGGTGGGCAGGGGCAGCACCTTTGCCCTTCTCTTGATGGCACCTGTCCCATGCCCTTGCCACATCCTTGGCATCCTCCAGCACTGCCTCTTCCTTCCAGATCCGCTATTACCATCTTCCCGCAGCGGACGGACAGCAAGCACGATTTCCGCATCTGGAATGCCCAGCTCATCCGCTACGCCGGCTACAAGCAGCCTGATGGCACCATCCTGGGGGACCCCGCGAACGTGGAGCTAACGGAGGTACCAGCTGGAGCCATCCTTCCCGGGCACGGGGCTGGTGGGGATATGCAGAAGCTCTGGCTGCCCCAGGAGTGAGGAGGGTGCTGGGTCAGGCAGGGTTTATTGCACCGTGAAGCTGGATTTGTCTCACCCTCGGGTATTTTCGCAGGAATAAAAGGGGTTTCCACAGGGCCATAGCTGTGCTGAAAGACTCTCCTCTCCTCTTGCTTTTCTGAGGAGTCACTTAGTGGTGCTGAGGGACCTGTTGCAGGAGGACATGCCTGCCCACTGCTGACCTGAGCCAGTGGGAATCACAAATTCCTACCTGGGGTAGGACGTGGAGTTCCAGGATCCTTTTCAGCCTAAATCCTCCTTACACGGCCATGGGTGGGCTTTGTCAGGCACCCCTTGGATGGAGGTTATTACTTGTGCATAAGGGCTGAGCTGTCAGGAGACACTGCTCAGTGCCATGCAGCTCCCTGTCCATAATGCTTGAAGAGCAGGTGGTCTTCTGGGACTTCTCAACCCCTCCTTTGCTCCTCCTGTAGATCTGCATTCAGCAAGGGTGGAAGGCACCACACGGGCGCTTTGATATCCTGCCTCTGCTCCTCCAAGCCAACGGCAATGATCCAGAGCTCTTCGAAATCCCCCCAGAACTTGTGCTGGAAGTGCCCATCAGGCACCCCAAGTAAGTTGGAGTAAGCCCTGGAACTGCAGCAGGACGCAGCAACTCTGGTTTCACCCTAAGCCACCACATGTGCTTGGTCTTGCCTTGCCATGGCTTGGGTGCTTTACCCAAACCTTCTTCCAGATCTTCCCTCCACTCTGATGTAAAGCTGGTAGAGCCTGAGGGTGGAAAGCAGGTTGTGTCCTTGTCTCAAGGCTGGTTTCCCTTTCCTTGAGGTCTCCGAGGACTTACACTACACTGAAATGCTCCTGATGAGTCGCTTTCTCCCCATAAACAGCCCCTAAGGGCGATATTGCTTCCAGGAACCGTCCTGCTCATATGTCCTTCAGCCTGGTGGCTGATAGCCAAGTACCCTCCTCCCATCCCCTCCCTGCACTGGGCAGGGGAGGTCTCACTGATTTCCTGACCCTGTTGTACCCTGGCAGGTTTGAGTGGTTTAAGGATCTGGGCCTGAAGTGGTATGGTCTGCCAGCGGTTTCCAACATGCTCCTTGAGATCGGTGGCTTGGAGTTTTCCGCCTGCCCCTTCAGCGGCTGGTACATGGGCACAGAGATTGGGGTCCGGGACTATTGTGACAACTCTCGCTACAACATACTGGAGGTAATTTCTCTTCCTTGAGGAGGCTAGGTGCTCCTGGGGAGCAGGCAGAACACTGGGAAAGCATTGCCTTGAGTGGGAGAGTACAGGAGCCCCAAGTCTCCCTTAGAAAGGGCAGTTCCATTCTCCTGGAGCCACATGGTCAAGGGTTTGATGACATGGCAAGTGGTTTGGTGTCCTGTGGGGCCAGCTGGTATCTAACACAGCAAGTGTGATGCCTGTTCAGCTCCCCATAGACTTCTCAAAGCATCCTATGGATAAGCAGGCACCTGGTTGTGTACTTGTTTGAGGTCAAGTGCGAAGGTGTAGTGGGGCTGAGAAAGTGCTGAGGCACTTGGTGACTCCCCAGGGACATGCCTGCTCATGGGGACCCTCCAGCTGCCCCCCTGCAGCACTCTGCCATAGCTTGGGGACTTTCTATTTTTCTTCTTTTCACTTTTCATGGTGAATCAGAGACAAAGCCAAGGCACAGGGAACTGCTGGTGCAGGGCATCTGCACCCATCGAGGGTGACTCCCTTGCCCTTCCATGGGGCACAGTGGTGCTTGGAGGGGTTGCAGGGGTCTGTTCCTCCCAGCACATGGTTCAGCACCATCTCCTGCTGTCCCGTGGACCCACCCATTTCCTCTCCTCCCACAAAGAGCAACTGCTCTTGATGGCCCTTTTCAGAAGCATTTAGTCATCTTCCTGTGCCAGGAGGAGGGAGGCTTTACTGGCCTTGCTGCTGTTGTGGAGAGGAAAAGGCTGGACCATATCTTCTCATAGGAAGGCAAACATCGGCCCTTCATTGCGATTTGCTGCCCTGCCCTGCAAATGCCTCCTCTGGCTTCCTCTCCCCAAGCAAAGAACTTCAGTCCTTGGTTCTTGGCCATTAAAAGCATTCACCTTCTACCACGTTTTGTTACAGCAAGTGGCCAAGAAAATGAATCTGGATATGAGGAAAACCTCCTCACTGTGGAAGGACCAGGCCCTGGTGGAGATCAACATTGCTGTGCTGTACAGCTTTCAGGTACCTCAGCAACAGGATTCTGTTCTATTTGGGTCAGGGCTTGAGGGACACAAGTATTGGATGGGACAAGGATGGAGACATCTTCCCAAGGACAATGGCAGCAGCTGATATACTCAGCTGAAACTGTGTTGTGCTTTCCCAGTTTTGGGCTGTTCCAGGAGCCTGCAGTGAAATTTAATAATCTCTGTGCCCTGGATGTTGTAAAGGCATCACTACCAGCACCTGAGCTCTGCCTCTCCAGAGGAATTGCCCCGAGGGGGCAAGATCCAGCTCTTCTGTCCCATCCATGAGGCAAGAATTGACCCAGGTTCTCCTTGCACTTAAAGGCTGAGAAGCAAAACTAGTCTTTGACAACCCAACTTCGGAGGGTGGAAGTCCTTCCCAGAGCTGGATCAGGACTTCTTGAGTGGTGCAAGCCATGAGTTCCCCAAGGGGCTGAGCAGGGAATGCTCCACCCCGTTCCTACCATCTTAGTTTTTGCTTGACCAATAACAAAAGACAAATAACAGGAGGAACAACCGCCACATAGTGCATCTACTCAAGAAGGACAAGGGCAGCTTCTCAGCCCTGGAAAAAGGTATTGCTCAGTGACTGCACTCCTTGGGAAAACAGCAGCCACCTCATGTCATCTCCTAAGGGACAATCCTGTAAGACCGTGGGAGTGAGGCATATTTGGGTCAAACAGCTGAAAATGTAAAATGTTGGCATTCACCTTCTGGGGAGTATTAACCCACGGTTGTTGTCTCTGCTGTCTTCTCCCTCCAATAGAGTGACAAGGTGACCATTGTGGATCACCACTCAGCCACTGAGTCCTTCATCAAGCACATGGAGAACGAGTACCGATGCCGTGGAGGCTGTCCTGCTGACTGGGTGTGGATTGTCCCCCCAATGTCTGGCAGCATCACCCCAGTTTTCCATCAGGAAATGCTCAACTACCGCCTCACACCCTCCTTTGAGTACCAGGTACTGTCTGCACCTCACCTTCCACCAGTGTTGCATGTCCAAAAGTACAGCCAAGAGCAGGGTGGGAGCTGCAGCTCAGAAGACACAGGAAGGAGAGAGACATGATATAATCCCTTCAACAAGCAGAGAGACACGATCTAATCCCTTCAACAAGTTCATGGACTTCATAGTTCCCTCTAATGTTCACAACTCCACCCTGAAGTTCATGATTCCCCTTCTGTGGTGTAATGACCCCCTGCATGCTCCACCTTTTCCCAGGGCAATGACTCTTTGCCCCACCATGAGAACATGCTGAGGCCCCAGCTTTTACTTTTGAAAGTGGAACTAAGCAGAGCTCCTCCCTTTGGAAGTGCCTAATTTTGCACTTCAATTGCTAGATATGGAAATGGCCTGGTAGTCGCTGTATCCCTCCTCCCTCCAGCCTGCAGGTGTGAGTGGATGGCTCCTGCCAGCTTGGAGACAACAACAATTGGATGGTGGCGGTGGGGCTTCTCCCCAGCGGGCCCAGAAGTGGGCTGAAATGCCGCTGCTGGAGTATTTAACACTTCAGACCGTGGGAAAAAGGGCCCTAAGCAAACACATCCTCATTAGTCAACCATCCCTGCTCCGGTGGTTTTCACACAATGTGACCTTTAGTCAAGAGCCCTTAAGGAACAATCACAAACCAGGAGCAGTCTGTTCGTTTCTATAACCAATCCAGCAGGAACCCCGATGGTTCCTGGCCCTGATTACAGACAGCCGCCTGCGAGGGACCTGAATTAGCTTCTGTGTGCTTGTTCCTCACTTCAGCTGCCTCCCCTTCCCAAAGGCCTTCTTAGGAAAAAAAAACAACCCAAACCCATGGGCTGAGGAGGAGGAGGGAGGTTGTGTTTCCATCACTCCTCCCTTTCTGGCACTGCTTGCCTTCTAAAATGCTCGTGGTCTATTAACACCCTTCTCAAGAGGTGAGAAGGCATTTTGGCCAGATGCTTGTTATGAGCCAGCAAGGTTTTGTTCTATTGCAATTTTTCTGTGCGTACTCCGTTGCCCAACTGCCCCAAGAAACCCGCAGGGTTCCAAGGATCAGGAATCTGTACAGGAGATCAAGAGCTGGGCAGAGGTCAGCTAGTCCTGAGGAATGACCAGAGGAATTCAGTGCTCGGAGCTGTGGTCACAGCACTTTCTAGAAGCTTTGAGCACTGCCCATCTGCCACTGCTGCTCTTCTCTCTCCTAGCCGGACCCCTGGAACACCCACGTCTGGAAAGGGGTCAACGGGACGCCCACCAAGAAGAGGGCCATTGGCTTTAAGAAGTTAGCAAAGTAAGTGCCAGGGGGCTCTGAAAAGCCCTGCAGTGCTCAGGGCTGGTCCTGATTTTGGGCAGTTCTGCTTGCTGAGCCGTTTGATGGCACTGCCCTACGGATGTGTGCAAACTGATGGGTTGTGAGCCTGAATCTGAGGCCTCTGAAGGCTTTAGCTGCCAAGAGCAACATTTGGAGAAACAGGCAGTCCTTTGCACACCCCATTGGACCACCAAAAGGTGTGTGAGCAGGTGAATACTGGATGTTGCATATAATCTCTTTTCCCAAGCCAGTTCACTTTCCAGTAAGGTTGTCTTCAGTGCTGAGGAGTGACTTTCTCACTTCTTGGGGTTATATTGCCTGTTTCTCCTTTCACAGCCTCCTGGGGTGGAGAGATCCCCCATCAGTGTTCAGGGCCGTGCTGGCACGAGCGAGATGAAACCCATCTCCATATTTCTCTTTTCCTCCCTGATTCTTCAGCTCCTTGAGGAGCATGTGTCTCCAGTGCGTGTCCAAACCTCCAAACACCCGCTTTGCAAAGGAAGGGGGAGATAGGAGTGAGGAATCTCCCTGTGGGCAGCAGATGGGTAAGGGCTGAGCTGAGGTTTGCACTTCATGGCCAGTTGACCCCTAGTAAAAGGCCACATGAGTTCTTTCTCCTCTGCCAAAGCTTCAGGTCAGCAGGGCTGTAGGAATGAAGGATAATTTGGACCCTTTGGCTGCTCCTGGAATGAATTCCTCCCCCGTGGGCCGTTGGCAGGGAGGTTCTTGTAGGAGCTGCTGGCTCCACGGCAGCAGAGCACTGGACCGAGACTGGGGAGATCTGGGTCTGCCCTGGTATCTGTGGCCAGGCTGGCAGGTGGCCTTGTGTTGCTCACAGCATCTCTCCATGCATCATTCTCCCCTACTCTCAGTTTGTCCCCACTCCTCAGCTGTCGCCTTCTGGAAGCAGTTTTCCACGGCGCACCCATAAAGGTGCCGATGGATGTGCTCCTCAGGCGGTGCCTGGGTCTGGGCTCCAGCCCGGGACTGGGGGAGAGCACGGGAAGATTAATTGAGCCATTGAGCCAAGAAACAATGCTCTTCCTTGTGTGTGTGTGTGTGTGTGCGCGACTGATAAATGGTTTTATAAAAATGTGAGCGTGGCAGGTAATTTAAAAAAAAAATAAACAAAACAAAACCCCCCAAAAACAGCCAAAAAACAATCTCCATTGTTCCCGATGTAGTGGAGAGGAATTATTTCTGTAATTCTCCATTAATCCTGCCTGGATCTGAGCTAATCAGCTGAACAAGTGGCAGAGTGAGCCCAGCAGTCTCTTGGCACTGGTGGCAGGGTGATTTTGATGCCCGTTGGGACAGGCTGTGCTGGTTCTGGCCAAATCAGAGCCCTCAAACCTGCAGTCCCTGCCCGTCCTGCCCAGTCCCTCCCCAGGGGCCAGGGGACACCACCATCATGGGGACGTAGAGGGGCAATACTTTAACAAGCAGAACTACGCTGAGGAGTGATGATATCGCAGCCAATATAAATGCTCCCAAGGCTGATTCCAACACAGGGAGGCAGGACACACCAGCCAGGTGAGGTTTCTACCTCCTCTTTCCTCACCCATCTTTTTCCCCCCAGTGGATTTTCCAAACCTAGAGCATTTCTTCCCTCCTTGGCAGGAGGGTCAGGGCAAAACTGGGCTTCTCTTCGGGCTCCTGCCAGTGAAACCAGTTCAGCTGCAACCTCCATTCCCTCCAGGGGCTGCAGGAGTCCTGCTGAACGTCATCATCCAGGGCAGGGGCTGGTCGCCCTGTGGAAGTGAATCAAGCAGCCTTTATTTTTGTCCACTGAGATCTTTTGAGATCCCTCAGCCACCCCAAAACTGCAACCCACCAGGCAAAATCCAGAGCTCCCTTTCTGGTGGCCCCTTTTAAAGGCTTGATGGTCCATTTAGAGAAAGTGAAGATACTCTGCGCTTAGAAAAGATAATATTGATATCCAAATTCTGTGATTATGAATGGCCTTAAAATAATAAACTGGGCACACTGGTCTTGCTGCCCCGCTGTGCAACGCAAAGCCTCCCCTGTCCCCCATTGCCATGCTCCCACTGGTGCCATCCCACCCAGCAGTGTTAGTGTAAGATAAGGTGCCAATGTCTCTGGTGCTGCGTCACCTTGGCCAGGATTTGAGAGACCGGTGACCTCTCGGCGCCCCTCTGCCCTGCTGTCAGAGCTGAGCCAGTGGGAATAAACTGGAAGAAATGCATCCAGTCACGACTGCAGCCACGGGAGGCAGCCGGCTAGACACAGCCCTGCAAACACTCAGAGAAATGTGCAACCTCTCAGCCTCAGGAGGGCTGCTCGTCCGGGTGAAGTTCATAGCGTCTCTGGAGTGCAAATCAACGGGTCTACAGACAGCCTCACCTGACCTTCTTGGTGTCTCGGGGCTTTGTGTGCGATGTGTGGAGCCCAGACGCTTCTGCTCCGCTAGGACACCTCCTGTAGAGAGGCAGCCAGATAGGATTTAAAGACACAAAGCAATAGAGAAGCCACTGTTCCCCCTGTAGCTTGGGCTTTGGTTGGTCTCCAGTTTTTCCTTTGAGGTTTTCTGGTTGGCTCTTTCAGCAAACTGCTGCCTCTGATTCCTCTTCCTCTTCCTCTTCCTCTTCCTCTTCCTCTTCCTCTTCCTCTTCCTCTTCCTCTTCCTCTTCC
>VZRU01013395.1:49367-64627 GCA_013398155.1 Pedionomus torquatus
CTCCGCATGGGAGAAGGGGATGAGCTCTGCGGCCAGGAGGAGTCCTTCAGGACCTGGGCCAAGAAGGTCTTCAAGGTAACCCACTCCCCTTGTGCTCCAGGGAGGAGGAGCAGGGAGGAGAAGGGCACAGGGACAGAGCAAAGATGCTGGTTGGAGCTGGACTGAAACCCACCCTCTCCTTCCCTACTCTGGGACGCCCAACCACCACCCTGCCCCACCCCCAAAAAAAAAAAAAAGAGGTTCTCCATATTTTGGTGAAAGCCAGCCTCTCCTTCCCTACACCAGAACACCTGACCATCACCCTGGCCACAATAAAGAGGTTCTCAGCATTTTGGTGGAATCCAGCCTCTCCTTCCCTACACTGGGACACCCATCCACCACTCTGGCCCACAAAACAGAGCTTCTCCATGTTTTGGTGGAGTTGATGCTCTGGTTTGTGCTGGCTGCCAGAGGGTGGGCACTGTGTTAAATTCCTGCATTAATGCCAGATGCCAGGGGGGAGGAGGGCACCATGAGTCATACCCATGGCCACTGGGATAGCCCTACATTTTTGGGGTGTGCGTTTCCATGTTCACGCGTTGGCTGAGGTGGGGTGGGACAAGGCGGGTCGTGGGGCTCGGTGGGAAAGCGGGGAGATGCCTGAGAGCCTGGTGCGTGCCGCAGGCAGCGTGCGATGTCTTCTGCGTGGGGGACGACGTCAACATCGAGAAAGCAAACAACTCCCTCATCAGCAACGACCGGAGCTGGAAGAGGAGCAAGTTTCGCCTGACTTATGTGGCTGAAGCCCCAGAACTCACACAAGGTACAAAAACGGGGTCCCTCCAGAAGGTTCTAGGTATGGGGCAGGTGGAGGAGAAGACGTGGTGGGCTGAAGCGGGGGGAAAAGGGACCAAATCTCCAAATCTTATTTATTTAGTGTTAAATAAAATAATACATAAATAAATAAATACATTAAATAAAACCCCAGCATTTCAGCCTTGAAAGTCCTCTCCATTCCACGCCCCACAAGCAGTCTGTGATGATCTCCAGCCCCTCTGGCTGGTCCCCGTCTGTATCTGTAAGAGATGTTGGGCTCCGGTCTGATCTCCCTCCTCCTGACCCCATTTTTTGAAGCAGAGAGCTGGAAACCTGGGAGCTTTCCAAGCTCGCTTTGTCCAAATGCCGCTCGGCCAAGTGCTGCAAGGACCATGGCAGGTCCAGCCCACCGACACCTGGCCCCTCAGCAGGGCTCCTGCAGCTGATGAGCTGCCGCACAGGCTTTGCTCTTCCCAAATTCAGGCACTTTGCTACCAGCCAGGTGGCACTGGCAGCGAGAGGTGGGTACCTGCAAGAGAGGGCACGTCCCCGTGCCTCCTGCGGGTGGTTCCCGAGTCCTCCTCCACCACAAACAAAAGGGCCATGTGCCTGGCTCCCCCCTGGGGTTTCTGACCCCCCCCAAGACTTGCTGAAATTCTGCAGGAGATGGAGGCAGGAGGGTGGTGCAGCCCACAGTCCCCTTGCCAGCCAGCTCTGGTCTGACAGACTGGACCCGTAGTGGTGGCCAACAGCTCAGCAAAAGCCAGAAGCCGCCTGGCGTGGCCACGCTCCGCCGCGCTACTTCACGGGCTCTTCTCCTCCGCAGGTCTCTACAGCATCCACAAAAAGCGTGTCTACGCAGCCCGGCTTATCACACGCCAGAACCTGCAGAGCCCAAAGTCCAGGTAGGAGATGGTGCTGCCCCCGGGACCTGCGGGAGCTGAAGGCACCCACGCATCCCTGCAGATGGTGCCACAAATACCCCTTGGCCCATGAATGGGGGGGCCGTCTTTGTGCCAATCATCACCAGGGCTGGAAGCCACCGCAGCCCCCTGAAGGGCATTTCCTGCCCCCTTATACAGTGAAATCTCTGGTGCCACATGGATGACCCTGCTGGCGGTGAGGATGAGGAGGTGGGTGGCCCCACACGAGGTGTGGCAGGGTGTACTCAAAGAAAGGAGAAAATTGCTGAAAGCAAGAGGTTAAATTGGTTTTCCTTTTTAAAAATTCCCTGAGGGGAGGTGAACACTGCGGTGTCCTTTCTAGCTCCCTGCTGTGACTTTGGTGACATGCTCAGCAGGACACCAGCGCTAGGACATGCCACCACTGCCCAGCACACCTAGTGGCTCCTGAAGCCAGAGCTCAGACTCCCTGAAGAACCACCCCCCAAAACACATCCTGCTTTTTCTCCTTTCCCTCTAGTCGCTTGACAATTTTCCTGCGCCTCAACACCAATGGACACCAGGAACTGCAATACCTGCCCGGGGACCACTTGGGGGTGTTTCCAGGGAACCATGAAGACTTGGTCAATGCCCTGATTGACAGGCTTGAGGATGCTCCTCCTGCCAACCAGCTGGTGAAGGTGGAGCTCCTGGAGGAGAGGAACACAGCTCTAGGTAAGTCCTCCTCACCTGTCCCTTGTAGTGGTTCTTGTAGCTCCCCAGGGTACCTGCTCTCTTGGTGGCCCCAGAAGAAATCACTTCCCATCTCACTGGTGCCTTTGCCTGAACTGGGAGCACCTTCTTCAGCCTTCCTGTGCCCACAACCATTGTTCATCTGCATTTGGGGTGCAGAGCAAGGGTTTGAAGGAGGAGCAGAGCCCTGGAGAGAGGATGTTTCCTTGTTCTTCAGAAAACTTAAAGGCATTTATTATCTCATGGAAATAACAATGTCTAGGACTGGGAAGAAGAGTTAAGGGGTCTTGATGGACCATCCCAACGCTGTATTTCATGGGTAAGTCTGATACCCTACTGCCATGCACAGTGTTACAGGAGATGGAAAACAATACTAACTCAGGGTGATTGATGCTGAAGGTGGTGGAGTTTCAGACCCGTATTTGTGCTCATTGTAGGGCATCTCACTTGTAGCACGAGGATATGTCACTGATTATTCTTTCCAGCTCTTCATCACTCACTGTCTCAGAGCTGATAAGGGGAATGAAAGCAAGGAGTTGTCCACCTTGGCTCTTGCTCAGCTGATCCCACAGTTGTGCTGAATTCCCTCCTGACAGGTGTCATCAGTAATTGGACAGATGAGAACCGGGTCCCACCATGCACCATCTTCCAGGCTTTCAAATACTATTTGGACATCACCACCCCTCCCACGCCCCTGCTGCTGCAGCAGTTTGCTTTGTTGGCCACCAGTGACAAAGAGAAGAAACGTCTGCAGGTCCTTAGCAAGGTAAAGCCTTAGATCCCAAGCGTCAAGTTCCTCAAGGCTTTGGGAACAACCACAGCCCCGGGGCATTTTCAACCCACACTGTGGTTAGGCTGGGTCTCTACCCATGACAGCAGGGTTCCTCCTGCCTGTCTTCACTGCTGTAGGCCTGGTGGAATATGGGTAAAGGCACCTGGCTTGGAAGAGGCTGATGCTGCAGCGCTCTTCTCCCTTCCTCCCTCCCTCTTTGCCTGGCTGCAGGGCTTGCAGGAATACGAGGAATGGAAGTGGTCCAAGAACCCCACCATTGTGGAGGTGCTGGAGGAGTTTCCCTCAGTGCAGATGCCCTCCACACTGCTGCTGACACAGCTCCCCCTCCTCCAACCACGCTACTACTCCATCAGTTCCTCCCCAGAGATGTACCCAGGCGAGGTCCACCTCACCGTGGCAGTGGTCTCCTATCGCACAAGAGGTACCATGCTCATGCAGGGGTCAGTGGAGGCAGGCTTGATGGGGGGAGCAGGGGAAAATGAGCGATGCCACAAGGTCTTTGGCAGAGAGATGTTATTCTAAAGCTTTACTACCTGCTGCAGTGACTAGATTCCTTCAACCCATGACGCTGCTGTCCCATGCCATGAAGAACAGCCATCCATCAAAGGGTAGTATATTGCAGAGATGCTAGATCTGGGTCAGGTACCAGCAACAGACCAGCCATGGTAGCTCAAGGCTCCACGTGAGATCATTTGTTCACCCACACCAAAGTCCACATTGCCACAACTTGCCAGATTTCGGTATCTGTGCCAGCACTATGTGTCCTCACAGGCCTGGTCGTGGTGGAAATGGACACAATCCCACCACCCCTGCACCAGGCAGGACAGGGAAAGACACTGGCCCCTGGGAGGGCTTGTGTCTGGAAGCACCACAGCATGATGATGCTTCTGCCAGAAAGGAGCAAGGAGAAGTTGGGTGCTTCCTCAGTGTTGTGGTGGTGCAGCTATCCCAGGGCTGGGTCCTGGGTGAGCTTGGGCAGCTCCACAGAGGGAATCCAAGAGCCAAACTTCTACCAAGTTCATGTAAAATGGATGCAGAGATACTAAATATTTCAGTGTAGTGTTCATGTGGGATGTATCAGGGAGGGTTTCGGAAAGGAAAGCAACTGGAATAGTTGGTGGATATGTCTAGTACAGACCTCCCTCCCTGGCCTTCTAGATGGAGAAGGACCAATCCACCACGGAGTCTGCTCCTCTTGGCTCAATCGGATACAGACGGATGAAGTAGTGCCCTGTTTTGTAAGAGGGTAAGTGGTCTGCTGAAACCAAGGCATGAAAAAGGTGGAGTGAGCCCCGTAGCAGGACGAGCTCTTCACCCTCAATTCTTTGCAAAGCACTCAGGGTGCGGAGAAGGCAGGGCTGGGTTTGTGAGCAAACAGGTCCCTCTCGGGTGCAGTTCTTCTGCACTAAAATGTCACTTTCTGGGATTTCACCTCGTTTTCTATCCCTTCCCTCTCTGGGTAGAGGTGTCTCAGCTTGCTGTGGTGGGCAGAAGCGAGGGAGGGAGCATCCTGCTTGGATGTAACTGGTGTCTCTGATGTGTGCAGTGCGCCCGGGTTCCACCTGCCCCAGGATCCCCAGGTGCCCTGCATCCTCATCGGCCCCGGCACTGGCATCGCCCCTTTCCGGAGCTTCTGGCAGCAACGGCTTTTTGAAATCCAGCAGAAAGGTGAGTCGACTCTTGTTCCTCCTATTACTCCAGGGAAATGGTTCTCTCCTATTTTCCTCCAGGGAAACCCTGGGCTGGCGGGGTTGGGGCTCCAGTCTCCTGCCCGGGCTGCCCCAGCAGAAGCAAAAGGCTTCTTGACACAGCAGCTGCACCAAGTGTGGAGGTCAACCCAAACTCTGGGAGAATCCTCCTGTAAAACTTTACAAGCTATTTATGGCAGCACTGTGGTGCCAGCACTGGGTGTTAAAAGTCATTTAATGTAAAATTATGTACAAGATATATTTTTCACTGATCATTTAGACCACTTAGGGAAGAAAAAGTTTAGCTTCTCCCCAAAATTTGACACAAACACTCCTGCTCTGCGTCCCTGGGCCATGAAATGGCTTAAGCCATGCATTACCTCCTCCTTGCTGGTTTTCCCCTCCTCCCAGTTCGGCCAGTTAAGGATCCTGGCAGTCTTCTGTGGGCTGCTGGCAGATCTGGAGGGAGATGTTTGCAAAAAGGGGGTATCGGTGGTCCCCAGGCTATATGCTCCTCCCATTGCCCTCCCCCAGGTCTGAAGCCTTGTCCTATGGTCCTGGTATTTGGCTGCCGGCAGTCCAGGATCGACCACATTTACAAAGAGGAGACGCACTTTGCCAAAACCCAAGGTGTCTTCAGAGAGCTGTACACAGCCTACTCCCGGGAACCGGACAAACCAAAGGTGTGTGGTGGGCACCGCTCTGGTCTTGGTGTGCAGCCCAGCGTGGCTGCGGGCAGCTGGCACAGCCCCATCCCTGCACCAGCCCCAGTGTGTGCTCACGTTGCTCACACTTTGCCCTGGAGGGGCAAAGCACAGAATCATAGAATGGTTTGTGTTGGAAGAGACCTTAAAGACCACCCAGTGCCATCCCCTGCCCTGGGCAGGGACACCTCCCACCACACCACGTTGCTCCAAGCCCCATCCAGCCTGGCCTTGAACCCCTCCAGGGATGGGGCAGCCACAGCTTCTCTGGGCAACCTGGGCCAGGGTCTCACCACCCTCACAGCAAAGAAGATCTCTGCTCAATCTCCCCTCTTTCAGTGTCAAATCCTTCCCCATTGTCCTTTGGCTCCCCTCCCGGATCCACAGTCCCTCCCTGAAGCCCCTTTAGGGACTGGAAGGAGCTCAAATGTCTCCCTGGAGCCTTCTCTTCTCCAGGCTGAACCCCCAACTCCCCCAGCCTGTCCTCCCAGCAGAGGGGCTCCAGCCCTCCCAGCATCTCCATGGCCTCCTCTGGTCTCACTCCAAAAGGTCCATGTCCTTCTGCTGTTGGTGGCCCCAGAGCTGGAGGCAGCACTGGGGGGATCTCCCCAGAGCAGAGCAGAGGGGCAGAATTCTGCCCCCCCAGCCCTGCTGGCCACGCTGCTGGGGATGCAGCCCAGGGGGCAGGGGGGTTCTGGGCTCCAGTGCACGTTGCCAGCTTGTCTAGTCTAAATCCCCACTGCCACCTGAGCAGGCCTGGTGATGAGATATATACTGAAAGCATGAAAATGCAAGAGCAAAACAATGCTTTGCTGCTTTCCCTGTTTCTTTTCCATCGCTGTGGGGGCTGCAGGGTGCAGATGTGCTCCCCCAAAGAGGAGGCTGTATCGCCCTGCCGTCCCCAAGGCAGCCCAGAGCACACAAAGCTGGCCAGAGCCTGCAGGTGGATGAGGCTGGGAAGCTGCAGTTAATCTCAGCTCCCACCTCCTCCTCCTCCTCCTCCTTCAGAAATACGTGCAGGACGTGTTACAAGAGCAGCTGGCCCACACCGTGTTCAAAGCACTGAAGGAGCAGGGAGGCCACGTCTATGTCTGCGGGGATGTCACCATGGCCGGGGACGTCCTGAAGACCATCCAGTGCATCGTGAGGCAGCAGGGCCAGCTGTCGGTGGAGGAGGCGGGGGCTTTCATCAGCAAGCTGCGGGTGAGTGGCGTCCAGCCCCACCACCAGACACCGCGCCGGCTCCTGCCAGCGGCGCTGCACCTGGTGCTCCCTGCCGCAGAGCTGGCAGCACCCAGGAGAATGGTGCTCGGAGGGGAAACGCGGCAAGAAACCCCCCCCTTGCACCCTGGCAAGGTCGGGAGTGTGATCTTCCGAAGCTTTAGATGCCTCACTTTGCAGGGGGCTCTGGCTCCAGGCGTTGGGTCCGGCGATGAGCCTGCTGCTGTGCTGAGCACCAGCAAGAGCTCTTCTGGGGACCGTTGGTGGCCCAGACAGGGTTTGTTCACCTGGTTAAGTCCTCACTGTCCTTCTGTCATCGCAGATAACAGGGCAGTTTGTGGGTGCCCCCTCCCAAAATGTCTGCCCACGGGCTGGTGGATGCTGCCCCTGGGCAAGCACGTTGCTGCAGATGTTGCAGGTGAAGCAGAACTGAGCTTGGTTTGGAGCACAGACCTGAGGATGGATGCTCGAACAGCTCTGCTTCTGCTCAGGAGGACAACTCAGCCCAGCTCCTGGGGGAATGCCCCTTCTGAACCATCTCCCCACACTTCCTCCAGGAACTGAGGGAGCCCACAGCCATGCTTTCAGCTGGCTGGCAAGCCAAACCTGTTACACAGGCTATCCTTGGGCTGCTTGTCCCTGGTAGCCAGGCAGCCCCTGGGTTACCAACAGTCAGGGAGGTCTAACCCACCGAGCAGCCCCACATCGTGACCTTGGGAAGGTCATTTCTCCTCTCTGCTCATTCCTGTCCCTCTGCCCTCCCCGTCCCACCAGCCCCTGTGACAGACCCCAGAACACTTGCTGGGTGTTTGGTAGCCACCCACAACTCGAGAGCTTTCTGGTGGTGCCACAGCAGCACCAACTGTTTGTAAATACTCCTTTTTTTTATTTCCCCCCCCACTGCCCCTCTCCCACCCTCTGTTTCAGGATGACAGCCGGTACCACGAAGATATTTTTGGAGTCACCCTGCGTACGTACGAAGTGACTAACCGCCTTAGATCCGAGTCTATTGCATTCATTGAGGAGAGCAAAAAAGATACGGATGAGTGAGTCGCCGTGTTTATTTTAACCCCTGCAATCGTCTCCCAAGCGCATGGGCTGCAGGGTGGGGACGGGAGCTTTGACTTCTGCACACGAGGCCCTTCTTACAGCAGAGGGGGGAAAAGATATTTGATTTTTACATTGGAATCTGAGGCTGCTGCCTGACAGTCCCTCTGAAAGAGCTGTCACCTCACTAGGACAAATGCCCCCCAGCCTTGCCGAGTTGTTGCACCCGCCATACCGACGTGCTCAGACCTGACATTCCCACCCAAACAGGGATGGAAAAAGCAGAGGTCCTGGCCCTGCTCCCCTGGTGGGTGGTGGGCTGGAAGGATGGCACTGGCCCAGGTTGCCCAGAGAAGCTGTGGCTGCCCCATCCCTGGAGGGGTTCCAGGCCAAGTTGGATGGGGCTTTAAGCAAACCTGGTCTGGTAGGAGGTGTCCCTGCCCAGGGCAGGGGGGTTGGAACTTGATGATCTTTAAGGTCCCTTCCAATCTGAATGACTCTGTGACTCCATGATTCCATGATCCCTGGAGAGGGGTGCCTCTCCCCAGATCCTGCACCTATGGCTGGGGGACCTGGTCTCCAGGCCGCTGCATGCTCAGCTAGGAAAGATCTGGAGACTTTTCTTTCCGCTGTTGTAAAAACAACCATAAGAAGTAAAAAAAAAAAAAAACCAAATTTGACATTTGCTGTATTTGTTTCTGCTCCACCATGTCCTGCCATTTGCTCAGCTCTGCCTCAGTGGCATTTTCCCTGGATGAGCAGGAGGATTATTTGGGATAAAGGACGAGCAGCTGCATGGACCTTGCTTCTTGTCCTGGCCCTCGGCAGCCTGGGGTGCGATGCCTTCCCTGCCTTCCCAGCTGGGCTACATAGCTCCCAGCTGACCCACAGCGAGCTTCCCACCATCCCTGAGGTTTGGTAGGAGCTTCTCTCCAACAGAGGACGCGCTCTGGGGTCTGTGCTGTGTACAGAGTGCCTCAGTTTCCCATCCCTAGGTAGGGATAAGGGTTATAAACCTGCACACCTCAGCCAGCTGTAAAGGGCTCCTGTCTACAACACCATCCCTTGGAAACTCCTCAGTCCCAGATGCTCCTCACTACTCCTTCTAAAGCTGGTCTTTCTCCCCGTTCTCTTGCAGGGTTTTCTGCTCCTAACTGGATCCATCACCCCAAGGGGATGCCAAACCAGTCCCAGCACCTGCTGCCCCCTCCAGCTGGAGGGCACTGGGTTTTGTATTTCACGGACACGGTGGCTCCTTTTCTGCGGGGAACTGCCCATGGAAAGCGCTCTGTCTCTCGTCCTGTCGTTGTGTCCTGATGATGATGATGATGATGATGATTTTTATTTCCTTTCTTCTTCTTTCTCTTGCTCTCTCTCTTGTCATGTGGCGGGTTCCCCCCCCTCCCCCCCTTTCCCTCCCCTGGATTTCCCCACTGAAGTACGACAGCTTTATAACCTGCAGTGGCTCCCTAACAGAACTCCACTTTTCTCCTTCTCATGAGGGCGTTTTGCATCTGCATGAAATCATCACCTTTGTGATCATCCGCAATTTTTGGTGTTTTGGGGGAGAGCAGAGGTGGCAGAGGCCGGGCAATAGCTAGGTCTTGTTGCTTGAATAGAGTTGGGAGCCGTTCCCCCCCAGGCTTCCCCTTTCTCCAGCTCGGGGCTTGGCTGAATCCTTGCATTTTTGTGGCTTTCCTTTGGACTTGTACAGACCTGGGCTGGAGGCGGATGATTGTGATGCCCCTGTGCCTGTGAGCTTTGTTCACCCCCAAGCAGCGTGGGTACAAAGGTGTCTGTTTTGATCCAAAGGGCGGGATGTTTCTGATCCGCGTGTCATGACTTCTCCTCAACGGATGCTGCGCTGTGTTTGTCTCCTTCCCTGCTCCCCGTTCCCTTCCTTTCGCTCGATCCCCACTATTGCTGCCATGAAAGTCCTCCCCCAGGGGAGCCACGCACTGAGCACACGGCCTGATGTGTGGGATAGGGAAAAACTCCTGGCAGTGACTGCTGCTTGGCCAGGCTGTCCTCTGGAAGGCTTTGCAGGAGATGAGCGATCTGCAGCCATGATGCTGGTGGGAGACATTCAGGGACCGGCTGCATCCCAGAGCGTTGCATGCTGTGAGTGTGTGAACCCTCTCCCTGGTGAGACTGGGAAGCCACAAGGATGGGTGAGAAGCGGCTTGAACCCTGGCTGCAGGAGGGACCTCTTGGTAACAAAGCCCATTTGGAAGGCATCATTTGGAGGGTGACAGTGGCTCCTGGTCCTTGGTAAGGATGTGCCAACTGAGGACTCTTGAAAGCCCAGAGAGCGTCAGTTCCACCTCAGTGCAGTTTTATGAGCTGTTCTGGGACAACGGACCCCAGCCACTTCCACACCTCCCAGAGCAGAAAGTGCCAGCATGGAGCGACCTGCCTGCCAAAAGAAGTACATGTGGCATCTCGGTGGCAAGCCTGTCCCCTCTGTAGGCTCTGCGCCACCTGCCAGCGGCACGAGCTGTCTCTGACGGGACATCTCATGTGAGAAGGGAGGTGAGATGGGCTGCAAAGATGCTGCGTGACTCTGGGCTCTGACACGCTCGCACCTCAGCCCTGCTGCAAAAATAATCTGACCCCAAAAGTAATCTGTTAACACGATGGCAGAAAGGCATCAGCCCCTTTAACAGAGAAAAGCTGTCCACAGGGTAAAGCACGTGTGACCTTGTGTGTCCTTCCTCCTTCTCCTCCCTTCCTCACGCTGCAGAAGGTTTGTCCTCCCTCAGTGCCAGGAGGAGGACAGCAGGGCACGGCTGCAGCTCTTGCTGGAGGCAGGGAGACGGGGTTGGCACTTGGAGGTGGTAGATGCTGACCCTTTCCTCCCACCCCGCTCTCCTGCACTAAGCACTGAATGGAGCAAAGCACCTGTACTGGCGACAGCAGAGGGTTGTTCCAGGAGCTGCAATGCTGAGCTTTGCTTTCAGAGGGCTGAGACTGTCCACCCTGAGCCGAAGGCAGAACAAAAAGAGTGGCAGGGGATTTGATGCTCTCCCAGTCCATGGTACACACCATGCGGGCTCCCTGGGCTGCAGCCTGTGAGTTACCCTCACCCTCAGCCAGGACCTGCCCTTTCCTGCTTCTTGGCTGGCCACATCTCCATGTGTTGTGACTATCTTCCACAGCTTTGGCTCCCTGAATGATGAAAGCAGCTCCAGCACAAAATCCAAAAGCAAAAGTCATCCCAGGCACTGGGAGAATTTGCGATCCAATTTTGCTGGTCCCAGCGGAGCATCTAGCCTGGCTTACAATGCGAATGAATGCTGCCACGGTGTGGCCAGAGCTGAGCTCACCCGGCTAGCAGGGCGGCTGGAGCAGGGTTTGGAGCCAGCCAGAAGGCCAGGGTGGTGTCACTACCTGGGGACTCTGTGACCTGGAGGTGAAAGGAGGACAGGACAGGCAAAAGGGCAGCCCCTGGTCCACTTCTGTGGGTTGTGCCCTAACCCTAGGGCAGGCAGTGGGATGGGGAACCGAGTTCCTTTGCTGCTGGGATGTGTGAATTTGGGCAGAGGTCCTGTCTGCAGGAGGCAGTTCCCTGGCCCTGGAGCTGGGACCATACAGCAAGCCTAAGCCTAGTCCTGCCCCCCCCAGTGCTACGGCTGCAGAAACAGAGCTGAAAAATAAATTCTTAGCCATCCCCTCTTTTGGGGAAAATTTATTCTGTTTCTAGGCTCTACTTGGGTCCTCCTTTCAGTAGAAGGAACAATACAACCTGAGGAGGAGGTAGTGCCCAAAGAAATGCCCTTGTCTTTGTCCTCTTTCCAGCTCATCCTGTGTTGCTGGCAATTAAGTTTTCTCCTGTCCTGCCTTCTGCCTGTATCTCTGTAACATCTCCCATCTGGAAATCATATTGCTGCTACAGTCCGTGTCTGAGATGGATTGCCTTGCTTTGCCCTCACCCCAAATCTCCCCACCTCAATCTCCCCCTTCCAGCTGAGCCACCAGATAAAGCAGCGGAGAAGGGACTGGGGTGCCTGCCTTGCCTGCAGTGGGATCTCCAGAGGGGTCTGTGCAGGGCAGACAGCCAAAGCCACCACAAGTTCAACAGGCATCTGGGTAGGCGAGTCCTTCAGAACCCTTTGGAAAAGAAAGGCTGGTCTAAGGCCAAGCTGGCTTGCCCTGGAGAAGAAACACCCTCCCTGCCGTGAAGGTCCATGAAGTGAATATGTCCCCCAGGGCTCCGGCTGCCACTCCGCTCCCTCTGCCTGAGCTCCACCACTGGGAATTTTGATTCATTGGTTTTATTTGTTGCGTCAGTCTCAGATGTCTCAACTTCTCCTTCATCCCCCTTACCTGCAGGGGCTTCGCACTCCCCTTGAGCTCAATTTTCTTCCACAGCTAAGGGGGAAATAAACTTGCAGATCTGCTTTACCATTCCACAAATGCAGCTCTCCCACCAGTTGTCTAGACTCTGCTCATCTTGGTGTGACATTTCTGACGCGTGGGTGTAGCTATGATACCTCCAGCATGCATAAACAGCGGGAAGCGAGGTGGGGTCTGCTGCAGGCCAGTGCCATGAGCTGCTCGGGGGGTCAGGAGTGGAAGGATTGTGCCTCTTGGACACTTGGGTCATGAATCTGTCACCTCCGGGTCCCCATCCAGGCTCCTGCACATCCTCACGCAGCTCCTGCCTCCTGGACCTGATGGACACCCAGCCTGGTCCAATCTCCCACCACTGGATCTCCACCACTGCTTGTTCTGCGGCAGCTCACCTCCTTTTCACTCCCCAAAGGAGATTTGATTTGCAAGCTACCATGAAGTGAGGGGTTTTTCTTCCTCAAAGATTTTAATTAGTAAGTTTTTCAAATGTCCACAGGAAGTAATATATGAACTTGAAACCTCATGGGAAATGATTCTCTGTTTTCCCAACCTGCTGTGTCCACTAGCAGGGAAAAATAATTCGTTTGTTCAGTGCAAGGGTATCTATTGCCTGTCTTGTTGATGACTTGAAAGGTTTCATTTTCCCAGAAGGACTGCTGGGGAGTTTGTTGTTCTTCTATTTATGAGAGACAGCGGGAAAATAATGAGAATTCTGCCATCAGGAGTAGACTTGCAAGGATGACACCTCCATGATGGTTGCTGGGTGAGCCGGAGCTTGCTGCATTGGAGGAACCAAGCCAGTCATGTTCATACTGGCCAGAGAGATGGGGTTTTGGGGGGAGTTTGGGCTGTCCACGTTGCCTGTCCCCTGTCCTGTGCCTACATGTCCCCAGGGGCAAGCAGGGGACTCTGTTCAAACCCAATGTGTCCGTGCTTGACCAGCAAACTTGAAGTTGTGTCCTGAGCCAACGTGATTGTACTTCTTCAGAAGATGGGAGCTGCATGAACCTGTGTCCAGTCTGTGATCGCCCGTTCGTTCCTCTGCTGTTTGTATGCGATGCCTCTCACCCCATCCTAGGCTTCCCTCTGGAGTTTCCTCCTTTCTCCTTCCCAGTTCCATCTGCTCAGCTAAAGGGTGCAGCTCAGCCAGGGTGGGTCCTGGGGGTGCCAACAGACTTACAGTGCCTTGTGCCAGGAAAAGACTATTGCACCCTTGTTGCCCTCCCGCTCCTGCTCTCTCCAGGAGAGAGACTCACCCCACAGAATGGGGGGATGAGGGGAAGAGGTGGCTTTGTCTGACAAGTGACATCCTTGGTGAGCAAATTCTCCCTGGGCTAACTGAGGGCAAACCCATAGCCCTGCTCAGCCACAGTCTGCCATTAATCTCCTGGCGATGAGAGGGTACGGCGGAGGCGTGGGGTTAGAGCATGGGTGCAAACTGGACGCCACCTTCTGCAAATGCCCACCACGTCCTGGAGACCACCTTTTTATTAAGCTGTTTGCGAGGGGGAGAGGGCATGTTTGTGCTGAAGCCTTGTGGATTTGCGCCAAGCTGAGCCAAAGCTGCTGCCTCCCGACTCAACAAGTGCTGAAGCCATTACAGACCTCTGATTTATACCTGTGGGGAAGCTGCAGAGAGTTCCCAACGCTTTGTGGGAGGAGAATTTTATGCTCAAAACTAAATTTTGTTCCTGCCTTCACTGGGGACCCGTTCTCAGCTTTGGAATTGCTCTGATAACTTTGCAATTGCTTTGATAGTTCCAGAGGGGAGCGCAGTCCCTTTACAGAACAGATGGAGACACATTTTCAAGACCATTCCAACTTCACTCTAACTCCATCTTTGTTATAACGATTTCTTCTGCTATATCAGGGGGAGCAAAATTTGGCTGGTGCTGAATGCTCTCGAAAACTGTATCCCCAAACTTGGACAAAATTAGTGTAGAATCCGAGTCCTCTCAGATATGAAATGCCTTCCACACCCGCTGGCTTCAGTGGCGTCAGGGCTTTTAGCAGTTTGCAGGATCGGGCTTTCGCAGCAACAGCAGCAATTTCGTGACGGCAGTATTTCTTTGCGTGTGTCAACCTGCACTTGCACTTGCCCGCAATGCATGACTCTCGCCATCCATTCGAAATCTGCCCTCAGACGGGAAGATCTGAGCTCTAGCTTCTTCCATGTGGCTGTGTGCATTTGCCAGGCGATCAGGGGAGCTGGAGGAAGCTGATGAGGTTGTTGCTTTAAAGCACTTGGTTCCAGAAGCAAACCAGACCTTACCAGGGCTCAAAACCGGCTTGATTTTTAGGTACAAGGGCAACTCATGAAATATTTCAGCACTGTAATGCAGATATACCTTTTTCCTGCCGTGACAGGAATGAAGTAGATTAGAAATTCTTGGTCTCCACCCCTACAGATGTTTGGCTGTGATGGGAGTTTGAGCCATTGAAATTGCAGGGGAAAAAACAAAACAAAACAAAAAACACCACAAAACCCAGATTGTGAGCTCCTAGTTGAGCTGCCACAGCCTGTTTAGCAGCGAGAAGGGCTGCTGCTTTCCTGCCTTACTCACTCATGTACCTCCCTGGCCAGATTTTGGGGAGAGAGGAAACACTTCAAAAGCAAGAAAATTGAACCTGTGAGCCTTGCCCCAAGAATCCCACCTTCAGCAGGAGCCGACAGGCCAAGGTTTTGATATGCTTTCCCATAGCAGGGAAGGGGGCAGGACACCAGGGGCTTCTTTCATGCCCGTGGGCCAAAGCTTGAGGAGCTGTTGTGGGGCGGTGGAATGGCAGGAGAAGGGGGTCAAGGCTGCGGGTTGACCCCTGGCTGCAGGAATTACACACCGCTCCTCAGGGCTGGTTCGGAAACCTGCTGGTGAACAACACCTGGCAAAGTATATTTCTTCTGGGGGCATTCTTAATACTTGGAAAATGTCAAGGCTAAATACTGGAAAAGCTGATTTGAAAAAGCAACTGATTTGGGGCCCTTTTTTGTTGCTTTGTTTTCATGTGTTGGCTTTGGCAAAAAAAA
>VZRU01013395.1:67887-92462 GCA_013398155.1 Pedionomus torquatus
GGCCTCAGAGACCATCATGGTTTAACGTCAGAGACCATCATGGTGTGACCTCAGAGACCATCATGGTGTAACCTCAGAGACCATCATGGTGTAACCTCAGAGACCATCACGGTGTGGCCTCAGAGACCATCACGGTGTGGCCTCAGACACTGTCATGGTGTGGCCTCAGAGACCATCACGGGGTCACCTGTGGGGCCATGTGGTGCCATGGGGACACCTCTGTGGTGGTGTCACCTGAGGGATGGCAGCGGTGTGACCCCGGGCATTGCCATGGTGTGGCCTCAGAGACCATCACGGTGTCACCTGTGGTGCCATGTGGTGCCATGGGGACACCTCTGTGGTGGTGTCACCTGAGGGATGGCAGCAGTGTGACCTCGGGCATTGCCATGGTGTGGCCTCAGAGACCATCGCGGTGTCACCTGAGGGATGGCAGCGGTGTGACCCCGGGCATTGCCATGGTGCCGCCCCGGGCACCGCAGGCCCCTTGGCATCACCTCGGCCGTGCTGGCCTTACCTCAGGCCCCGCACTGGGCCTACCCCGGACACGCCGTTCCCCCAGGCGCTACCTCACATACAGAGGCGGCGTCACCTCAGGCGCTGCCACAGGCACGGCGCCAGAGTCGCCTCAGACAAGGCTTCCCCCCCGCCCCTCAGGCCCTGTTGGCCCAGGGCAGACGGGCACAGACCCCTCGCACCCGCCTGGCTCCCCGGGACCCGGGCCGGGCCACGGGGCCTCTCACCGGGGCGGCCGGCGGCCTTCGGGGCGCCGGGGTTCCCCAGCCTCCCCGGGGGCGGACGCCTCTTCCGGGGGTAAGGACTTTGCAGATGATCCCTAGGCCCAGCCGCCGCCCTTGCNTCGGGTTCGGGCCCAGGCCCGGGCGGGCCTCGGGGCGCGGCGGAGGCCGAGGGGATGGGCCTGACCGACCTGCCGGGCGAGCTGCTGGAGCTGATCCTCTGCTGCGACGTGCTGGGAGCCACTGACATCGGGCGGGTGTCCTGCACCTGCCGCCGGCTGCGTGAGGCCTGCCAGCCCCGCGGCAAGGTGTGGCGGCAGCGCTTTCGCCTCAGGTGGGCACCGCCGGGCCCGCACGGCCCCTCCGGGGGTGTGGAGGGAGGGGGGTGCTCAGCGCCCCGGTGGCGGCAGGGCCCGTTCAGCGCAGGCCGGGCCCTGCCAAGGGGGGTTCAGTTGGCACCGGGGGACGGTGCCCTGGGTCCGCTTGGCCCGGGGCGCGCCTGGAGTGGGGAGAGCGCACCCCCCGTGCCCCATCGGTGCCTTGCTGGCTCCACGAGGTGCATCCAGACCCCGTCACAGAAGCCCTGCGGCTTTCTGCCGTGTGTAAGGGGCCTCCTTCCCAAGCAGAAAAGGCAGGGAGGGTCCCAAAGATGGTTCCCCTCCAAAATCCCACAGGAAGGGACCGCAGAAGCCACCCCCTCGCTCGGTGGAGGTGGGTCTTTGCTGCCCCTTCCACAGGCGGGCACCTGGATTACCTGCAGGCCCCAGGGCCAAGCTGGGGGCTGGCAGTGGTGCAGACACAGGGCCACATGGGTTCCGGGGCATTGACCGGTCTCTCTCGTCCCACTAAGCAGTGTAAGCCATCAGCTTCCAAAACAACTGCTAAGACTTTGTTCTGTCACAGGACCAACGCTTTACAACAAAGAGGTGTTTATTTGTAGTGCTTTTGGAAGAGGTTTTGTTCCCAGAAACCAAACCCTTTTGAATCGACTTTTGCTGCTTGTTTAGTTTCCCCCAGTGCTGCAGGGTACCTGATGAGGACGTGGCTGTGTTATTAGCAGTTTCACAGGTCACACTTTAGCAGGGAACAAAGCATGAGCGTTGTTATTGAAGTTACTTATGCCACGGTGATTTCAGCAGTTCTAGAAATGCCAGTCCGTCACTGGGGTTTGCCAACCTATCTAGAGGAGGGCATGCTCATCTGCTACCTGGTTTTGTCTGTGTTTTGGCACAGCAAAAAGCAATAACGCTTTATCTAATTGCCAGTTGGCTTCTAAAATTTAGCCCAGCTCAAAGAAGAGGATTATTCTCTTTCCAGCAGTGAGAAAGGCTATTGAACAATTACAGCTTCCCCAGTTCACCAAACGATGGCTTGGGACGGCTGGCCAGATCCTTTCACTGATTCAGTGGCTCTAATTTCTGAAGTGAACCTGAAAGTTTAAAAGCGGTTCAGATCTAGCAGCTGAAATTCAATGTGGTAGGTGATTAGCACAAGCTGCTGCCCTCCTCTGTCTTTGATAATAGAACTTTTGGCAGGAGCTTGCACATTGCCCTTGTCATCCTGGCTGGATTCCACCGTGAGTAATTGCACTTTATCTTCCTCAAATTTTCAATATCATTTCAACCCAAGAAATTACTCTTTCTCATCCTAAAATAAATGATTGTAATTGTTATTACGGTGTGGCTGGGTTTCAGCAGTAGATAAATGGCTGGGGATCCATCAGGAGAGGGGGTTGTTATACAAAGTGAAATTATTTGCTTGGTCTTTGACTTTATTTTGTAACTGCAGTTGCAACGTAGTTTTATTATTAACTGGTAGTGAAATATCTCCCATGTGTGGACGGGCACAACTGTGACTTTTGGTCAGTTGGTAGAGGTAGTAATTTAAACATTTGGCCTTCTCTTTATTAATAAAAGTAAAAATATATCAATATATAAAAGTGTGTGCGTGTGTACATATATATAAAAAAGTATATATAACCTAAACCAAACCTAAGGCGTCCTTGTAGTTCAAGGAAAATGCTTTGTAAAAACCAGTAATAATTAACAGAATTTCAAAATGGGAGACAAACACCCCTGTAAATTACAAGAGGCCTTTTTCTCAGCTTTCTTTCCTGTGCTGTCCAAAATATTCCCGTCTGCACTGATTCTTCTTCGTGTTTCATACACGAGTGATCTTGGCATCCTCAGGACAGTCATGGGTGTTGCTGTGCTGGTACATATTTTGTTGCACAGGGCTGTGTTGTGGCAGCATGTGCTCGTTTATTAGTGAAGATGCTGTTGCTAATAGCCCCCAAAACATTACCTGAAGTTAGATTTTTCAATTGAGCCTTGAAACACTTCTAAGTAAGCTGTGGAACGTGTTTTAGCTTTTGAACTTTCAGAGTCAGTAAAGAAGATACAGCTCTCCCTTACAAGAAAGGTTTGAGTGAGTTTTTAGTAATTATTTCTTGTATTAATAATGAAGTGCAAAAGCACTTAGCTGTCACAGTTTGACTTCAGAATTCTGTTTTCCACTGGTAGATGTTGCCAGAAGCAAGGGCAATTAGAGGGAGCTCTGTTTTCTGCATCCTTTTAATTAGACACACGAGATAATAGGAAGAACATAGGATGATGAATTCTCATTCCATTAGATAGCAAGTTAGCTTACGTGTGATACACCTTCAGAAGAGCAAATTATTGTTTTTTCTGTTATAAAACTCTGCCTCTCTTCTACTAATGTGGTACCTGTGCTTATCTTGCAAAGCTTTAGAGGAAAACTCAGAAGTGTGTAGGATATTTAGATACTGAAATACGTGGAGTATGAACTTTCTGCAGGTCTCTTGTCGGCAAATCTCAGGAGCACTTACTTTTAAATACCATTAATACACAGATGAAATCAGTTGGATTTATGCTTTGATGCTCAAGTCAATTATTGGAATAATTTATACAATTGCATTTAAAGTTCTACTGTGTCTTGGTAGTGTCTCAGCTCCTCAAGTCGTATGATTACAGTAAGGAACATTTTGTGTTTTGGAGGTTTTCTGTGATGTTCATTTATGTCTTTTTGTGTAGATGGCCAACGCTGCTGAAATACTACAGCCACACAGACGGCATTAGCTGGCTTGAAGAATACAAAGCACGTCACAACGCTGGTCTAGAGGCCCAGAGAATTGTAGCTTCGTTCTCCAAAAGGTTCTTTTCAGAACACGTAAGTCATCTCTATGTATGTGCAGCAGCCTAGCTACCTGTTTAGTACCTTTTATTGGTTTGTCTTTCCTCTCTCTTCACACCTTTTCAACTAAGCAGTCAGAAAATTTCTGTTTACTCACTTTGTGTGAAAATTCTGGATCGCCATCCAGGAGAGAGACAGTTTGAAGCCCAAAGGTGCATAGAATCCCAAGCATGGTGCATAGCATCCAAAGCACGTTATGTTCAGCTGGTACCGCTGCAGCTTTAAAAGCTCTTTGCCCATTGCTGAGTGTTGAGTTCTGGGAACTTCTGAAGGACTGATAGTTTGTTGACACATTCCACAGCCTATTAATTTATCTCAGCGCAGACCTTGTGCAAGGATACATCTTGGGAGTTGTCAGAAGTCATCTGAGAACAGAACCAAGGCACAATAGGTTCACTGATTCGAAAAGCATATTATTTAAATTCTTTACCCAGCCAGGATGCCAAGATGCTTTCATGTTCACTGTGAAAAAGGTGAAAAGAGTCTCTTTAAGAGAGACTGACTTGCACATGGGACAACAGTTATTTCGTTGTCTGTTTGCTTATTTGGTGGGGGTGGGAGCTGCAGCTTGATTCCTTGTGTAAAATTAAGGGGAAGAGACTTTCAATCCAGTTCTGCTAGATCATGTGGGGTGACTACTAAGATACAGCATAATGGGAATTGCTTTTTCCTTACTTTGTTAGCCCATATCCTACACTGAAAAACTTGAAAGCAAAAAGATTTATTACAGTTCAATCAAAGCATTAAAAAAAAATCTGAATTTTGGAAGCAAATAACTCTTCTGCATATAGACACCTAAATGATTGTTTCTAAAACACTCTGTTCTATCAAGAAGATGGTAGCTCTGGGTGAGTGCTTGTAATTAATCAGGTGAGGGGGTTAAGTGTAAATTTGAGGCTGAAATGAAGGCTTCTCTCTTTCACTCCTTCCTCCAGGAGCTGCATTAGGGAGGATATTTAGAGGTTCAGTCGAACACAGGCAAAAGTTGATTCCCCATTAAAATGACTTTCAGCTTGGGCCCGGCCTGCATAAGCGTGTGGTGATCCATACACTTGCTGTAGGAACCCCCAGTGCTGTAGTAATTAGCTGATTATTACAGTAATTAGAGATTCCTGTAGGGCTGCTAGGGTTCTCAATGGAACCCTGTAATAAATCTATGAAGTAGAGGTGGTGAGTACTTGGTGAACTGGACATTTTTAAGATCTTACATATTTTTTTTAAAAAATAGAACAAATTTGGTTTTGAGACTTTATGAAATTACATGTATTTGCAAAGAATCTATTGTGCTCTCTGTAATTCATTGTCTGGTTTGACAGGTCCCCTGTGATGGGTTCAGTGACATCGAGACTCTGGGGTGCCCAAGTCATTTTTTTGAGGATGAGCTGATGTGTATCCTTAACATGGAAGGGAGGTAAGAAAGAGAGGGGTTAGAAATAGAAGGGATTCTCCCCCTTTCACTGCTTAGAGGATTGTCTGACCTTAGCTTCTGCCCTTTTGTCACTCACAGAACAACATCCCCAGGCTTATCAAGGCTGGGAAGTATTGCTGTACATTTAATTTCAGAACAAATTTAATATTCCCAAAAGAAACCATATAAACTATTCGACAAGAAGGAAGTCCTCTGGCTTTGTGTTGCTGTTTGTTGCTTGTTTACTTGCTAGTTCATGACACTTCTTGGGACGTGTTCCATGTACCCTTTTTTCTGCAGTAGTTAAGGAGTTCCCATCCTGAAATACCTTTTTTTTATTATTATTTATTTAAACCTGGATCAGTTCCCTGAATTAATTTGCAGGATGAGGCCACAGCACTGGAGGGAAGGAGGAATACTCGGTGAGGATTGCCACCATGAATCCCTGCATCATGAAACTACAGCTTTTTCCTTTTCTTTGCCTCCTCTTGTTGCTTTTCTTAGCTGTAGTAGGTTGGTCCAATTTTTGTCCCCATATAAGTAGCTGAGTTTATCAGTCGCTCCAAAAATTTGCAGCATAAATTTTGTGAATTATTCATTCAGGGGAAACGCCAAGTGGGTGAATAAAACTTGAGGTTTGCATCTGCCTAGGTATTCTCATCACCGTGGTTAACACTGGGCAAGATGAATAAGTCACTGCTTTACTTGAAGTTTTTTCTGCTGGTAGAGGATAAATCATGCTGGTTTTGCTGTGATATGAAGCAGCGAGAAATTGCTCTTAATGGAGTCTAATAGCCTTGATTAAAGGGACTGTTAGTAGAGCTTGAAAAAACACAACTGGAATGGCAATCATCTCATTTTTGCTTTTTCACATCCATTTTATTACCTTCTGTATTTGAACTGGGACTAAACATCTCTCATTTGACAACTGGTTAAAAAGCTTTTGAGCCTTTGCACTGGCCAAATGCCTCCCTGTAAAGCAGAATTGATGCTAATTGCACCCTGATTGAGCTGTAGTCATTGCCATTCAGGAGCATTAGGCATCGTTTCCCTGTAAGATATCCCAGTAAAGCGGTTGTCCCTATTGAGCATCCCAATTTATTGAAAGATGAAGTGTGATGAGGTTTGATTGTTCTCCTGTCCAGTAAGATGGAGAAGGTTGATTTGACCTGCAATCTGGAGGAGAGGAAATGCAAGCAGGGAAACATAGGAACGATGTTTTGCAAGTGGCTTATCTTGTGGGTTTTCTTCATGACAAATTTCCCCTTAACCATTTACCTTTTTGGTTGAGTTTTAGGTGATAGTGGTGTTGTCAAGCTTAGAAAAGCGATAGTCTAAATTGTAAACCTGTATTCCCTGGAACAGTTAAATATAAATGTTCACCCTTAAAATGCTCATTTAGAGCAATACTACTTTTTGTATTTAAATCTGCAGGAAAGGTCTCACCTGGAAGTACTATGCAAAGAAAATTCTATATTTCCTAAGGCAACAGAATATATTAAAAAATCTGAAGGAGTATCTTCAACGCCCAACTGATCAGCAGTCATTTTTGGAGGGTAAGTGGCAGAAATCCCGTGTAGAGCACCTGTCACAGCTTTCTGTCACTTGTTTTGCTTGGAAAGAACCGCTTTTGCTAATATTTCAGCTTGGACAATGACTCAGAATTAACTCTGGATTCTTGATGTACTGAGCCTTGCAGGAGTTTCATAGCGTTCCATCAGAGTGTCAGGATTACAGTAGGTTCTGTCAGAGCTGTATGCTTGCATAATGCCCACGGACAGATGAGCTGAAAAGCAGTGGAGAAAATGTTCAAACACTTAAATTTGCATCTTGAATGATGTTTTGAGGAAACTGACAGCAGCTCAGCATCCTAATCATCTGACACTGCAGAAGCATTTTCACTGTGGCCCACGGGCTGAATCATAGAATGGCTTGGGCTGGAAGGGACCTTAAAGCCCATCCAGTGACACCCCCTGGGCAGGGACACCTCCCACCACCCCAGGTTGCTCCAAGCCCCATCCAACCTGGCCTTGAACCCCTCCGGGGACGAGGCAGCCACAGCTTCTTTGGGCATCCTGGGCCAGGGTCTCACCACCCTCACAGCAAAGAAGTTCTTCCCCAGATCTCATCTCAATCTCCCCTCTTTCAGTGTCAAAACCTTCCCCCTCATCTCATAACTCCCATCCCTGATCAGGAGTCCCTCCCCAGCTTTCCTGAAGCCCCTTGAGGGACTGGAAGGATCTCTAGGGTCTTTGTGGAGCCTTCTCTTCTCCAGGTTGAATGAAACTCCCCAACTCTCTCAGCCTGTCCTCCCAGCAGAGGGGCTCCAGCCCTCCCAGCATCTCTGTAGCCTCCTCTGGACCCAGTATGGTGTGACAGACCAACTGATGTGATTTTGAGTCAGCTCTCTCCTATCTCCTTTCCCAAGAGCTTCTCAGATAAAAGCAAGGAGCAAGCTGCCGACAGGGGGAATGCAGTTGTAGCCTGTGAGCAGTGACTTTCTCTTGAGAGCTGTCTGACCAATGGACCAGTGAAACTGCAGGGAAACGGATGGACGTCCAGTTGTGGGGTGGGAAGGCGTAGGCTCCTGATAAGAAGAAGGCAAAGGCTTTTCTGCAGTTCATGTCCTCAGCCTGCTGGATTATTCTTTTCAGCCTTCCTATGGAGAAGATGGTCTTCTGAGTGACTCAAAAGCTGCTGGTGTCTGTAGAAGAGTCCCTTACATACTTCAAAAATGTTATGCAAACAAGTCTGTAACACCAGAGCTGGTTCTTGTTAGTGGCAATAGACTCCGGAGAAGGGACTGCCTTAGGGCAAGAAGGGAAAGCCAAAAGTGACTTTTATTGGAAATAACCAAGACAGTTAATTATATGACTTAATCATGTGGCTCACAAATATATGCATTTGTGTGCCATGGAGGTATTATCTGAGCACTGACAAGTAGTCTTTTGTGAAGTTTCAGCTGGCCAGCACAGGGAGCAGTTTGGAGGGGAGAAAAAGAAGACACAGCTTGGTTTTGCTAAAATTCTTGAATACAGGCCTGTTGGGGATTTGCTTATGAAGGAGAAGTGCTTCCTGCTAACGAAGCAGTGTAGGAAGCTGAAAAGGTAGAATCCATACAAAAGTCTTAAAGGTGAATGCAGTTGATTCCAAAGATTGAAAAATAGAGCGGCTTTGGAAAGAGCAGTGGTGACAAGATGACAAGGAGAAGATTCTGCAAAAGGGCTATTTTTCTCCTACAGAACTTTGACAGAAGAGGCTGGGGCAGAGGGAAAATGAAAATCTGTTCTGTTATTGTGGATTTCTGACATGAAGATGGAGAGCAAGCCTGGAAGAGAAAGATGAATGTAGCAGAAGGGGCAACAATGAGGAAGAATGATAGTTATGGAGGATATGGCAGGAAGAAATCGGAAGTGAAGCTGAAATTGTTTCAGGCTCTGAATAAAAACCGTTATAAGTTGGGAGGATGCCAGGGGGTGCGTTGTGACCGGAGAGTTGGCTGGTTAAGCCTGGCTCAGCAGCTTACCTGCTCCATGTGCTCCCTGTTGCTTTCCCTCCAGGATGGTGGCGAGGGGAGTTTAATTTATCACGTCAGCTTATTCTTTGCATTTTGTGTGGTTAAAATCCAATATCTGACTCCAGATTTTAAAAGGAAAGCTCTTGTGTTCTGCTGCAATTACTTGCTGCATGCCTGGAATTTACAGTAGGTAAAAACCAAGCACAGAAAAGAAACTGAAGTCCTGTTTCTTATATAGTTTGTTTTTTCCAGGTGCTGTTTTAATTGATCAATACTGTAACCCCCTCTCAGACATCTGCTTGAAGAGTGTCCAGGCGCAGGTGGATGATATCACAGATAAAGTGCGCAAAGTCCTGCGGACGAAAAACCCACGGCACCCCAGCCTGGCTTCCAAGGCAGGTACTGTACAGAAACGTGTGCTTTGCTGCAGAGCATTCCTGCAAGTCCAGGTACAGGTAGACGAGGTGAAACAGCTGCTGAATTATTGCCGCTTAAAGAGCTGTTGTTCTTTATCCCCTGGCAAGCATATTCTGACATTTGCTTAAACCATCATTCAGGAAACAGCCATTTGTTGAGCCGTGGGGACTTAGTAGCCCAGGGTTGTCAGTCCATCTGATACTGTGGAAGGAAAATAAGAATTAGGAAGGAATTAGGGAATTTATTCTTGATCAGAAGTCCTGATATCTGTAGCAGAGCTGCATGATAGGGGGTTTACCTCTTTTCCTCTGCAAGTCCCAGACTGCAGCAATAGAAAAGGTGCGTGCTTTAATACCTTCAAAGGTCAGGCAGCATCTTGCTCCTGGTTTTTCCTAAGTGCTATGCAACGTTTGGTGTATTTCCAAGAGAGAATGAGCATCTGCCTGTGTCTTTGTACCTGGAGTGGCCAAGGTGGGGCTCCCGGGCAGTGAAAGGCCACTTCCCACGCATGCCTGGGCAGTGTGACATGTCCAGCTGCAGTGCCCTGTCTCTTGACTATCCAAATTGAGATGAATCTCTTGTGTTCTTACTCCATATGAAGAATTTTGGTATAAGGTTCATTGCAAAAAGGTTCAGAACAGAATTTTTCTCAGTCTTCACTTCATTGCATGTGTTTTTAGGAGAGATTGTCATTCCAGAAGTGGAGCTTCAGCGGCAGGTACTTGATGCTATGAATTGTGTCCTGTACGAGCAGTTAAAATACAAAGGAAATGAGCTGGATTACTATAACTCCCTGAATTCCTACATTCACCAGGTATGTGTATGTTAGGCAAGATCGGGGAGGCTGTGAGGCTCAAGGCATTCTATTTTTGGTGTTTATTTGTCCAAATGTAGTCAGACAGATGTCATCTTCCTTTTATATTCTGTCAGATTGGTGTATTTTCATCTGTGAAATAAAACCTTGGCGTCTTGTGTTTTTCTTAATATCCCAGGTGGTTTTTTATCGCATTTTTATCCCCCAGGTTTTGATCCGCAGGACTGGAATTCCCATCAGTTTGTCTGTGCTTTACTTAACAATCGCCAGGCAGCTGGGAGTCAGGCTTGAACCGGTCAACTTCCCTAGCCATTTTCTGCTGCGGTGGTGTCAAGGAAAAGAAGGGTAAGTCATCTGCTGATTTTTGAAGTTGTGTTCACAGTAATAAAAGCCAGAAGGCGTTTACAGCTCCAGACCCATACCAGAACGTTCAGTTATTTTCCATCTGTAATTGCAATCTCTATGGGTGAAAAGATCGCATCTCTACAGAAGTCTTTGCTGTTGATGAATGCTAACAGATTTCCCGAGTGTGAAATAACAGTAACCATGAGGTAATGTTTCTCTTAAGAAAATTATGAAAACTGACAAGAAAATGTAAAGGTGCTGATTTCACGTAACCTTTCATGCAGAACAGTTATGAGAGACCATTGCTGCTGTTCTGTGCACTCAATTTAATTCTGAGTCAGTGCAGGAGACATCTTTGACCCAATCATGATTAATTTACAGAAATCTGTGTTTTGTGAGTGACGTCAGCAGTCCAGTTCAAAGCAATGGTTCTGTCTACGTATACCTCTTTTGGCACTGGGCCTCAGATGCCAAACGCGTGGGCTCTGTTACACTTTCCAGGGCAGTGTCATAATCTAATCTGGCAATAGATACAGCAAACCTGAAAATATCTGAAGAACTGGCACAATCAAGTGAAAAGTGCCCTGGGTTTTTCTGTCTTTTCTCAAATATGTTTATCTGAAGAAGCAGTTAGAAAAAGAGAGAAGTTAGAAAAAGATAATCTCTCTTTAGGAGGGAGCTGAGGTACAAATGACCGTTGTTTTACAAGTTTGAAGGTGCTGAGGGAAGAACAGAAATAGGTAATCTTGCTTTACTATGAGACCCACAATTTTAATTTCCTTGTTGTTTCAATAGAAGCACAGATATTTTTGATTACACCTACATTGATGCTTTTGGGAAGGGGAAGCAGCTGACGGTGAAGGAGTGCGAGTACCTTATCGGCCACCATGTGACAGAGGAATTCTATGGCGTGGTGACTTCAAAAGAGGTTTTACAACGTATGGTGGGAAATCTCTTAAACCTTGGCAAGCGGTGAGTTGAGGATTGTCTGGCCTGAAAGACCTGGGGAGGGAAAGGGCCCAGAGTATAGCATCTGCATAGCCAGTACTGCTTCCACAGTGTTTGAGGTTACTGCCACCCCAGGGGGTCTTGAATTTCTGTATGTCACGTTGCATTTTAATCACCCACAGCATTAGTGAGTATTTAGTAAAGTGAGTTCCCCTCAAGAAAATGAACAGATTGGTTTTGTTTGTTTGTTTGGGTTTTATTCCTTTGTGAGAAGCTGATAGGGACTGTCCACCATTCCCTTAAGAACAGAGACCTTCATGATGATCTGGTAAGCACAACCCACTATCTCGAATTATAGAATTGTCTGGATTGGAAGGGACCTTTGAGATCATCCAGTTCAACCATCAACCTAACTCTGATAAAACCCATCACTAACCCACGTCTCAGCACTAGGTCAGCCCGTCTTTTAAATCCCTCCAGGGATGGTGCCCCTGGGCAGCCCAGGCCAAGGCTTCGGAACCCTTTCCGTGTAAAAATTTTTCCTAATATCCAATCTGACACAATTGAGGCCGTTTCCTCTTGTCCCATCGCCTGTTCCTTGGGAGAAGAGACCAACCCTGCAGGCTACACCCTGATTTCAGGCAGTTGCAGAGAGCAAGGTCTCCCCTCAGCCTCCTTTTCTCCAGGCTGAACACCTCTAGTTCCCTCAGCTTCTCCTCATAAGATTTGTTCTCCAGACCCCTCACCAGCTTCGTTGTCCTTCTCTGGACCCACTCCAGCACCTCAATGTCTTTTTTTGTGGGAAGGAGCCCAAAACTGAACACAGCTCTCAAGGTGGGACCTCACCAGTGCTCAGTACAGGGGGACGATCGCCTCCTGAGTCCTACTCACCACACTGTTCCTGATACAGGCCAGGATGCTGTTGGCTGCCTTGACCACACTGCTGGGGTTGGTTTGTGGAAAATCTAGTTCTACTTTCAAACACCACTGATTATCAGTTTCCCAAGTAGCCGTAGACAGGAATCACAGAGAGAAGGGATTGCTTTAGGTGTAATTTAGGTGTAATTAAGGTAGAGGAACAAAGGCAGATTTCAAAAGGGAATGGCCCGGAGGGTGAATTCTCAATATAGAATTATTTGGCCAAGTAGAATACTGGTGAGGTGAGAGGGTAGAGTGCAGTCATCAGCAGTGTGGTGTTTTTCCTTCTGAGCTGGCTGTTGGATGTGATGGGTGATGGTCCATGACGGAGTCTCTCTTACTGAACACGTACCTGAAATGGTACTACTGAATGTAGTATCATTTTTTGGTGACTATCCCTGTATGTCGGAGAACTGGTGATGAGGGTTGGAGAGCTAGCCTTACAATTGAGTTTCTTTTTTTTACTGGCAGAGAAAGCACTGATCAGTCTTACCAGCTCTTGAGAGACTCGTTGGATCTGTACCTGGCCATGTATCCGGACAATGTGCAGCATCTAATGCTCCAAGCTAGGTTATACTTCCACCTGGGAATCTGGCCAGAAAAGGTACCTCGCCGCTCGGTCTTACGTTTTCTGACAGGCTAAGTGCTATTAACACTAGTTTATTGATTACTTTTTTTTCCTTCTGACTGTGTCAGCTTGCATTACAGCCTGCCACAAGTTGTTTCTGTAATAAATGCAGTTGAATGAGTTATCACATTTCAGAGAATCAATTTTTACTATGTGAAGCAGGGAAAAGAGGATGGTTTTGGCTGGCCCTAGGAGAGACTTGGGAGCAGCCTGGAGTCTGAGTTACAGTTTATGATTTACTGCCCAAGTCTGACAGCTTCTCTTGCAACCAATACTGTGGACTACTAGATGTAGGTTAGAAGAGCATCCTGTTTGGTTTATAACTAGGTTGTGGTGGTGGTAAAACTCTTGTTGGACTCCTGTAAAAGAAGCAATTACTTTGTCAGAAAACTTGTAGGAAGTTATCTTTTATAAATGCAACCAAAGCTGTTCTCTGAAACTTTAGCCACATAATGCTAGTGAAAAGGCAATTTAATATTCCTGTCCTTGGGATCCTTCTTTAACTCTTGGGGTTCTTCTTCACCTTTAGCTTAGCAACCTGAGTCCTGCTGTCTTGTGGATGTGGGAAAGAAGGTGCAGAGATTTACAACTTGTGTGGATCATCCGTGTCTTTCACTGAGTCAGGGGAAGGCACAGGGAAGAAGCACATAAATCAGAGTCTTATTTCTTCAGTGTGTCACTGCAGCAAAGAGGTGTTCCCTCGTCAAAATTTCCTGTTAGTGAAGCTGACTCTCTTGGGTGATGCCTACGCCAATTCCAGATGTGAGGTTTGGGTGAGGGGGCAGGAGCATTGGCCGGACACCTGAGCAGGAAACAAAGCTCTTTCCAATAGATGAACTGAAGTGTAGGACTGCTGGAGAAGCTGCCTCCCTTTTGAAGAACCACCTGAGCAAAGCTTCCCCTTCCTTTCTTAGAGTAGCAGGTTTTAAGGTTGCCACAGGAAAAAACAGCACAAACTAAGAAATGGTGTATGGGGGGACTCACTGAGCTGAAATTGCAGTTGTACTAAACTAGGGGACAGTGAAGTGAAACACCTGAGAGATCTTCCTTGCCCTTTCTGGCACACACGATGTGTTTGTAGAGCCCTAAGGCTTTACATATGTGTGTTTGCTGCCCCCAGAACAAATAATACAGCCCCGTGGGGGAGTTTTACATGTAGTTTCTCTGCACCGCGTCACTGGATGCAAGGAAAATGTGCAAATTTGGGTTTTTCAGTTTTACTTCCCCATGTGCATCCATCATTCCAGGCTGTCGGGTGGGATTGTGTCTGCCAGAGAGAATGCTCGGTCTGACACAACAGAAGATACCAGATTTAATAGAACTCTGCTGGGTTTATGGAAAGCGGTATAAAAATTTTTAAAAGTCAAGCAGAACTACGCAGAATGTTATCCTAAATGTTTGCAAATAACAGTAAATTAAATTGCCAGGAATCTCTGGCAGCAGTGGTTGCTGTGTTAGGCCACCTTCTTTCTGTAGAATTTCTTAAGATGCCAGAGAGTTAAGGTGGCCAAGAAACCTGAGCTGTGTTTCTTCTCACACCTAACTTCTCACCTGCTCTTTTTCTGAATCTTCACATCTTGGCTGATGTTCTTGCTCAATGGCCTGAGATTTCTATTCCTCTGCTGCTGCAGCTCTGAGCTTAGAGTGACCAAAACTTCTGCATGTGATCGAGGAGACAGTCCTTTCGCCAGGTGCTAAAGTGTGTCAGATTTTGAAACTGTGGCAGCACCTGAGGGGTTTGATGTTGGGGTGGATGTATCTGTCTTTTCCCAATCTGTTTAGGTGACAGTTTTGGTAAGAGCAAGGGAAAGAAAAAAGAAAGAGGTAAAACCTGCATTGCCTGCCTCTAACCAACTTGGCAGCAGATGCTCTGGTAGTGTGCCAGAGAGTGTTGGATGTTCTAGATCTACAGGGTTTGCTGCCATGAGGGAACTCTTAAAGTTAATCTTCTTTAGTCATCCTGAGACAAGCAGGTTCTCTGCCTCTTGTTAGCCATTAGCATCACACAGGTTATTTGCATTTCTGCCTGTGCTGCCCGAGTTTTTCCTCTGCCAGGCTCCCACAGACGTGCCGAGAAACTCGTTTAAACTAAAATGTTTGTTCTCAAGTGCAGCAGAAGTCATCTGGAATGGCTTCCCAGCAGCAGTGTGGGAGACGAGCAACAGTATTCTCTCAATGTTTCAGAAACATCCAAACGGTCTTGTCAACACCCCGTAGTTGCAAAATGCAACACGATTAGCTTGTGTGGCTGACTTAAGGAGTTACTGTGCTCAACAGTGCCCTTCCTTGGAAGCAGGGTGCTCAGCAGATAGAAAAGGAGATGACCATGATTTCTTCAGGCTAAGTCAGTGTGAAGGACTTTGTGGGAGGGCAAAAGTTCTCAATCTGTGTGGAAAACTCCTGTGGCAGACCTAGGCCCGGGCACTTAGACCCAGCTGACTTGAGAAATGTGTCTCTATGTGTTTGTAAGCATTGGGACTGCTGTAGAGACTTGTTCTGAATCTGCCTCTTGTGTTTTGGTTGCTGAAGGTTCTAGACATCTTGCAGCATATTCAGGCTTTGGACCCGTCCCAGCATGGGGCTGTCGGGTACTTGGTTCAGCATACTCTGGAGCACATCGAGCGGCGGAAGGAGGAGGTGGGACCAGAGGTGAAGCACCGCTCGGATGAGAAGCACAAGGAGGTGTGCTTCTCCATCGGCCTCATTATGAAACACAAAAGGTGAGCTCTTCAAAGCCTTCCCCACATCAGCAAGCTGTTCTGGAACAGGGAGCGCAGAAGTATTTCTTCTGACAGTAATGAGATGTGGGTTTATCCGCCAAGGAGGTACCTGGAATGGAAAATGCCAGGCACATACATCTGTGCCATGTACCTCGTAGGAAAATGGGGGCAGCTCTGTCTGTCCTTTGAGAGCGCGACTGTCTCTGCTGCTGTTTGCTTGCAGAGAGAAGCTTGGGAGGTGACTTGCCTGAGTCATGCTGTATCACGCAGCTAAAATTTCCACAGTCCAGAGCTTTCGAAGAAACGGCAGTAATCAGTTAATGAGGGACTGTGGGAAATAATTGCCTTCAAAAAAGACTGTTAAGATTCTTTTGCTGCGTTGCACAGAGGCTTTGTGTTCCTGCCCGAGCCACTCTGCCACAATGACGTGCCAGCACTGCTTTGCTTCAGCCACTCCTCCAACTTGAAGACATCTGGAGTGTATTTTAAGGGTGTCAGCAGTAACAGTTATACCTTGTGATTAATTTATAAATAATCTGAAAATAAGGATGGCTTTGTTTTGGGGAGCTCTTTATTGGGGTCACCACGTCTGTGTGATGGAAGTAATTGCACAGCACAGTGGTTGATTCTCTCTGTTTATTGTTTCCTATTCTCTTGGTTACTGACTTCCAGTCTCTTTCCCATTCTCTGTCCTTGCTCACATTTGTTTTCCTTTGCTTTCAGCTATTCCTTTATCCTGTCACTCCTATTCATTTCCCCCCACCTCAAAATACACTCACATATGCACACAATCTTTTTCAATTATTTTGGTTTTTTTTCCCCCCCTCTGGTCCTCTCCTCCTTGTACCAGCTCACAGGAGGCTCCTATCCTGTTTGTGCTACATTAGTCTTGAGGAAAAAGAGCTGGCTCTGGAGTTTTCACAGTCTTTGGTATGCCTTTTTTTTTTTTTAAACTAGATATGGCTATAACTGCGTGATTTATGGCTGGGATCCCGCCTGCATGATGGGTCATGAATGGATCCGGAATATGAACGTCCACAGCCTTCCGCATGGTCCCCACCAGCCTTTCTACAACGTGCTAGTGGAAGATGGCTCTTGCAGATACGCTGCTCAAGGTGAGCAGGACTCCACTGTTTTTACTGTGTGTTTCCAAGTTCGTTAGGAGGAAGAGATGTTCAAGTGATTAACTCTTTTCGGTATGAAACAAATTGTTAGTTAAGGTTGAGGTAGGAAGGAAAGACATCTTGAATTCATGGCTTGTGTTTTTTGGTCTCCATGAAATGAGCTCTGCTGGGAATGAATGTTAAGGACCACTCTGGTGTCATCTCCTTTTGCCTTAGAAACGTGGGTTTGGATGTGATTGTTTTACACCACAAAGCCATGACAGATGCTTTTAAAAAAGCTATTGCTGAAGTCTGAAGTTCTGTCAGCAGCTCTCGTCCTTTGAAATTACAGCTGTGCTTTGGGCAGGACCTCAAAATAGGTTCTGGTGAGAGAGAACACAGACTTTGCTTGTCAGTGCGTGGCTTCTGTGGAGAAACTGCACGTGCCAAGATCCCAGAGAGCACGGGTAGTGCCACCTGTGATATGAATGGGACAAAAGTGAATGTCTTTTCTAAACTTCTTTGCATTTGTGGAATCTCTATCACCCATTCTTTACGCAACATACCATAAGAGGAAATTCTTGTCTGATGGTCAGAAAATGAGGTTAGGGTACAAGGAATATTGAATTGAGGTTCAAAAGCGGGGAAAGAACTTCTATACATATATCTCTCTAACTCTGTATGTTGGAAATAGAGCATTTCTTTGCCTCCTGTTTGTTGTTTTCCCTGTGATATGGAAATATCCCATCCAGCTGGGGCGGCTACACAGCCTGACTTTGCTGAGACAACACACGGAAGCTGCCAGAGGGGGAAAATTATTGACAAAATGAGGTTCAGCCCTTTCACTAGACGGTGCTCCCAGGCGTGTTCTGGTCTTGTACCTGTGAGCAAGAGGTGATTTTACTGGACAGGACACTCCTACTTTTGTAGGTTTAAAGTGCAGGTGTTTCTCACTGTCCCGAGAGTTGCTTTATCTTCAGGAGTCCAGAAAGATGAAGTGGGGACTGGGAAGATTGCAGCTCAGCCTTATGGCTTGTATTAGGCATCTTGGCCTCTCTGAAAGTCTTAAGAAAACAAACACAAGTCTTCTGTGTTCCATGGCTGGTTATTAAAGCGTGTTTCAGTGAAAACTAAGCAGATCACTGTCCACAGTGCTTCTCGGCCTGAGTCATCTTTTACATCGTTTCTCTAATTATTTATAAACAAGTATAATGCTGCCTGGTTCCAGAGCACCGAGTGTTCTAGCAAAGCTGTAGGTTGACGCTCATCTCTGTAACATCCAAGTGTTTTGATGCTGCAAAGGAAAATAGGAGAGTTTGTCCTTGCTTGCTGGAATCTTGCTGTCTGACTGTCGAGTATCCCCTCTGAAACACATCCTCAGATCGTTTGGAGAGGGACTGTTTCATAACTTACCAACCTGACTTTGGGGAAGGGATGATGGGAGAATGGATTGAGAGCAGCCCTGAGGAGAAAGACTTGGGAGTGCTGGTGGACAAGAAGCTCAACACGAGCCAGCAATGTGCGCTAGAGCCCCCAACCCCCCTGTACCCTGGGCTGCATCCCCAGCAGCGTGGCCAGCAGGGCGAGGAGGGAGATTCTGACCCACTCTGGTGAGACCCCAACTGGAGTTCTGTGTCCAGCTCTGGAGTCCTCAGCATACAAAAGACATGGAGCTGTTGGAGCAGGGCCAGAGGAGGCCACAGAGAGGTTGGCAGGGCTGGAGCCCCTCTGCTGGGAGGACAGACTGAGAGGGTTGGTAGGGTTCAGCCTGGAGAAGAGAAGGCTCTGGAGAGACCGTAGAGCCCTTTCCAGTCCCTAAAGGTGCTCCAGGAAAGCTGNAAAGGTGCTCCAGGAAAGCTGGGGAGGGACTCTGGATCAGGGAGGAGAGCCATAGGATGACCGGGAAGGGTTTGACACTGTGAAAGAGGGGAGATTAAGGTGAGATCTGGGGAAGAATTTCTTTGGTGTGAAGGTTGTGAGACCCTGGCCCAGGTTGCCCTGAGAAGCTGTGGCTGCCCCATCCCTGGAGGGGCTCAAGGCCAGGTTGGAGGGTACTTGGAGCAATGTGGTCTGGTGGGAGGTGTCCCTGCGCAGGGCAGGGGGTGGCGATGGGTAGATTTTAAGGTCCTTTCCAACCCAAACCATTCTATGATTCTATTTTTACTCAAAGAATCTGAGACAAATCTGCATGCAGACTTTTATCTAACCAGCTCAGAAATAACACCAGGCTTATTGCAGGTACCTCAGTTTGACTCCTTCCTGTAAATTGACAGGTTGAGCTGTAGCTAATTGCAAAACTCCTGTTTAATACAGTGAGTTTGGTATTTGTCTACCTGTCTGCTCTTGTCTGTCTCTTGTTTGCTTTGTGGCAGTACAGCCCAGGTATCTGTGGCTCAAAACTGCTCGTCAGCATGTTTCTCAGGCTCCCACCTAGAGCCAAACTCGCTTGTCCCTGTCTCTTCCTCGCTGCCAGCTCCTGTTTCGTCACTGTGTTTTTCCCCTTCCTGCACAGCTCGCTGCTCGGCCGTGCTTCTGCAGAGCATGTTGGAGTGAAAATTGTTTTCCGCAGTGGTGCAGTGTACGAAGAAGGGTACTTTGCGAGGCCGTAGGACTGCACCAGCCCACTGAGTCTTGTGCTTTTTGGCTGCGCACACTGATTTACAGTAGCTTCAAAGAGCCTGGGTGGATTAATACGATTTCTGTGTGCTCGCTGGAGTGAACTGGATAGCTTTCAGAGATAGGTGAACTATTCCTGAATGATATTCTTTGCGTTTCATCTTGTTCCCACCTTGCCTTGTAGATAAGTCAGACTTTGGGACTTGGGCAGCTTTTGTTTTTACCTGTATATCTGACACTGGGGGGGGGTGGAATTACATTGTTTGGAGACTGCTGCAGGGCACCAGCGCATGTGATGTACCGCTGGGCTGCCTGCCGGTCGCTCTGCTTTATACGAACACTGCGGGAGCACCAGGGCCCTCGGCCGGGGTCACCTCTGAGTTTTAATGCTGACACTTTGGTGGTGTTTGACTGCTGCACTTGATCAGGTTGTGTTTAGTACAAAGGAGGGAATGAGGTGCTCTGAGAGAGAATCAACGTGCTCTTCTTAGGGACTTTCTCATAACTTTCGAGTCATTTGGATTTAGGAAAGTTAATTTTGCAGTGCGAGACGTGCACAAAAACCAGGCTGGTGACTTAGAACAAGTAAGGCTCCTCTACCAGGACAACCTTGTGCCCTCGAGGCTCTGAGCCATTCCTTGGAGCTTTGAGCAGGATCTCTCCTAGAAACTGCTCTCCCACAGGACTTGAGGGATCAGAGCTTGGTGCTGCGGCTTCTCCCTGCCTTCCCAGCTGAGACGTGGGAGCAGGTCAGCGTCCTGCAGCTCTGACCTCCTGTCAGACAGCGTGGGCTCAGGCATGAAGGAGTTCTCATGCCACTAAGACATGGGGTCAGCTCTGTGCATATTTTCCTGGATTAGAAGTGTTTTTTCTTTAAAGCCTCAGGTGGTGGTGTTTCTGGAGACACAAATAAGACTTGAGAGAGGCACGTAGGATTTACTGCCTCATAACAGATTTTCATGTGGTGATAACTGATTTTTTTTTTTTTTCCTTTCCTAACAGAGAACCTGGAATATAACTCTGAGCCTCGGGAGATCCCTCACCCTGACATTGGCCGCTATTTTTCAGAGTTCACTGGTGTTCACTACCTAGCAAATACCGAGCTAGAAATCCGGTACCCAGAGGATTTGGAGCTCACCCGTGCCACAGTTCAGAAGATCTACAGTTCAGGCAAGGAGTGAGCACACAAGGCAGCGTGAGGACAGAAGCAGCTGGAGTGTAGCTTTACCCTCTTTGCAAAACTTGCGGGAAAGGCAAGTTTGGTGACAATCCTTTGGCTTAATGCATTGGAAACTGCATTGAACTTTGGTGCTATAGCATCTTTCCGTTGCCTGCCTGCCCGTTCTGGCCCAAAGGCACAGGGACACGTTAGTAGTTGAGGCCAAGCGTAAGAATCTCGCAGGGACGGTCGTGCCAGGAAGCGCGTTGTCCTTCGGAAAGATTTATGCATTCTACTCCTTCTGTAATTGTCTTTGCCTAAGAACACCGACACAGTGAGATCCCTGGTGTGGAATGTGGAAGAAGCCCCTCCTCCAGAGAAGGAAGTTCCTTGTCCTTGCAGTGTTGTGGGGTTTTTTGGTTTGGTTTTGGGGCTGGTTTGGGTTTTTTTTTTTAATGTATATCTCATGCAGGTAATAGTTTTTAAAGTCTCTTACGTTTCACTGTTGTCTTCTCCGGTCTGAACTTTTTGGTCAGATTTTGCTTCATCTCTACTCTGATTGTTCACAGAGCCACCATTCCGATTCCAAATATCCTTACGGGCCTGGAAAAGAGCCCCAGCAGCAAACGCTGAAGCAGCCAGGCTTCCAGGGGTGGAAAACGTGGTGGTAACACCAAGGTCCCGTTGTCTGCATCACTGATGCTACAAGCTCTCCTGATGCAGAAGATGAGCTTGCAGCCCTTTTTCATGCCTGCTAAACACACCCAGTCCATGTTTTTTGCCTCGGTTTTTGGTCTTTTCACCATTTACGTCCAAGGCAGGAGCTGCGGGAGAGCTGTGAGTGCTCCCAGGACAATTTTGAACCTCGTGCCACTGTTTCATGGGAGCTTGAGGTCAGCAGCACCAGAATGACTCTGATGTATGGGGAGCTCCCACTCACTGCTCTCTCCGATCTGTAGGTATTTATGCAATACGGTGGGATCGTGGCTGGAAAGTGGCAAAGTCTTGGAGTCAGCCAAACCCTGCGTGGAAGAGAGATGTTAATTCCTACAGCTCGAGGCCTCCTTCCTTTCTGCCAAAAGAGAACAGATTTGGGGGGAGCACGTGCTGCACTGCCTAGGAGGGGAGAGCTTTTAGCAGCTCAAGGCGTTTTAGGGCTCAAGTCATGAATTTCAACGCGACTTAAAGGCCCGGACAGAACCGCAGCGGGAAAGGGGTTCCTCTGGGTTCAGGTATTATGGGGAGTGCCCTCTGTGTGTGCGCACACAGCCTGCGTGGTTTCTGAAGCAACACCCCTGTAGATGCAGCTAGAGTTTCCTGTCACCGTCCCCTTGCGATACAGTAGTTATGTCAGAGACAAGCGTTAGATCCCGTGCCCTGTAGCCTTAGGTGGATGCTCTTCGTCTGTTATAGCACTTCAGGTGTGGCCCCCTGAAATCCCACAGCCCCCCTCTTACAAGAATGCTTGAGCTGCATGCCGTCCTGCTGAAACGCCGAGCACTGATTTAATGCGAGAAATAAATACTAAAAGCCCAGCGTGGTTTCCAGCGGAGTGGTGGTGGGTCTGCAGGACTGCGGTGCTTGAGGAAGAACAGCCCTGCGTGGTTAGTGCTGAGGGATGGTCGAGGTGGTGTACTCCAAGGAGTACTTCTTTTCAAGAAGTCTGTACTGAAATGAACTTGGAGGGAGGAAGCGACTGAAGAACTTCTATGGAAGCAGAACGGATCCAGCTGAAAGCAGGGAAAGGAATCATCGGGCAAAAATCTTAAAATGCATCTCTTATTTTGGAGGGTTGGAGTAGACCCCGACCCTCCTTGAGGGTTGAAAGTGGATCCCACGAGATTCCTGGAAGGTCAGGAATGGGACTGGAGTCACACGGTGGATGCTGGTAGCTGAGAAGAGGCAAGCAGGAGCGGGGCCTGGGCTCCCTGTTCTCCGTGGTCGTGTGAGTGCATGGATAGCCCTGAGTCTCCCGGGGCTCTGTGCTCCCCTCTGCCCATGGGCGGGCTCGTGGCACGGTGAGCTCGTAGGAGTCCTGGGCTGGAGGTGTTCTACCTGGAGGTAGAACCCTGCCGTAGAAAAGCCCCAGGAGCCAACAGGAAGCTGCTCAGAGTTTCTCTGGAAGCTGATGCTGGACGATGCAGATTGAACCCACTTGAGAACGTCGTGTACTTTAATTTGGAGTCCCAGTGTAGCCGGCAGAGCCCATTGTACCCACCCTTCTGGGGCCACCCCATCTTTGTACCCTGAAAAGAGCCTGGCCAAGGAGAAGCGTGGGAGCTGCGGTTCTCACACACTTTCCCCCACCCATGGACTCGTAACCATTTCCCTTTTTGCGTGGAGCGTGGAAGGGGAGCGTTGCTGTGCGACAGGGGACACAGAGCAGCCCAGCCACCCCTGTAGCCAAACCCTCTCCTCCTTTCAGCAAAGGTTTTTATAGAGAAACTGTCCCGGGGCAGGTTTCTCTGTACCCTTTGTTGAGCAGACTGTGTCAGGGCATGGCTGCCTGGGTGTTGGTGTCACCCAGGGGTGCCAACGCAGCCTTGTATGTGCCAAATTCAGAAGAGACTGGGGGCATCTCAATAGGACAGGGGTCTGATTTGGGGACAAAACCAAAGGAAATAGTGTGTAATAATAAGAACAATAATAATAATAGTATTTTTATCCCATTTGGTTAGGTGTGACAGCCACGTTCTGTGACCTGCTGCTGCCTCTGGGGCAGGCTCTGTCACACACTGTGGGTCGAGTCTTTGGTCTTAGGGAGGAGGAATTCTCACCTCCAGCTGTAGGAGACCTCAGCCCAAGCCCCCAGGATGGCTGGGGAGAACTGAAAACCCCCAAAGACACCTCCCTGTCCCTGCTTGAGCAACGTCTTGAGATGCACCTCAGTTCCCAGGTCCAGCAGTGCCAGGAAACCCCTCTTGGGGTTGATGGAGGTCACTTTGGGTGTTTGCCTGTGCCTCAGGTGGCTCTTCTGTCCTCCCCCTCATCCCTCCTTGCAGCATGGGCATCTCCGCACTCACCGTTTCCCCAAGGAGACACCAGTGGATCCCAAACATTCCTTGTGTCCATGAGTGATGTCCAGGTCCATGTGAGTGTCCATATGTTAAAGATGATACATGTGCATATACATCAGAACTTGTCCTGTTGTGTCTGTGTGGGGAGAGGGACTCGTTTTCTTCCTGGAGAAGGTGGAATCGCTGCCTGGCGTTGCCCACCTGCTATCCCACCGAGCAGAGAGACTCTCCTGGGTGGAGGCACCAAAGTCCTCTGGTCCCGAGTCCCCTGGGGGCAGAGTGCTGTGGATTGGACAGCCAGGGTGTTGTCACCTTCAGATGGCTTTCTGGAGGGTGAAGGATTGAAAAACACAGAGAGGGGGGTAAAGATGAGGCTGGGAAGGAGCAGGAAGAAGCCCTTATCCCTGCCTTGGATGGTTGGGAAACAGCAGGGTGGGCTGAGCAGTAGGATTTGGGGGGTGCCTCTGGGTTTTGGGGCTCAGGTAGGTTGTAAAGTCCCCTTCCCAGACTTCCCCAAGCAGAGGGTGAGGACTGTGAGCAGCAGCCTCCTTGAGGAGGTTTGACCGCTCTCGCAGGACTGTGTCTTGGTGTGCTGCTGCTCTGGAGAGCACACCCTGGCAAAGGGGTCTTCCCTGGGTGGGACGGGACAACTGATGGTGCAGCAGCCCCTCAGGATGTTGTCCGACCCCTCTGGACACAGAGAGGGGACACTGTCAAGTGGCCTGACGGCCCCCAGAGCCAAGGGCATGCCCATGGCAGTTTGTCACCAACTGTTACAGGAACAGCAAGAGGCACCAAAGCCCTGGGCACCAGCCACCCATGCCTTGGCCACAGAGGTATGTCCTCTGGGGCTCTGCCACCCAGTGCAGGAGGGTGAGGGGAGGAAAGGACCCCTTTGGGCCGGAGGAGGGTCAAAGAGGGTCTTCTGGTCCCTTCCAGGCCACTGTCACATTCACACCAGCTTGCTCATGGTGTTGTCCTGCCTAGTGTTGGGCATCTCCGAGGGATGTCACAGCTC
>VZRU01013397.1:3737-25297 GCA_013398155.1 Pedionomus torquatus
CTCACACCACCAGAAACAGCTTCCGGAAAATAAAGAGGCTAAATTGCTGTTAGCATTAGGATAAATCATGCAGTCCTCCAGGCATGTGGAGCAGGTGTCAGACTAGCGGCACGCTACCTAGGTGTTGATTAGTCGCTATGCAAACTTACTTATTTACTTAGCAAGTCAAAGAGTAAAAATTGACAACTAACAGAACCACAGAAAAGAGGAAATGTCTTTTAGCTTATCTGCTTCATTCGTGATTTTAAGAAATCAACAAAATAAAAGCGCCCTAACATATGAAAGCAGAACTAAGTTTGTTTGGCAGCCTCTCCTGCCTGTCCTCCCTCTCACCAAGCCCCAGCCATTTAAAATAACTGTAGCTACTGTTGCATCTGGCAAGGCACGCTGACAGAACAATGAAATTTTATATTCTGTCCAAAAATGCATTATATGCAGAGACCAAAAAATCCTAAAAGGATCCTTTGCCATCTTTTCAAAGTGATACTGGGCATAACTTCAATATCTTTAATACTGAAAAGCAGATTTAACTTTTTTTACTTAAACATTTGTACAGACAAGCTATTTTTATGTTTTATCTAAGAGGGAACAAATACATAGGATTAAAAGGTTAGCTGACAGAAGGCGCTGATCTGATAACCTCTGATCCTGACACCTTCTAGGTATCTATTGAAAAAGGCAACTTATTTAAACCCCAAAAAGTTACACGTTTTAAGATAGCTTGGAGCTCATTTTTAACAACTGTTAGTAGTTAACTATTCCGTTCACTACTGTTTAGGGTTAAATACAAGGAACTAAACATTTACCTGTATAGTTGAATCCCCCATTATAAATTTTGCTCCTTCTATTACAGCCATGTATGAAAATCTTAGTTGATCAGGAGTCTGAATAAGTCCCATTCGGTATTTTCTCATATCCAGTAATACTTTCTTAATATCTACAGAAAATGGGTCTTTTTTTTCCATCTGTAAAGAAGTTACATTGAGAATGTCATTGCTATTCGTAGACAACATGTGAAAAAGAATTACAAGGAAAAATTAGTCATAAAATTCAATCTAAAAATTATGTTTCTATTGGTTATATATAACATATTCAAATTATTTCTAAATTGTTTTTACAGGAAAAAAGTAAACCATCTAACGAAAGCTTATTATGAACAAATCAACGATCTCATTTAACCAACTAAACCAGTACCTAAGCCTTAAAATTAAGGAATTTAGATAGGCTGGATTTCATCATGTATTTGTACTTTGAAATAGGACTGTAAGAATCAGAACTGTAAAACAGTATCTCTTACTGCTCTTGAATGGAAGGGTCATTTGGAATGTCTGGATGTGGTAGAAGGTTTCCTTATTTAAAGCAGAACCCCCAATCCAAGCAATGCACACACTTGCCCTTGCCCCTACACTACATTCATGGGGTGCTTTTAACCATGTCTCTGCACTTCCTGTAATGTTCACTTCAATTTGTCTAATATTAAATAAAGTATACTTGCATCAAAACATACACTTACGTTTTTTAAGCTACAGTGTCTTATAATTTAAATGAAATCCTATTTCACCTAATCCTGTGCTGTACTTCTATTTCCAAGCACTGCCAAGGAGAAAAAGCCTGTATCTGGACGTTACAATCCAAGAAAAATTTAAAGATATTTTAAATATTTTTTAATATTTAAAGTTCACTCAAGTCTTGAACAATTACAGAAGATGCCGTTCACCAAGCAAGCAAAAATTCTACTCATTCATGTGGTACTGCAACTGGCTACCAAGCCCCATCTCCCAGAAGGTCACACATCTAGGGAAAACCTGCACCATTCTCCATTACACACTATAGGAGATCATAGAATTGTTAAGAGTTGGAAGGGACCTTAAAGATCATCGAGTTCCAACCCCCCTGCCATGGGCAGACCACCTCCCACTAGAGCAGGTTGCTCAAAGCCCCATCCAGCCTGAACACTTCCAGGGAAGGGGCATCCACAACTTTCCTGGGCAACCTGTTCCAGTGTCTCACCACCCTCACAGGAGAAAACTTCCTCCTAATATCCTATCTATATCTCCCCTGTTCCAATTTAAAACCGTTACTCCTTGTCCTATCACTACACCTCCTGACAGAATCCCTCCCTTCAGATACTGGAAGGCTGCTATAAGGTCACCCCAGATCCAGGGGCATTCCCAAATTCTCATCCTAATTCAGATACCAATTTAAGAAAAGGGGCCTGTTAGACCTGCAAGATATTTCATGTTTCAAGAAAGAGATATATTCAGTTGTGTCAACCTACATATTCAACAAGCCCAATTTTAAGCTTGCATTATTAAAAAAAACAAACCAACCAAGCAACAAAAAAGCCAACCTCAACCTTTCCTAAGCTCATCTTATATAAAAGGAAAAGAATGCTTACTATTTACTTTTCAGGAAGCTTTGAAAAAGCATAATGACTTCAAGATGGATTTGTAAATGTATTTCAAGAGTTGTGTTTTTAAACCATCAAAATACATGAAGGAGAAAAAGAAAAAAAAAAAGATGTCTTAATTGAAGTTCTCACTGGCATATCATTCATTAACTGAAACACTTTTAAAGCTTTTTTAACCAAAAAGTACATACTGGGAAAGGAGGCAGAGTGTCAGGAGAAGGAAAGGGTGACAGAAAACGAGCAAACACTTACCAGAACAAGACAAGTGTCTACTAATGAAAATGTGCCGGAACGTCCTATCCCTGCACTGCAGTGAACGACTGCAGGGCCATGTTCAGGACTTAGTGAACCAGACTCTCTGACTTTAAACAGGAAGTTCAGGAATGAAGCTGGGGATTCAGGAACTCCGAAGTCTGGCCATGTCGTATAATGAAAATGAAAGATCATCCTGGATTCACCACTCTAGAAGTAAAAACAGAATAAACAATGCAAGTAGAAAGTAGTTTACTTTTCTTTACTTAGCACACATTTCCCCAATCTAAATAAATAGCTATTTTCTACTTTAAAACTCCCATTTAGAAAACAATACAATAACTTGCTTCAAGTTGGATGACAACCAACAGCACAATCTGAAGCAGGTTTCATCCACGTTGAGATTTTTCCCCTTTGCAATTAATATACCATATACATCTGTTTCTTCTTCTCAAACTTCCAATATTATACTTGGTTTGCTTTACTACTTGCTCCCAAATCTTCTTTTTAACATAGCTTAATGGCTGACAGCAGTTAATAGACTGCTAACATTAATATGACTCAGCATCTGAAACACTCTCTGGTCTTGCTCAGAGCAAGTTTTAATATGAAGAGCTATTACCATCTCCTTTATACTAACTGCAATACTGAGAGGAGCAAGAAGCTTTATGGAAAAGGCCTAGAAGCCCAGGATATCTAGCAAGATCTGCTTCACGTATTCATCCCTTGCAAGTAAGAAAGCCATCAACACCATACAGTTTTAGAACCACGCAGCTCCTCTCCTAACACGAGCAACTAACTGTAAGTACTGAAATGACAGCAGAAAGTACAGATGTCTCTGAAAGGCTTTGATGACAAATTTAGATCATTTATGGAACTCACTTTAGACGTGCTGCTAAATGCTATTCCTTGCCTCTGTTCTTTTCTTGCTGCAGTGATTTTGAGACAACTTGATCACAGATTTAGCTCAAGAATTTTAGAGAAGTCCTGGTTACTTTTATCCTTTTTCCACTTCATCTTATTTTCCACAGATTGAAACCTACATAATCCTCCACAAAGTTGGAATACAAAAGGATTCAAGATATCAATGTATTCCAGAAAAGCCATTTTTCTTTTCCAGCAACAGTAAACTAAAGCTATGAAATTAAAAGAAATTCTATTGTTCATCTCCTGCTCAGTGTTTTAATTTCTTATGAGGGACAACAAAACAAAACTCCTTTGTGAAACTAAAATGTTGCACTTCATGATCACCACCGTAACAAAAATACTCTCCCGTGTTTTCTTTTGCCTTCAACGCCTGATGCTACAAGACTGCCAACACTTTCATAGGAAACAGCGGATATTAACATGACTCAAGTCACTCCCAAACGCACAGTTTTCTTCCAGGAATATTTTGTTGTTTGGCTAAGAGAGCAACAAGGACAACTGAATCTGATCCATCACAAAGGGAAAATGAGTACACAGTAAGATTTCAAAGAAAAAAAGAATCTACCAGGGCCTAAATTGTGTAAGTATGCTGAGACTTCCCTTATTTGTCTGAAGCAAAGCATTAAAAAAAAAAAGTTTTTATTTTTAACTAAGATCTTCTTACTGGTCTTCCGTACCTAATTTTTCAACTCACATCACTCAAATCACATCAACTGAAATTATCCATTGTTTAAAAATCCAGGAGATACATTTTTTAATAAGAGATCTGGAAATCACAGAAGATGACATTCTTAAGTAATCTCCTTCGTTTCCAAGAAAAATAACTCATTAATTTATAAACAAATTGAAAAGGAAAACTGGAGAGGTAAGCTAAATGCACATCCTAGGTGAAGCAAACATTAGAGATGTTTCTTATTAATCTAGATGATCCTTTGAAGTGGTAATTGATACTCTCCCTCTCTCCCTCAAGATTCTTAACTAGCATTTCAGACGAAAGCTCCCCTTATACCTCAAGAAGGCAAAAATGCCCTACCTAGAGAAAACAAAGGTGATTTGTGGGTCATTTTTTCAATTCGCGTACTGTAATAAGCACAAGCATCCTTTTCAAAAAACCCCAGTCCTGCTTCAAGCACATGGTGTCACCTTGCTCACACACTGATCTGAAAATAGGTATTTCTAAAGCAGAGATTAAACAGTGCTACTGTACATCTCATCCAGCTCTAACCCTCAGAATTACTTTTTTCTTCCTCCTTATCCTGTACAAAGGCTTTACCCATTGCACAATTTTCCATCCTTTCAGCTCGTTTCAGCTTGTCTCTTCATTTTTTTCATGAATCCCCATTTCAGTGCACCAGAACTGGCTGGCCTTCTTTGAACTTGCAGTTGCTAATCATACAGCCAAACCCCATTTGAATGTTTCAAGCCTCCCACATTTTCTCTCTTAAAAAGAACGGCTCTTTCAAGTGGTGCTCAGTGGTCAAGCTGTACAGCTGAAATACGATCTTTGTGTGAATATCTGTACCATCCTTTCTTGAAGAACTCCCCCGTCACTGAACCATGCACCACAGCTATCACTTACGTGAAATGATGCAGGTATGTAATGAGAAAAGGTTTGGCCTGCTGAAGAGTCACAACTGTTGAGGGATGGAAATCCAATTTTAAAGAACGAATTTTATTTAAAGGTATCAGGAAGCTAGGTATTAAAGAAAAAAAGCTGGACTTCAAGACTCCAGCAACAACATAAAATTTTTTGTATGCTGCACACAGGGCATACATTTCTGCATGATACCTGAAATTCACCTTCTTCTATGGTAACCATGATATATTCTTCCAAGATTTATTCCCTAAGACTAGCAAAAAAAAAAAAAAAAAAAAAAAAAAAAAAAAAAAAAAAAAAAAAAAATCATTGAATAATAATTGGACAACATTTAAACAAAACACTTTTCAAGAAAGTCAGTTAAATGATTCTAGTGAGTTTCATCAACTACTGGGATAAACACTTGGTAAACAACTAACAAAGCTAAAACTGAGAAAATCAGGAAATTACCACCATACCACACAGTTCTCCAATGACTGCTGGCAACACTAACAGCACAATCAAAGGATGATCAAACCAGAAGCCATGCTCCAGGTTACAGACATCCACACAAGGACTTGAGCAGAAAAATAAACCTTAATCAAAATAAACCCTTTTTATAGTCACCATCCAATCATTCAAAACAAAAAGGCATAAAAATCTTAGGAAAAAAAACCCAAAAAACTTTAGGTTGTTCAGTCTCTTGAGAATATGAATGTGAATAAAGGACTACAAAAAAGCTCAAGGCAATTCATGCCTTCTAGCATCAAGTAGAACAGGTGAAGACAGACAATGGCTGATCTGACAAATTTCACACACTCCATTTCATCATTTAAGGGCTACTGAAATAATCTAACCTATGAAGGTGTAAAATACACTTACAATCACACAATGATTCTGTACTTAGTGATCATGCCTTAAGTGCATTAACAACTAATATGATCATAGAATAATGAGAAAGCACGCTGAAGGGCAATATCCTAAGCACTGAAAATTAAAATCTTAAGTCAACTTTTACCACAGCCTCCCCTATTTGTTCACTGTAATGCCTGGCAAAATGATTTTCAAAAGATATGCAAAACTGGCAGAATAATGGGCCCAAATAATCCACACAGACATTCTGGGTTGGGTTGGTTTTTTCCTTTTTTTTCTTTTTTCCCCGTAACTATTGCATATCCTGCAAGTCAACACGGTGATAGCTGTGTCAATAGAATATGCAAAATATTTGACTTAGTCTGAGAGAGTTGGGGTTGTTCAGCCTGGAAAAGAAGATGCTCTGGGGAGACCTTATAATAGCCTTCTGTACCTGAAGGGGGCCTACAGGAGACATGGGTCAGGACTACATGAGGGAGTGTAGCAATAGGACAAAAGGTAAGAGTTTTAAACTGAAAGAGAGGAGATTTAGATTAGAGACTAGGAAGAACTTCTTTCCGGCAAGGGTAGTGAGGCACTGAAACAGGTTGCCCAACAAAGTTGTGGATGCCCCATACCCAGAGGTGTTCAAGACTAGGCTGGATGGAGCTTTGAGTAACCTGATCTAGTGGGAGGTGTCCCTGCCCATGGCAGTGGGGTTGGAACTTGATCTTTGAAGTCGTGTGGAACCCAAATCATTCTATGATTCTATGACATTCAAGTGAATGTTGGTTGTTTTTGGTTTTTTTGGCTTTTTTTTTTTTTCCTTTTAGACACCAATAGCTTTCCTAACACCTCAGTCCTATTCCTGTGGTCACGAAGACCAAAATTAATCCCAGCTGCAGTCTGACAAAGTGATCTGAGCACATCCCACAAGTTTAAACGCAAGTGTATGCCATCTTTCAGATATCCCTTTAAAACACTACAGAATTACATACACGTACACATCTACATACAAAGATACCAGAACACCACCTGCCATTAGATTGCTTGTCTCCACAAACCAAAGGTCTTTGCAGCACATTTAAAATTTTGGGTATTGTAAACTAGCAGCAAAGCACATCTTATGACAGATGCTGTGCTTCCTAGTTCATCCATAAGACCAGACAGCGAGGGCCACTAAACAGTCTTGTGTCACCTTAATCTGACAGCAAAGGCCACACAGAGGTTTGGTACTAAATTGAGAATCCATTTTGTTGATATTTTTTCCCCCTAATATTTGCTATTTGCAAGGACTCAAGATTAATAAACCCCATTCCATATGGGGTTTATTAATGGTCCTTACCCTAAAGTATCATAACACCAGTGTCACGTTGAATCTGGTTCATTTCTTCTAGTACTTTCTCCTCCAGCAAATATTTTCTTCACAATCCAGTAAAGACCAGTACTTATATTTGTGAGAAGGAAAGCTAAAAGCAGCAGTAACGATAATACAAAAATACATATTAAGCACAAGGTGGAGACTTCCAGAAGTTAGCTGTTAATATCTGACAATTTTCTCCTACTATTGTCATAATATTAGCAACCCCATCCAATAAGGTTACTTTGTAGATTTTAAAACAAGGCCCTCATGAGCACCTAACTATCACTTCTCCAGTATAGTGGGAGGTTGCTTCCAGCCACAGACAAGCACTAGCTTCACACATACACAATTTAAGCCTTCACAGTCAGTCTTTCCCCAAGGAGAGTTCTGAACCTAAGCAATTACAGCAGAAAGCAGTGGTCAACTTTCAGAAGAGCCAATACTTGACACCAACAAAACCATGGAGGACACACAACGAACCATAGTGGAAAGGCAGCTCCAAATTTCCAGTCTAAAATACAGACTGGGTCAAGCAAAAAAACATGGAATTTCCACAATAATCACTAGCAAGACAAAGCACATTATAAACATTTTCAAAACTTTTGGAAAGATACCAATAAACACCATGTCCTCTCCATAGCTTTACTGGGCTACACTAGCTGCAACAGCAAAACCAAACGTCTGCCTAGAACAGATATAAACAATTCAAAACACCAAATGCCTTGATCTAATCCTAAAAAAGCAAACATTGCCCCCACCCACCCAAAGGCCTCACCTATACTGCTAACTGCTCTTTAACAAAAAACACACCAAACCCAAACACCACCCACAAAAAAACCCCAAAACCACCACCAGCATAAACAACCAAATATACAGATATCGTTTCGCTGGTAACAACATCAAACCAGCACTTTACTCTTCATACATACGTATTTTGCTTATGTAACACAAATTTAGCTGAGTTCAGAATGGTCGTATTATAAAGACAATTCTAATTATCTCTGTTTTTAAAGAAATACTAAGATTTCTTAAGTATTCTTGGAATTAAGAGTATATTTGTTTGTGAGTCATCTTATATTCCAGGCATCAAGTGGCTAAGTGTCTTGCTCCTCTGGCTTCACCAAAGTCCAGAGTAACTTGTATAAATACAGTTAAGCTCACATTTCAAGTTACTGTGAATATTCAGTTCCCACAAATTTTATAGTATAATTATCAAATCCTTACAGAAGGCTGCACTTGATATTCATAGTGTCATTCTAGACACTATGCAGGTTTTCTGTTTGAGTCACATATAAAAAGTAAGCTCTACTTCTTGCAGCTGTTTCATACAAAAATATTTTTGGAGTTAATATTCCTAGAGCTTTATATGAGTGCTAGGGCATTAAAAACTCAATACAATGTTTGCTAAGTACATGTGAAACTGATTTACACAACGTGTAAGAAACTCTCTACAGCGCTGATGGGCCTGCATTAGCAGCCCAAAGCAAACCCAGAAATTTAAGAACTCAATAGCTCCAACTCAAAAGTCTACTACAGCATACGCTGTGCTGTTCATCAAGGGATTTCTCTATTTTCCAGTCAATATTGTCTCCAAACATCCTAATATAATGAAGACTGCATCCTTTGAAAATAGGAAGCTTAAGGTTAGGGGCCAGTTCTACAAAGAAGCCTTTCCAGTAGATAGGGAAGCTTGCCTCAGCTTTTCAAAAAGGAAAGGTACTTTTTTCTCAGACACCTGCTTGCAAGCACTGCTCCTCTCTTCGTTGCCCTTGATGTCAATAAACAAACAATTAATTGGAAATTCTTCAGGTCAGTAGGAAAGAATTTCATAAAGCTCTTCTTATGTTGGAATAGACCAAGAAAAAACATGCCAAGTTTTATCATGTTGATCTCATGAGGGAGCTTTCAAATTAAACATTATCTCAAAGTACCATTAATGATTACTATAATTCAAATAATTTTGACCAAATATATAAACGTTTAGTTGTGTAAAACAACATGCAAAGGAATTTCTTCAAGTTTTCCTTTCCCAAATCCAATGCCAAGACAACCTTGAATAAAACTTGCCATACTAGTACTTTCAATTAATATAAGGCAAGGTTTATAGGGAGAGAGAATATCTTACAAGACATAGCTGGAACAAACAGACAAGCTCTTCAGTCCTGTCTTCAGTTCTGAAACAGAAGCAGCAAATTCCAACCCAAGCTCAGGCCAGGAACATTTTTTTTGAGCTTAACTTGATTAAATTGTCAAAGTGCTTAATTTTTAAGAGAAAAGGATGGTTGGTCCTGTGGAGCAAAAGGGGAGGTAAGCAAGAGGAGATAAAGTTACCTATCTACAGCTGGTAAATCACCCCTCCCCCAAAAAACTTAGATAGCTGGATTGAATTGTGTATGGAAGACAAAAGTTCCATTAAAAAAAAATAAAATTAAAAACGAAACAAAAGAAATTACTGTGGCTGATTTCTGATAGTCAAAAGAAATCAGAATTTTCAACTCCTAGCTGTCTTCCTCTCAGGGTATTTCTCACAGCTCTTCTTCAAATCACTACTACCATCTATTACAATTCAGCACATTAAGGTACTGCCAAACAGAAAATATAAGTATAGAAATGCTGAAGCTGTTATCTCTTTTAATATATAGATTAATTCAGACCTAACTCGCTTGCTTATATGCCACATACACATCTTCAACACTATCAGAAACAAAGTGCATTAAAATTTTCAGTGTAAAAACTCAACCGAACTTGTAGTGACAATATGCTATGCAGTTTTCATTATATACTTAAGCCCAGGAATATGAGCTATACAGACTGAGAAAAGCTTACGTTGATATTTTCTAATTGCAGTAGATGTACTGTGTAATAGGATTTGACGTCTTCAGATACTAGCCTCACACGGAACCCTGTTTCACTGAATGTCATAACTTCCTCTTCTTTTGTTGGCCAGTACTGTGCACACTTCACCTAATTTATTTTGTTTAAAAGGGAGAAAAAAAAAAAAAAAAAAAAAANAAAAAGAAAAAAAGAAAAATCTGGTTAAGTATCCCAGTACATCGGGCTTTGTAAGAGCAGATTCTCAGACCCCATTATTCAATACGGTAGGCATAAGCACCTGCTCCCAGTTTCAAGAATTCTCACAGTCCATAATGTTTACAGCTAAGTCACTGAACTGTTTCAATGGCTATTACACACTCCAGGTTTATCTATTTATGCCTTCTTCCACCGTAGGGCTGGCATGTTTTGAGATATACCTTAACACCTCTCTTCACTGTTTTCTACAGTGAACAGAGATCTTTACTCAGCTATTTCAACAACATGTCCCCCCTTCATTTCTGAGGTGCATACCTGCACACTTCCATAACTGATACAATAAATCCCATTTTCCCAGCTGAATACTGGTATGTTTTACTGAAACAAAAGAATAAACTAACAAAGCAAGCCCTTTATTCCTCTAGCCCTGAAGTCAAACTTTCAGTACGAATATTTTCCACAAGAAAACTAGTCAAATATTTTTAACTATCAAATCTACTCTGAGGAAAACCCATAAACCTCAAATGACATGCATTTATCACTAAAATTACACGTTAGCAAAAAAACTAAACCATAACATAAGATTAGTGTATTCTGCACATATGCCCCCAGCTGTAAAGAATCAAAAATAAGTAGTTCAGTTGCTGGGCAGCAGCCTGTTTTCACTATTACAGTTAAGCTCACTATATAACAAATATAGTAATTTGTTAGACTTAGAAGACAATCTAAAAATACTCTAATTCAAACTCCTTTTTTCACCTTCCCTCTTGTTCTAGAGCATCTTGTACTGCTTCTGCTCCCATCTTATTTCTATCTGTACATGTTACTTTCACCTTTCTGGATGAGTATTTATTAAATGCTGTTTATACCAAACTGAATTTTGTGTCTTAGCTCCATCATTTTATTGTTTTAAAAAATAAATGTTATACTGTTAGTCCTTCTGACATAACATTTAAATGCATTAAAATTATGTAGCCTGTTTACAACTTCAGGCCTAATATTATATTACTTACCGATTCTTTTTCAACAATTCTGTTCAGCATGACAACTGCTTTGGTTTGTTGCTGCCATACCATTAGCCAAAAATGACAACACGTGTTAGGCACGGGACCCTGGGCAGAAAAGAAAAAAAAAAAAAAAAAAAAAAAAAAAGAAAGGGTGTGAGAATGTATACACAAAGCAGTGTTTGAACACAGTTAATAGTTCACTGCACAAAACAAGAAAAAGTTTTCCTCTGAAAAGTTTAAACAAATTATTAATAGAATGATAGAACTACAGGCAAGGAAGTAACTACACTGCATAGATCATTCCAGTACTTAAAAGTTGGTTTGGGGGCTTTTTAAAAAACGAAACAAAACAAGCCGACACCACACAAAAACCAAAAAACAAACCAAACAACAAAACAGCAAGTACTCAGGTATATTCAGTTTGGGCATCAATACTATTGAGCTCTTAGAAGAAAAGCTACTACAGGCATGCTCAGAAGGTACAAGATGAAATAAAAGGTAAAAGTATTGTTGCAACCTATTTGCAAGGGAAGCAAAGGAAAGAGCAAGAAATACTTGAAAAGCTTTATATGCAGTAAATTGTTCATCCTTAAGCATTCCCTTTAGTTTTTTCTTAAGATATAAAATAATGTGTTCAGAACTATATCAAATAGGCACTTAGTATGAGACATCTACAATTCACAGAGACGAGGAACCACCCAAATACAAATCACAAGTGTACAGACCAACCCCCCAACCCCCCCGATTCCTAATCCCTACAATAACCTAGTGATTGGTACCACTTACCTGTGTTAAAATATAGTATCTCTGGGCTTCCTCTATGACCACTAGGCTCGCATTGATATAGTCATTCTCAGCATTCTGCAGTTTTACACGACTATGATCATCTAAAATTCAAAGAACGTTAAGAATTAAAGAATTAGTGATGCATAACGATGAATACTCTCTAACAGACAAGTTTGGGTCTGACAAGCAATTAGAAATAAATTCTGCAGTACTACCCAACTGGCAAACTATGATCACATGTGAAACTAATTTCTCATGTAACTTTGTTAACTGCCTGTCTCCTTCTCCCCTGAGCATTCCATCAGAATAATTTCAGGCAGTTGTTAATAGAAGCTTCTCAGAAAACTGGAATGCTCAGTTTTCTTTAAAAAACAACCAAACAAAACAAGCCTCCCACACATGCCAAAAAGCAGAGGCAAGCAAAAGACTCCATTTAAAATTCTAACTTTGATATCAGAAGTTATCAGACTGTCATACTAAACCAACACATAATATAAAAATCACTGTGGCTGTTCCTAGAACCCTTTAGTATCTCCTCTGGGAGACATTTAAGTAATCAGGCTTGTTCACAGTGAGTAATCCTTCAGCCATTTATTAGAACTGTATTAAATAAACAGCATTTTTAGCTTAAAATCTGTACACAACTGCATGCCAGGAAATGAGATCCAACTGACTGCAAGCCCCCTGAAGCCCAACTGCCCAGACAGTCTGTTTATGAGAAGAGTAAATAAAAAACGGCAAACTAAAATGTATTTAAGAGACTTCAACACATTTCAGGAAAAGATTCCATAAAGAAACTGACAGAGCTAACAGTGAACTACAGTGCACTGCCAGTTTTTAACCTACATTCACCCAGTCTAACCCACAAAACTCATTTGGAGTACAGGCTGGTGGCACAGCTGCTGTTAAAACATCAGTTCATTCTGCCCTCTCCCATCCCCGCACCAAAAGGGTAACTTCCTTTTAACAAATATCTTGAGAAATGCACAAAATCCATGAGTTTTGACATGAGCAACTACCAAGTATCACATACAGTGCAGCTATGATAGCTGAAATCACATTAGGTCCCAGTATCACAGCCAGTGTATACAGCACAAGGCTTACCTAAGAAATTCGTGAATATGACCTCAGATAGGCAAAAAGCGGATGGGAACCAAAAAATGGTTACTGAATTAGACTCTTGCTCTATGGACTGCTGATTCAATTTTATAAATGTATCCAAATGTATTCCATATGTCTGGAAACCCAGGAAAAGTACATTTACTAGGTCTTGATCTGCTTTCATGTTCTCTCTCACCTAATTGGCAACCATCAAAGAGGATCTTGCCGAATTCAAAGAAATAAGTCAGCAGTAAATTACTACTTTTTAATTTTTCCTGAAAGACTGAGATTTGGGGTTGTTATCCTACCTCCTTTAGCTGCTAGCTTTTATATGCAGTCACATATAAACATGCAGAGAACAGAAATATGCTAAAAACCTATTTTTAATATAAAAGTATGAGAAAGTTATTGCTTTAGTCTGTTTTCATTAGCATTCCAGCTGTAAGGCAACACAATCCTGACTTTCAGGAGTATTGAAACAATTTTTTGGTATGTCTATACGAAGAGAAATATATCAAAGCTAAGAGACAGTAAAATTAAGACATACGTATATTTTAAAGTAAAATACATCTCCTCCTATTATTTTGTCTGGATAGGAAAGCGTTACTTTTTCCTTTCATGTATCACTTTATCTGAAATGTTTCTACTGGAGAGAAACCAAGACCTTTGTAAATATTACATGTCATTTGCCAACAGGAAAAACTTAAGATCTTGTTATAGTAAATCACACATACCGGTACTAGTGTTCTCGGAAAGATGACGTCAGCAAGTACTGTTAACAGTTTAATCACCCAGCAGCAGCTGCTGTATTGCTGCCTGTAAAAGATAACTGCCGAGGCCCTAATGAGGTTTCCTACTGTAATCCTTACACACGTTTTCAGACTTATTTTACCCTTCTTATAAATTTCACTTTGTAAACAAGACAAATAAAATTCTGGAAGATTTTTTAAAAGTCCCTTTAACAACTAATTCTATGCACAGACAGCCTCACTCCTCCCTCCCCAACTGAAACAGAGGCGATCCCACAAATACACTGGCCTACACTCTACAAAGAAAGCCACTGGAATATATATTGATTTCCCTTCTTTCAAGGGAAGAGATTCCTAAAGGACACAATGACCTAGAAACCTCATTCAAGCCCTGGCTTGCTCTTCTGAATTAAACGAAGCAAGCCAATTTTGGACAGTGTAAACATATTTGACAGCTGTAACATATTTCCCACATGTAAAAAATTTCCAGTCACAAAATATTTTAGATTTATTTGAATGATAAATCTATCTGAAATCTTATCTTCAAGATTTATCTTAAATGTTTCCATGCCCACAACAGCTAAAATGTAGTACTCATTTTCTGAAGTGCTAATTCCCCTATTTCAACAAGTTATATAGCCCAAAAAGGAAGTGGAAACCTTAAAAATGCTTCTCATTCTGGCTCTTGCACTAAGAAAATTACTCCCAGAACCCTGTCTGAGACAAGCAACTGTTATTACCCACTTCAAGTGAAACCCTGTCCCACTGATACCACTAACAACACTCCCTGTGCCTCAAATAAGGTCAATACTTCACATTACACATCAATTTGCCCACTCTACTAAAAAAGAAAGCGACATATCCAGTTAAAACTGAGCTACAAAACGTTTAGCATTTTACATCATACAGTTCTTACAGTTGGTTATTTAAAGGTTTTTATTTGAAAAAAAACCCTCCTTTTAATAGTGCAACCACTGTATAACTTGAAAGTTATCTTTTATACAAGAGATAGCACTATATTTGGGGAGCCAGAGACATTAACAACAAGGAAGGCTGAAACGTTACTTAGTGGATTAAAGAAAGTAATAAATAAAACATGTAGCCGTAAGCCAAATGATCCAGTCTGACCCTTTCCCACCTACCAGCAAATCCCCTTCATTTCACTAATCTAAATCTATTCTTTCTGAGCCACCAAATTATTCAAATTACAATACTCCAACACTAGATTTACAGTCTCAAGTTTCAGAGGCAGACAAAGGCAAAGGAAAGGCAAAGTGACTTCTCCCCACTCTGTCACTTATTGTACGCAATAAATGCCATTATATCACTTGTGGCCTGGCTCAGAACTGAATATTTCAGTATTCATACTGAAATATATGCATAACTGCTGCACAGGATCATTATATGCTTAAGCAGGACTCTGGAAAAAAAATTTAAGATACTGATGTAAATTTTAATGTATGTACTATAAAATTCCCTTTCCCCAATCCCAGAGAAAGAAGCATCTCCAAAAGCAGCACATTGACTTCATTTATTCCATATTTCTGGTAACAATTTTAGAGAATCACAAGATAACGTCCCAAAAATCAATGTCAGCTTCTTTTGGATAGAACACGTTCCTCCTCTCAGCACATACTCTCAAATAATAGGACAGAAAGAGAACATTTTTGCAGTGATTAGCACTAAACGCAAAACCACCCCTATTAGCTTGAACTCTGCTCCCTGTAAAGCACAATACTCTTCGTACTACTCTCTCCTGGTACATACTCTATGAGAGCTGTAAGCCAAGGCTGAAAGGTCCAACACAAAGTCTACTAATGGCCACGAGAAGAAAACAGGAGACATCACTGCCTCTCAAGATCCTGCCACAGTAACATAATTTATCAAGCAAAAACATTCAGGTGACCTAAAATACTGGGCTACGCACATTACAAAGGAAGGCTAAAGATAAAACTGCATAAACCCTCAGCTACCCTCCAAAGGCAAAGAAAAAAAAAAAACTGCCAATTTTGCAGAGGGGATTTCCTTCTTGATTCTAAGTCTGGGAACACAGTAAGTAGATCTCTAAAGGTGTTTACAATCAAATCTGAGACACTAGACTCCCCTACTATCAACTAAGGATAAGATTTAGTAGGGAAGTAATAACAAATCTTAGAGCTTCATTAAAGTTGTCAATAAAGAATAATAACTTCACAAGCTATTTTCCTCTTAACAATGTTTTTCTGAGAAATGGTTTCATCTGTCAGGAAATGACTGGCTGTCAACCCAAACCTATTTCAGATTAACTTCCTGTTTCAATAGTACTACATAGCCAAAATATTCCTCTCTTTATTCTAGACTAATACCAAACCGCTAGACAGCTATTTTTTTTGGCTAGGCAGTAACTCTTGAGGGCTTTTGCCCAATCAAACTTATGCACAGCATAGCTCTTTAGCCAACAAAAGTGGACACTAACAAAAATATTTATAAGACTGGAAACAATGTGAAACTCAACTGTAATGGGCAAAGATGATTAGCACTTCTCAGCTAACAGAGATCAACTTTTACCTAGAAATGTATGTAACTGGCATAAGCTGGTTTCAGTATACTTGTCCTGCCTATTATTGTTGAAATGGGGCAAACCAACACACAGTATTTTTTCTTGCACTTGTAATTGACATCTTTTCCGCAAGAGAATAATCTTTGCATTTCCTCTTGCAGACATACCACCTCAGATTTTAGACTGGCCGCTACCTAGATTAACAAACCATTTTCTCACTACTAGGGAAAAATAAAACATTTTCACCAAATTATGTCTTACAATACGTCTAACTAGCTATGTCTTAATAACTGTTAGATCTGAAGGCCTTTGATTATCAGGGAATGTTAGTATTATCACTCATTTTTCATTTAAACACTATTAAAAGAGCAGTAAAATTTGGAAAGTAAAGGACTGAGATGTTACGATGGTGTAAGGCTGAGCTGTCTAGCATTTCTGCAATACCAGTTCCTTGCAGACACGCTCCACAATTAGATGTATTCATCACAGTGACCAAGCTGCACAGCTCCTACCCCAGCTGCTTTGAAATTTAGGTACTGATATCTTGGAATGTTATTTATCATATTCCCTTTCATGTCTCCTCCCAACTCACACCATCATTACAGGTACAATTACGAGTCATATTTGAGAACACACTATTTAAACAGGAATTGGTTCAAACAGTGTTCTGTGCTTTCTCCTCATACAGTCTTGCTCCTAGTGCCCAGCTCTGCAGGTTATCTTGGTGGCCCAATTTAGAACTTCCTTCTGTCATAAATACTAAAAATTGAGACAGGCCTCAAAGTTCACCATCTTAGTTCAGTCATCATGTTGTATTTCATGTCAACTAGCATGCAATATCTCTTCCTGAGCCCAACTACTACTTCAAGACCAGATTTTATGTAACAGTCTCTCTGCTCTTGCACAGGGTCCAGGGATTAATAAAATCACATTATTATTTTCTTCCTGGCTAAGCAGGCATTTCAGAGGCAGACTTTATTGTGTTGACACAGACATGTTCAGTGCTCTTCATTATTGTTAAAGGCATGCCACAAATAAAGAAAATTTTAAGCTCCAAACAGCTAAAGGAAATGAATACAACTTACAACTTTAAGATATTACCACAGGCATTATCAGACACTACTTAAATAAGATATCTTCTTGTTTATTTTAGAAACACTCTTTCTAAAATGAAAGAAAAACCACAAAGGTAAGCTGCCATTCTCCTTGCAGTAATGCCCAAGAAAGAAATCCACAGATGGGAGAAATGGTAAATGCATAAACATAGCTTCTGCCACAGAAATTGTATAGGGTATTGGACTCAGGAATAGCACTTAAGTCTCGAGGGTTCGAACCCAATTTCCTGCCTTCTCATCTTACAAATCCCATCCCAATTTAGGTATGAAACAGAAAGTGAATAAAACATGATCTACTTTACCACTAGTAAGATGCTAAAGCTGTGCTGTAACAGGACAACAAAGCTGGGACACACATAGAACGAAGGCCCAGCAGAGGCCTATCTCCCTTTGCTGAGCATGCAGCAGAAGTTAGCAAGCCCTGACTAACTTGACGTATCTTCTTCAGACCTGTACAGTCTGAAGTCCTTTTTCATCAGGATGCAGTACTGAGGTAACAGCATTAAGCCAGACTGGATCCATCTGGTGCGAATACACTGTGCAAGTTAGCAGCCTGGCAGCAGCTGAATGAGCAACAAGCGGTGCTGCACCTGATCAACATGACTCAACACGAGACCCTTCCCTGTAATTTTGAGAAGTGCTATGCACATGCTGTTACCACAACTTTCAACTGGAAACAAGGAGTTTAGCACTTCTCCAAATCTTACAATAAGTATTCAGATTATGCTCTCAAACAAAAAGCCCCAATACACCAGTAACACTTCAAAAATTCTATATCCAGTAACAAGAAGGATTTTCCGAGTCTTTGATGCTCTGAGAAACTTCGTGCTAAGAATACACAAACTTTTAACCTGTTCCAACTTCAATATTTTGTATAAAAATTAAGGCTGCACTGCGTATTTTTCTAGCTCTTTTGAAAACCATTTATGATAGATTTCTCCAGCTATATTGGTAATCTTTTGCCAATATATTTTTAAAATTATTTTTATAATTATTTCAGATTAGTTTCTAAGGCAGATGCTGTTGAAAAAAGTCCGCAACACTTCAGTAGCAAAGAAGATGGTAAAAAAGAGCTACCTTCACTTGAGATATAAGATCATGTCACAAAGACCCTTTTATGGCAGTTAGTAAAATACAAAGCACTCCATATTATATCTACTTGCACTGAGAAAATTAAAGAACAACTCTATGCATACACTCTTCTGAAGAGACAAGAATAACAAAATTTCAAATAGTTTTTTAAAACAAAAGTAGAAAAATCAGTGGCATTTATTCACACAATCTTGTGAATGTGCAGAATCGCTTAGCCAAAAAAGAAACCATTTATGTTAGTCAAGGCTTATTAACTCAATTTCTGTGCTCAGCAGATGTTGATTACATTTTCATGACAGATAAGGCAATATTTATTAAGCAAATCACTTCCTTGCAAGAAAAGTATCCCTAAAGTGTTACTTTGCAGCTCACATTTACCTATATACTAATCTATAGGTAACTAATATTAGTTATAATATTACAATCACTATGCTTTGCAAACAACTCTCATTCACCATTCAACACAATTAATTTAACCAGCAGACTTTTCTCTCTTCCATCATACATATTTGTGTATGTGTAACACGCCTACAAAAATAAATAAAATATGAAAATTACAATGACCATGATTTATTAGCTACAGTGTTTAAATATAAACTGGGTAAGTAAAAAGCTTAGAAAATGTACTGCAACAATTACAGAAGAGATACTTACATGGACTAACATCTCTGTATCTGTTTCGATTTCTGTTTTCTGGGTATTTTGCAACTCTATGAGGGTAGTCACTGGACTTATGTCGAATTTCCTTTAAAAGACAAAAAAATGCAATTTACTTATAGCCATGAAGATGATTAAGGTTAATGTTCTACATATCCTATTGGAAGGCTTCCAAGCTTATTAATTATTAACATTTTTAAACCAATCTCTACTACACCTTGTGTTATTTTCACTCAGAAAATACGTACTTTATTCTTGGCCAAGCTCTTGCTATTTACGTCTTCCCCACTTAGCTAACACCACCAGACTAACATGAGCACAACTTAGTAAGCAACTGATGTAGGAGAAACAAAGGGAGGAAAAAATCCAGATATTTATTTTACTGCCAGTTTACCTCAGAATGGCACATTATCTCCCACATTAGTAAGAGACTCAGACAGAACTGACAGCAGTATACTGCTAGCTTGCTTACGCCAAGTGGCAGCAGAAATCCCCACAAAGATAACTGAACTGGTTAAGGATTTTATTGCTGCTGTTAACAGCCACAAGATTATTCTTGGTGGTTCGATGGTTCAACCCATATAGCTGTAGTTAAACATGACACAATATGAAGGAAAAATTCTAGACTCACAAATACCACTATCAAATCACAGTCTCCTTCTCCCCGAGTATTAATACAAACCCTTCAATAATCTGCATTTGGAAGGTACTCAAACAAACACACTGTTTTAAGAACACTACTCAAATACGCTGAATATTCAGCTTTATTAATTTTTAGCCTTTTTTTGCCTATTGATTTTTTGAAGTTTCCACAACTTCACTAAGATACATTTACCTTACGTAGACAAATGAAAACACAGCTGAAGTGCTATTGATCAGTATCCTCCGAGGAACTGAACTATTCCTCTGTATCTCTGTATTGATGCCATCTCAGCAGACATGTTGTACATAGAATTAACAACATTTTACTTGGAATTCCCTTTTTGTTTTTAGATGGTGTTGCTACATGTGATCATTATGCCCTAAAGAGCATGTAAATCTCTCTTTGCAACTAAGCATTCTTTAATATTCTTTATGTTTCTACTGTTTCCATATCGTCTCAAACTTTGCAAACAGTCTATATATTCCCAGACAATGAACACAGCCAAAAAGGATGTCAGTGGAAGCCTCACATACGTAAGAAAGCTCTATAGTATCTGGTATTTAACATTACTTTAGTGCAACGCCAATGTGTAAAGAAACTAAACCGCAAAGTTGAGCTGCAACTGTCAAGCACCAATGCTCAACATATTTGTATAAAAACGTCTTGACCTATTAGATGATCAGTTTTATTAATTTTGATTCAACACATTGGAACTTGTCCTCTCCTCTAGCTTCTATGGCTTACAAGCTTTGGGAGCAATCACATGCACATTGAATAAATGCATCCTGCAGGCATTCACAACCAAGTTCCCACAAAACATAAATTCTGTATTAATTCCTATCAGGATACAACACACTGCTTTTAAAAGCACTGGAACTCTGTGCACAGAAACAGACTTCTAATTTGGTCAAGAAACGTTACAGCTCGAAAACTATTATACTGACACAGCTGGGAGTTTACTAAAACAAATAAAACCTAGTGAAGTTTAATGACTAGTTCTAAAATCAGTTTTCCTACGTAAAATCCAGCCATCACAAACTGGAGAAACAAACGAGAAGACAGATAAAACACACTGCATCTTATACAAGAAAAACTTACATTAAAAAAAAAAAGGTGAAAAATCAGTATTAGTTATTGAGTTATTAATTCAGATTGGACAGACGCTCTGGGAGTCAGCACAAGTATTCCAAGCTTCATAAAATTTTACCTTAAGTCTTGGCAAATTCATGGAACTGAAGAGCAAATGTACAAAACCAGTCTCAGAAAGAATAATAAGAAGCCTTAATAACCAACTTTTATTTATTTCTTCAGAGAAACTTACACTTCTCACAGTAAGCACCTGCATTTCTTATACAATGCTATCATAGGAAAATACCTTCCTAAAGAAAAACTCAGTGTAAAAACAAGCAGTCAGCAATTAGGAATATTCTGCAAGTTTGTGCTATTGTAAAGCATCACCTG